>CM032882.1:34008938-34551438 GCA_019176425.1 Megalops atlanticus
CATTGGAGAATCATGTATTTTTCTCCCTCTTGATTTTAACTATGTATTGTTTTGTGGGACTTTGTCAAATTGGCTCATTGTTTTCACCAAGCGATGAACAATACTGTGAGGGTAGAAGATTCCTGAAGCCCTTTTAACTGCTTCCCTCGGGGAATCTTCTGGGATAGCTGTACATATCAAGCTACCAGTGAGCCGATTTGAGTGTCCAGAACATTCCAAGGCACCAAATGTTGTGCTCTTCTGGCCTCCAGGATAGGTGCCTCCAACTGCACTACAGCCTGTTTACAGCTTGTCCTCACAAAGGATTCAGTTTGAGCTTCTTAATGAATAATCTGCCATTAACTAAAAGTGTCTGCATGAAGGCGTATACTGTATGTGATTTTGTTGAAGTCTTAACCATACAGTAAGTTTGAGGCAGGAACCGGCTACTCTGCTGATGTAGGCGAAATTCAGAACGGTTTTCTCTAAAGTTTGAAAATGTGGTTATTTCTGGTCATGAACTATCGGTTTCTTTTCCCTCTTATTTGTGATGAATAAGTGGAGTGCTTTAAAAATAACCAAAATGTATTGTTGTCAGTCCCAAATATGGTGGAGGCATCATGGGGATCATGGGGATCTGGGGATCATGACCTCTGACCTTTCATTTACACAAAACGAAAGCCTCCTTTAGAGCTTTTCTCTATAAACCCTCACAGAGTTCTAGAGCCTTCCAAGCGTGGCAGTATCAGCATGTGCGCATCTGTATCTTTGTGTGTGTCTCTCTGTGTGAGAGTGTGTGTGTACGCCTCTTCACGTTCAGGCTTCTCGGGGTGCCGCGTGTCAGCTGTGTCAGAAAGGTCACACCTCAGAAATCAGCCCGTTCCATCCTGTCTCCGAGAGTCTGTCGGCATTTGAGCCGCCATCTGCCACCTGCCGCGGTATAAATAGACGGCCGCTCACCATTGGGGCATATGGGAAGGGGGCTGCTCTGTCCCCGCCATTTCTGCTGGGGACCCCACACTCTTACTCCACTGAGAGCGAAGTTTATCCATTTGTACAGCTGGATATATAATGATTCAATTGTGGGTTAAGTAGCTTGACCAAGGGTACAACAGCATCTCAGTGGGGAATTGAACCAGTAACCTTTTGGTTATGAGCCCTGCTCCTTACCACTACACCACACTGCTGCCCACAAGACTTGCCCACTGCTCACTGCTTATCCACTGCCCACTGCTGCCCAGTCTCACAAGACTTTCCCCTTTCAACCCGGCTCTGACTTAACCTCTGTTATTTTATTTATTCATTTCAAAGATGGTGGCAAGGAATATAAGAGAATAAAAGACATGTGAACTGTGAACAGTCAGTTTCTGCGTACTCATGATAAAACAGCTCTTTACTGCTGGCTTCACCACCTCTGTACAGACATACCTACACTGCCAAAGCCTGTGCTGAGCATTGCTGTTTTATATCTGAGTTTAGATAAGTCCCTCCCCAGGGTCTGTTTTATTGAATTGGATTGTCTCTCTGTAATCTATATTGTTTAGCTTAGTGCCACAGTGATATCTGTGACTCCTTTATGCAGGAAATAAACTTATCTTTAAATGGAGCCTTAAAGGATGTGTAATTGTTATTCTAGTGGGGCACTGTTGCGGTGTCCGATGTTGTTAAAAATTAAAGGAACTTTCTAGCCTGAGGTTTTGCTGAAGTTAGCCTGTATTTACACTGCCTCTGCATGTGCTGTAATGGGCTTTCCTTAGTGTGAGAGTAATCACTCTAATGCAATGACTCACCTAATCCTGACACACATAACTAATGAGCTATTAAAGGTAAATTAGCCTGTGCCTAACTGTAAGGTCCTAGTCACCCTGCATACTGTGGCAACTGCATACCAGTGCCTGACTGGTCATTAGCTGGTAAATGTAGAAGACAGAGGGCTCCCTGTTGCTTGGAAAGCTAACCTTCTCGCTGTGGTGTAGTTTGGGAAAGGAACGGTGCTGAAAATTAGCTGGTCCCAGCTGGGGAACCAGTGCTGCACCCTTGAGTAAGGTTCTTAACCTGAATTGCATGGGCTGTTCAAAGGAATTTCCCCCCTTCTGTTCAGATTAGACGTTTGTGTGATTGTATGTCTGGGAGTTAAAGGCTTTGTCAGAATACACAGGCCCCAACTCCACTCCCACATGCCAGGCCCGTGTTTTGGAGATGTCTGTGTTGTGGCCCCTGCCTTGGCCCGGATGTGATCAGCTGTTTGCCAGTATGTGAGGCAGTGGGTCAGCGTTTACTCCGTGACTCATGACAGGATTCCTGATGCGTAGCTTGGAACCCGTCGCTTCTTCCCCCTCCATCCTGTTTCTTTGAGACGATTTGCATCAGGGCTGCTAAAATTGTGTCGCACCTTCATGCGTGAAAATGCTAAATGTATCGTAGACTTTCTTTAACTAGCTTCTCAATCATGGGCAGGCATGTGATCAGTCTGTAGGAGTACACCAAGGTTCTATACTTGGTGCCTTACTAATACCAGTTCCTCTGAAATCAAGGGAGTTCCTCCCTTTGAGTAATGCCTGATTGGTTCTCTGGAGAATGTATCTGTGTCATCATGGTTAGCACAGGCAATTTGGTATTCATCATTACAAGCCAGATGTAGGAAGAATTGCTGCTTTCACAAGGACATTATTTGTTAATGTATTCTGTGACTGAAGCGTTACATCAAACGGCCAATGTACACACAGGCCTTAGGGAGGCTATTAAAATTCTTTGGCCCTGCAGTAATTCACGTATGGTAGTGACAGTGTTTCGCAGTGTTCATTTAAGTGAATGCCGAGCTCTGTGTTCCATTTCACTGAAGACTACAGTTGTTTGCTTTTAACGTATGTGTTTTAAGAAGCTAAATCTCAACTGTGTGTGAGAAGTGAGCTTTAGGCAGTGCAGCTGGAGGGCCCTGTCTGCTTGTCTGGGCTGTGGTGTGTGTTGATTGGCCCAGGATATGGGTAGCAGCCTAGGCCTCAGACACATTTCACCACGTTAGTCCTGGCTTCCCTGTTGTGCCTGGGCCACCTATGGCCGCCTAAATGAGGAGGAAGCCGATTGCCACAGCCTGGAACTCCGTTCCCCCACAGCCCTAAACGTTTGGGCTCTTGCCTGCTTTCCTTCTCCACTGTACACATCTGGTGTTGTGAAGAAAAAAAAAAACGTCACTCCAGCCTTATAAAAATGTCCCCCTCCCTTGTGTACGCCACTGAAATGAGACGGGCTCATTACCGGGCGTCGAGGTTCCCTCTGAAGTCGCTCTCCACACAGCAGGCCCGTCTGGCCTTGAAGTGCCCGGGTTTTATAGCTGTGCGGCGGAGACCTCCTTCCCTCTGCGGCCTCCCCGGCCCACTCGCCAGCACCAGACTGTGATCGCACCGTTCCGGAGAGCGGTTATTGAGCGCGTTTATGGGGAGGGGGGTTTCCACAGAGCAGCTGCCCTCTGAAAGGTCTGGTGATTGGAGCAGCAGGGGGAGTTTGGGGTTACTGAGGCCATACACATCCTGTTCCCTTGCCTGCCACTGGCAACAGGGGGCGAGAGAAGGGGGGGGCGGAGCAACTCGTGACACGTCCCACGCTCGCTCTCTGTGATAGGCCGCTGAATTGCCACTTGGCATTCAGGTCAGGACATTGTTGTGAGAAAGAAAATGACACGTTCCCCGTAAAAGGCTCATAATGATGGGTTTATAGCCGCGGAGGCGGAGGGCTGACTGTCATCTGCTCACACGGTTCATCTTTAGGCAGAGCCACTCTATCAGGTTTACAGAGACCTTTCGCTCGACTGGAGGGCTGTAAAGCTATCCGTCAAGCTCCTGCGTTTTAGAGGTGAGGAGTCATCTGAGCTAATGCTCAAGTCATTCTGAAAGTGAAGGCCTCGGAGAGTCACTGTGAAAGTGAATATGGATGGTGTCTCACAGCCACAGTTTTAGCTCGTTGGACTTCCTGTACTGGCTCTGACCTTGCGCCCTTAAAGATGACCTTAAGGGTGGAGATCAGTTTCCATGGATCCACTCTGCGATAGTGACAGCCAATCAGCTTGCTGCAGAATAAATGATGATCTATGGGTTTCTTCTGCTCAGAGCCCTGCTGTGTGCTCATCAGCACTGACTCTGTCCACGCTCTCACTGACAAATAAGAGAGTAAAATACATGTTGAAGAACACAAATTACATGTAATGTCAGTTATTGATCTGTAGGGGAATTTTTTCAGGATTGTCAAAATTTGAAATTCTAAGCAGCTTGATTACTTGGGTGCAAAGCCTGATAACCTATAACCTCATAACCTGTTTTTGACTTTTCAGTCATAAGCAGTTTAAATGATTTGTTGTGGAAAATGGTTGCTTGATCATTTTTCACCAACCTGGGTTTAGAAGATTTGGCTCTACAGCGGGGACAATTACATCAATACACCACTGCATTCATGCATTCAGTCTGACAACCTGTCAGTTCATAAAATATATTCTGTTTGTTTTTAATGAGCTTCATTTGTACAGCACATTTCATTCATTTATTAGAGATAATTCATTTAAATTTTAGGAGGTTACCATTATGAAACAATTAAGAGCTAGGTTGTCAAGGGTAATTAATACCCTTGTAGTGAGGAAGTGGTATAGTAGTTGCTGTCTGAATTCAGTTCGCCGTTAGCTTTTTTGCAGTTTGCGTTAACATCTGTTATAAATCTAATGTTCTTAGGAAGTAGTTTCTCAGCAGGCTGGGATTGAGGTTGTTTTGAGTGCTCTTCTTCTACATTATTAATGTGTTAGTGCACTGGTGCAGGGATGCAAAATGACCAATCTGTTTTACTATGTAAAAGGTATTTGTTGGAAATGAAGACTTCATACTGAGGGATTAAATTGAAGGCAAAGAACATTTTATTTTTCAACATCCCGCTGTGCACTGGTGAAGTTGTCATGGTAACTGGTATTCAGGTGCAGTACCTGTTGCCATGGAAGTGAAAGGGATGAGGGATGTCAGAGTTCAGTAGCCACAGACACCACTCTGTTTTCACAAAACAAGTTCTCCAGAGTTTAGCTTTAATACTGTAGGTCTCTGCAGCAGAGGTCATAGCCTATTAGATTTGTATGCTGCACTTTAAGTAAAGGATTTTATGTTTTGCTGTAGTTAAAATGTGCAGTCCAACACAAGAACTAGCCTCTTAATAATCTGCATTGTATTATTAAACCTATCCTTTACTCTGTTTTATGTAGGGTACAACATGTCATTGTATGAGAGACTGGTGGAACATTGCCTGTTGGGAAGCAGTTAGCTGTGCTCATTCTGTGGATGCATTAATGCATTAATTTTGTGGATGCTGGTAGTATATCAGGATAGAGAAAGGTAAAGAGATTTGGAGTTGAACAGAGGAAAGCAGGAACACACAGAAGCAAAAGAGCAGTAGCAAACAGTCCCAGTGTCACTCCAGGAAAAGCAAACACAGTCTCTCACTCAGTCTCAATGTATGCACAGTGACTGAACAGGGACAATGGCAATTGTATCACTTTCCCTGGCTGCTTTCAGGCGTATATGAACCATACAGTCTCAATCCATGCCATCCAAAATGGTGGCTTGGGTTTTTACTGAATCTCCAGCAGCATATTTAACTCCAGGTGTTCACTGTTGATGTGAGAGATTGACTGGCCCTCATTTCCCCACCCTACATGTCAGCACTTTAAAAAGCTTGACAAAGGAGCGCCAGCAAACTTCAGAGGGTTTTTGTGTATTCATTCTATCCAATTTATTCCCAGTTGAGCTGAGGTGTAGATGGAGGCACTCTAAACTTCCAAGAATATCTTTGAGGTGAAACTGAATCTGAGCTTGCATAAACAGCACACGCTCCCCGATATGCAACAGAGGGTTCAAGTATACTGTTAACCGAGTGCATGTGAGTTATCCTACTCCTGATTGCCTCCACACAGCTCTGTAGATAGGTGTGAAGGAGGAATCGGAGAAACATTTAATCATGTTCTCATCTGTGCAGCGTCTCTGTTCGCTGTCACGCGTCACGACTGAGGCTGTGTAACACCAATTCAGTCATTTACAGCCGTACTCTGAAAATGTCTAGAAAGCGATTCGGGTGAAAGCAGCATTTTTCACCAAGTGACGTTAGTCATTAGTCTGGAAGAGCAGGGAGAAGGATGGATATGAGGACATTGAGTCTGGCAGGATGGATAGATAGAGATGCAGAGAGAGAGAGAGAGATGGTGTCAGAGAGAGAGAGAGAGAGGGAGCATGAGGCGGCGTGTCGTGAGGATGAATCGCCTCCCGAAGAGGACGGTTCCCTCCTTCCAGACGGCAGCGTCTGACTCATAGCTCCGCCCCGCGCTCGGGAACAGCACCGTCACTGCCTCGCCGAGCCCAGCTGGCACGGGCGGAGGGGGCAGAGGATTAGAGATAATTGGCGGAGAGACGCACCTGAGTGACAGCCATCGGGGGCTGGCTCAGGACGCGCTGGATCCGAGCTCCGTCCTTCGGTGAGAGGACACGCGACAGTGACAAAAGCGAAACGCGCCAGTCTAAATCTGGGCAGTTCTGTAAGTGGCTCGTGAATGGGGAGCTTTTTCGCAAGAGCGCCCTGGCTGCTCTGGATGCAGTCTCACGTGCCTGTTTCTGCCGCCGGTGCAAAGGCAGAAGCCACACAACTCACATGGCCGTCTCTGACACACATAGCCAGCAGTTTCCCGGAAACGGCAAGCAGGGCGTTCTGATGTAAATCACTCCACAATTGGACTCTGCACGTGCAGTGGGTCGAAGGTCGAATCTTACCCAATTTAGCCCTCTTTCGTGACTACACAAGGTCCTAAAAAGGACAGACTGAATGTACTCACGAAGAGAGAGGAGTAACAAACTGTGTGGGATGGAGTGTTATCATTGTGCCAACGTAGTGCGTGAGCTGGTATCAGAAGCATGTAAAACCCCCAGTTAGGCACTGCAGCTGCGAAGAATGTACTTGTATCTGTGATCAGCTCATGTCAAGCACTTTTCACGGGTATCAGGTAGCATTTTAAAGCTGAGCCGCTGTTGATTAAATCTGTTGGAATATGAGGGTTGGCTGTGCACTGGGATGTTACAGCTACACAATGCTGTGAATGTCAGAGAGTGTAATTCGTAACACACAGCCAAAGCTAAGCCGTGCGCTCTCTCAGCCGCGGTGGGCCTGTGTGGAATTCGGATAGTGCCGTGATGTTCCAGCGTGCTTTTTACAATGGCTCTCCATAAGGGGGGGGGTGCATCCCCTTTATCTTACGTGTGTGCTCAGTGAGAGGGACTCAATGTTTCCTTTCACCGCAGCGTCCCGGTGCACAAAAGCGAGGTGCTTATTTGGCAGTCTGGGTAGGCCGCTGCTGCCGTTGCTGGTCTGTTTGTTTTGTTGCTAGGCCAGGAGCGCGCTCATCACTTTCGTTATTGAGCCCTTTATCCCAGGGCCCCCACCCCCTCTCCTCTCCTCTCCTCTCCTCAGGGGTGCTGTGTGTTCCTCTGCACTGACAGACCCAGGCCTCTGCAGACAGGCCGTTGCCTGATTGAGACGGGCCAACTGAGGCTGTGTCTATCAGTGGGGGCTTTGGTAACAACTGGGCTATTAGTATCTATAAATATCCTCCTTTCCTCTAACCTCTCATCTCCCCACCCTGTCCCATACCGTCTACGGCAGGGATTAGCTTTCTGTGTGTCTGTATGTGGGGGGGGGGGGGCAGAGGGCCCGGCAGCCTGTTTGGGCGGGACTCACGCTGGGCATGGCGGGGGCTTCCTGTTAATAAGAAACGCCTGTATGGGGTGGGGTGCCACATTTGCCACACAGAAACGTGCCATTTTCTCTGTTCCTCATTTTTCTTCCTTTAGTCAGACTTTCCTCCCTTAGATGTACGAATTCTAAGAATAAAGGCAAAATAATAACATTAATACAGACTGGTGCACATTGTGCCAGTGGGAAATCTCTCTAGTAGAGGGTAGATGGCACTCGCTGACTCAGTATGTCAGGATGGTCCACTAAAACAGTGCCTCAGTCATTTAGACTGCCCAGTGTTTTCTCCTTAATTGTGTGAAAGCACCAAATTTGTGAATAAAAGCTATTCAGTTGTATCGCACTTTTTTGTGGAGGAAGTTCTTCATAACACATAGCCTTCTTTCAAGCACAAAAAAATGCTTGTGAATTTGATGGAAGACAAAGAGTGATAGGGATGACAGTTTTACAGAAAGAGAGAGTAAGGAAAGTGAGAGAATGAGAGAGAAAGAATGGTGGAATGATCAAATGAACTGAAGTGGATTAGTTTGGGGGTGTTGGGTCATGGGGTTCTCAAGGGGGAGGCCAGGAAGCTCTCTGGCGGGGTGAGTCCCGGAGTTTGGGTTGATTGACGGGTCCCCGGGTCCCCCCTGTGGTCTGTGCGGGACTCCCAGCGAGCTGCTGACAGATGGGGAGCGCTGGGGTCCTGGCTGGATGTGCCGCCGTGAGCTCTCTCTTTTCGGGGGGATTTCCTTTCACGCCGCAAATAGACGCGTTCGCTGCAGTCACAAAGCGTTCGTTTCCTCCGTCAAACTCGAGCAACCAAAACAGCTCACCCATGGTGTTAAGAGTGAGCCATCTGGAAAACCGCTTGGAATGCTTCACTCTGAACCGGAAGGTTCTTGGGTTGAATGCTCTGTGTACCCTTGAGCATACTTTACCTGAACTGTGTCTGTATAAATCCAGATAATCCAGGTTTCTCATTAATTGCAAGCCTTTTAAGTCATCTGCTGAGATCCTTATAATAGGACAAACATTGGATTTAATGCATTCCTCTAATATAATGTTAATGTCAGGCAATTGTGGCTCATACCTCACCTACAGCCCTGTTCCTTCAAGCATGTATTCAGCCTTTATGTTATGTAAAGTCTTTAACACCCTACATTTCTCTGTCTCCCTACAGCTATTCTGAACCCCAAAAACCCAAAGGAGCCAGCAAAGTCCTTCAGCTTTGACTACAGCTACTGGTCACACACCACGGTAAGTCTGCTGCCTCAGATGCTCTCTGTGCACAGCTCCTTCTCAGTGTGTGTACTGTTGCTTTTTCATTATGGTTGCTGTAATGGTTTTCTGTCTGAGGGCTTTGCACCTCTCAGACTATGCAGGAATTCTCATTAACTGTGTTTGTGTGTCTCCTACAGCCCGACGACCCCTGCTTCGCCTCGCAGTCCCTGGTGTACAATGACATCGGGAAGGAGATGCTGCAGCACGCCTTCGAGGGCTACAACGTCTGCATCTTCGCCTACGGCCAGACCGGGGCGGGAAAATCCTACACCATGATGGGCAAGCAGGAGGAAGGCCAGGAGGGCATCATTCCACAGGTACAACCCGGGCTAACCGGATTACCCCCCGGGATTACCGCCTCGGCCAATCACGAGCCGGCCCCCGAGGGGCGCTGCTTAAAACGAAACGATGATAAGGGGAATGGCGTTGTGAGGGAGAGGGCTCCCGCGCCCCTCACCTCGGCCGCCCTTTAAAGTGCTATTTGTGTTTGCTATTGATCAGCGTCTCCTCTCTGGTGAACCCACTTTAACAGCGTTGTGCTCTTCCACCCCCCATCCAGCTCTGTGAAGAACTATTTGAGAAAATCAATGACAACAGCAAAGAGGAGATCTCCTACTCAGTGGAGGTGAGTGCCTGGCTCCCAGGGGGGTTTGGGAGTCGCTGTAGGGGAGGGGCTGTGAACCCCCCCTTCTGGCTCTGCTGTTGGTGTCTTGTGAAAGCTCAGCTTCACTCCCCTGTGAAGTCGCAGGTCTGCTGCAAAGTGTTTCACGTGAACACATAAGGGAATTCACTCTGCCAGGTATCGACCTCATCAACAGCATCAAAATTACATTTCATTAGCATCCTAAGAGTCAAAAATCTGTGTCACTATTCACCAGAAATTAAAGCACTAAACTCAATCAAAGATACTGTTGTGTGTACATTATAAATAAACTCTGTAAGTAACAAAGTAAATTATCGTTCAGATTGTCGTCCCGGTGTAGAAACTCTCCATCCCTGTTATTCTTTCTCATTATGACCACACAGTTCACACTACCTCTCAATGAAAAGCAGTGCTTCAGTCACATTGTACCGGTGTGTCTGAGAGCTCCAGGCTTGTACTCCATAGAGTGGGTGTTTGAGACTGCAGGTTGTTGCAGCATGAAGCGTAATCCTGAATGAGAGCTGCTCACCTGCTTTTGTAGGTCAGCTACATGGAGATTTACTGCGAGAGAGTGCGGGATTTGCTCAACCCCAAGAACAAGGGCAACCTGCGGGTGCGAGAGCACCCCCTGCTGGGCCCCTACGTGGAGGACCTGTCCAAGCTGGCCGTCACCTCCTACACGGACATCGCCGACCTGATGGACGCGGGAAACAAGGCCAGGTGAGGCTGAGAAGGGGGCAGCCGTGCGGAAGGATGAGTCACCCTGACGTCTCGCGGCCTTCATACCGGCCTTCAGACAGGGCTGGCACAGTGTGCTGGACACAGTGTTCAGGCACCAGGGGAAGCTTGTAGGGGGAGGGGCAGAACCTGGGACACGGCGAATGGGGAATATGACAGTGTCAATTATGCTATGCGGTGACTGCTTTTTTAGCTCAGGACTTGGTTTTAGTTTGTCTGCTTGGGTTGTATTGATTGTTGTCACTAGATCGTGTGTGTGTGTGTGTGTGTGTGTGTGTGTGTGTGTGTGTGTGTGTGTGTGTGTGTGTGTGTCTGTGTGTGTGTGTGTGGGGGTCTGTGCACAACCGTGCGTGTGCGTGCATCTGCGTGCAAGGGTGTGTGTGTGTGTGTGTGTGTGTGCATGCGTATGTGTGTTCCCTTGGGGGGCGAGTGACACTGCTTTAATCTGCCTGTGCTGACTCAGAGCTTATTTAAAGGCCGTGGTGACGTGGCGTGTAAAGCCCACATCAACTCCTCACACATCCATCCCACTCAGCCAGGATCAATGAGCGATCAGAACATCACTCTGTGTGTGAGGGGGGAGGAGGGAGGGAGAAGGGAGAGGAGGGAGGGAGAGAGAAGGGAGAGGAGAGAGGGAGAGAGAGAGAGAGAGAGAGAGAGAGAGAGAGAGAGAGAGGGAGAGAGGGAGAGAGAGGGAGAAGGGGGCATCTGGCCCTTATTCACAGCAGCGGAGGGGGGCTTTACTCTGCAAGTCTCACATCCCTCTGACAAGCCCTGAACCGTTCTGAACACCCTCTGAAACACGAATGAGTCTGAACGCTAGAGACGAGCCTCCCACGTGAACAGTGGTGGCTGTTTCAGAAATGTATCCTTCTGCTGGGAACTGGGGTGATTTGACTCAACCAGATAGGAATAAACATCTGAAGCATGCACAGGCCAAAAGCAGCTTTGTGTGGTTTGGGTGTAGCGCAGTGCTAGTGAACCGTATCAGGACGGGGGCGTGCTGCGATGCGGTACGCGCTCAACACCCTCGGGTCAGCAGGTGATATTTACCCAGCAAACACAGTGGGCCTTGCTCTGTGTAATGGTAACAGAGATAACGCATGCAGTGAGAAATGATGCACTCCCTCTTGGCACTTACTGCCAATGAGAGGTATGCTAGCTGTATGCTAATGTCCGCACACCCACCTCTCGGTCATTGCGTTTGTGAATAAAACCCTTCTATGTTGGAGGGGCTCCGCTCATCCACACTGTCCGCGCTGTGACTCCACAGGACCGTGGCGGCCACCAACATGAACGAGACCAGCAGCCGATCCCACGCGGTCTTCACAATCGTCTTCACACAGAGGAGGCACGACAGCGAGACCGACCTGTCCACAGAAAAGGTGAGGGCATCGTAATCAGCCATGGCCACGCCCATTTCCTTTTAAACCACACCCACAAGCTGAAATCTGAAGCTGAGACCCGCCCAACAATTACAGAATAGTGGAGGAGAGGCCCTTTTTGGCTGGACTGTCAAACATTTTCTCTAGTTTTATATTTCTGCTTGCTGATGTCAAATGGCAGGCCTTTGCCGTGTCTCTGAAGGACGTTTTGGCTGAATCATTCACCTCCTACAGTTTTAAACAGGAATTTTTCACTTACAAAATACTCTGCTGAAAGTAAGCCCACACACTTTTGCCAGCTAAACCCCAGATTTCTCTGTGACAACCGAACATGAATTAATCTAATTTCTCAGGTTTGTGCCGGGTAGGTGTGTGCGACGTAATCCCACCTTGAGCAGAGTTAAGTTCTCTTCACATGCACTAAAAATTCAGATGGGAACGCCTGTTACTTCCCCATTATTGGATTCTGTCTCATTGAACATCAAACCCTGGTTTCAAGTGGAGGGGAATGGAGACAGCTACCTCACTTCAAAAGGTGCTTTTTCCCATTCTGATTGTGGGCTTTGCATAGTGAGCAGGGATGGCTCACCCCTTAATTGCATGCGTGAGATCAATAGCCCTGTGAAAAGACTCCTTGAGCGAGAGTCGCCCTGCTTGTTCTCAGACATCGGTTTAGATCTCCGCTCTGCTTTATGGATGCGCTAATCGAATCACTCAGTCCATTATTAGCCCATCCTAATGACATAACGATCAGTTGACCTGCGCAGCACCTGCGTCTGAACTGATGCTCGTGAGCAAGTAGCCTGAGAGCAAAACAGGCTTGTAAACATGGAGACTTGAGATGAGAATCAGCATTACAAGGGCGGCAGTTCAACCATGAGAGTATGGAACACTCGCTGATATTTGGACAGAAGTAAAAATAAGCAAGGAGTAGATGTGGGTAGAAGTGTGATAGTGACAGTGGTAGGGAGCAGGGGTCTTTTCTGAAAGGTTGCTGGTACAATTCTCCACTGGGGCAAGGTACCTGCATTCACCTCAATAAATATTCAGCTGTGGCAATGGATTAAAATTTTAACCCGTGTAAATCACTCTGGATAAGGGCGTCTGCTGAATGACAATAATGTAATGTAGTGTAGGTGTAGTGACATAAAAATCCATAGATAAGATTATCAAGCTGCAACCGCTATCAGGTCTGCTGTAACCTTTACAGTCTCCCTCTGGCCGCGTGCAGCTGCAGGGATTGCATGCGATTTCATCAGCAGTTTCGTGCACGCTCGAAAATGTGACGCTAGGTGAGGCCTCGGCCCAAAGAGAGCCAGATTTCACGTGTGGAGCGTGATCTGAGCCACCCCCACCTCCACCCCACCCCCCACCTCTGCCCTCTCCCACCAATTGATCTGCCTCTCATCCGCACACGTTCAATGCTCCGCCCGAACTGTCGTTTCAGGTCAGCAAGATCAGCCTGGTGGACTTGGCCGGAAGCGAGCGAGCCGATTCTACAGGGGCCAAGGGGACGAGGCTAAAGGTACGGCGGGCCCGTTTCTGCACCCCTGCTCTCCCTTTCATTCTGAGAAACCTGGGCGGGTCACCTCAGCAATGCAGGGGGGCCGACAGGGCACGGACGCCTGTCTGTCAGAGCAGATCTTCAAAAAAACATCCCCCTGTCCCCCTGTTTGTTACTGTTTCAATAACAAGTGAGAGGCATGCTTGAAAATATCCCTTACAATGATTTAGATGCAAATGGAAAGATTTGCAGTGCTTTGGAGTTAATCAGTATCTAAAACAGCCAATCAAGTAAGAGTCAATTATAAATTATGAGAAGTAAAATAATGTTATTTTATATATTTTATAGCCGAGTCATGTGACTGTATATTTAATTAACAAGCGAAAAGGTCTATGAATACATAGTAGGTATGTAAACAACTATGGTTGTTTTAATGCTGGCCTTTCAGTAATCAGCTATGTAAGGCATGCTACCCGACTCAGTCCTTGAACCGTGGACTTTGCGTGGCTGTGTTTCAGGAAGGGGCGAACATTAACAAGTCTCTGACCACTCTGGGGAAGGTCATCTCCGCCCTGGCCGAGGTGGTGAGTATCTTTGGCTTTTCTCAGACATGTCATGACGGTCAGATTCCTTGGCTCCCGAGCCGTAACATTGTTCGCTCTTCTGTGTTCTCTCCTCGCAATGCTTCCCTTCTCAGGATAACTGTACCAGCAAGGTAAACCATCTGTGTTCATCAGCGAATAACCACTGTAGCGCTTACCCTCAATCACATGATGCCAGCCGCCAGTTGACCCTGACTGCCGTGCTCTTTTAGTTCAGCTACTGTCATTATAAAAACCCTTTCATTTTTTTTTCCATTATTGATTTCGTCTGGAACATCTGCCCTGTTGTTTGTACCTATTGCTTTTACCCAATAATTTGTTACATCACGATCAGTTTAGTAGACGTTCATATGCTGTTATTAAATAGCGCGCATATTACATGTGATCCATCCATCCATCTGTTCAATGAGTAATCGGGCTCCCTGTGGTGCATTCATCGTAATGAATGAACAGCCTAATTAACAGGGCTCTAACATGGCTGTGTCTGTGCGTCTGAAACAGAGCAAGAAGAAGAAGAAGACCGACTTCATCCCATACAGAGACTCCGTGCTCACGTGGCTCCTCCGAGAGAATTTAGGTAAGAAGGGAATGTGTGGATATTAAATGGAAACAGTGAACCCTGGTGACACCGGCGCATGGTAACTGTATGGACAGATTACAGCTGCTCAGTCTGTGAGACTTAAATGCATGAATCCCTGTAACAACATTAAAAAAAAGAAGTCATATTCATGTTTTGAGTGTAATGGCCCCATTTTTCAGAATTGGACTGTCGGCGAATTGTATTTCAGAATGATGGCTGTGTCCCTTCTCCATCGGCCTCTCCCGCCTGTCAGAGGGAGTTATGTGCCTGGATGGCAGTATATCAGCTGTAAGACGGGATACGCAGAGCTGCTAGCCTCACACAAATCTGCGGCGTTCAATTACATGTTGGGCCGGAGAAAAATGTTTAGAGATGTATACACCTGCTATCGATTTGTTTCCCCCTTGAGACGGCAGGGAGAAAATGGTCTCTTCTGATGGGGGTGTCACTGTGTCATTGGCGATATGAGAGAGAAAGGTGTTCCAGTCATCCCTGCTGTGTGTAGGGGCGAGTGCTACGGCTCCCCGGCCTTATGACGGCCAGAATGCTTGCTTACGTAACCCGCCGCCTCTTTTTTTTGTTCTGCTCGTTGCTGAGCCTCCCTGAGGCTGCCACCTCTTTAGCTTCTGAAAGCAGTGCTTCTTTTGTGCTGCTGGAGTCCCAGACAAATGAGAATGGCTGTTGGGTTAGTCACGCCGGAAAAGGGGGCTTCCGTTCTGTTGTTGTGGTTGTTGACGTGGCGATAGCAGTAAATAAGTAAAAAAAAACAAAAAAGACATGCCATGATCCCAGTCAGCACAGTTTGAGCAATGACGCGAGTGACTCTGCCCCGGTGTGTTTGTCAGGTGGAAACTCCAGAACCGCCATGGTGGCCGCCCTCAGTCCCGCCGACATCAACTACGACGAGACCCTCAGCACACTGCGGTAAGAGTCACGCCGCCATAATAGACATGATCTATTCATAGGCCCTTGCCTTCATTAATGTGCAACAAGCAGTTAGCGTGGCTGGCTATTAACGGCAGCAGTGGGCGGTGGTGATCTTCTACGTGTGTTCATTTCGATTGGCCGCCGCCCAGGCCTGTCCTGCCCAGTGTGTGTCAGTCAGTGGGTGAGCGTCAAAGTAACCTGACCCTCCCGCCTCTCTCTCTCTCTCTCTGTCTGTCTCCATAGATATGCAGACAGGGCCAAGCAGATCAAGTGCAACGCCGTCATCAACGAGGACCCCAACGCCAAGCTGGTGCGTGAGCTGAAGGACGAGGTGATGCGTCTGAAGGACCTGCTTCGCGCCCAGGGGCTGGGCGACATCCTGGACAGTAAGTCAGGGCGTAGCGCCCCCTTTAGGCGACAGGGGCCGCACCACAACTAAGGAAGCAGCGATCCCAGTCAAAACTCCACCAGCAGCACAACCCCCTCCACCACGACCCCCCCACACACCCCGTCTCCTTGGAAACATACTGGCAGCCTCTCACATTTCACTGCTCTTACATTTTTCTGTGTCACATCATTTTTTGTCTGACTGGCATAAATTCCATTTGATCTCCATAACTCTACTTGCTGCTCGTGAACTTCTCTCAGACCCACACTGATCTCTACAGCCTCAGATCAGAATGGACATTTATATAACAACTGAGTTGCTTAATTTTGTAGTTCATTGATGTTGAGCACACGTGTATGAAAGCATGCAGTATTATTTCATTATTGTATCCAAAATAAATGGATGAAGCACTCCACACCAAAGTTTTCCAATATTACATATATTGTGCTACTGTATATAGAGGTACATTTTATTTTAATGAGGCAGGATTTAGCAGACTGCCTGAATACTTTAGCACACTTAGGATGGATAAGGAAGCATACTCTTACAGTTCTGATTGAGTCCATCTGATTTAATAGGAGTGTGAGATAGATGTGAAACATTAACACAACTGTTCATATCTGAAAAATCTTTCCTTTCTTGCATTCACTGTCCTGCTGCAAGCCTGTATTCTTTCATCTCAGCCTCATCCTCCAGTCAGAACATGTCTAACCACTTCCCCCCACTGTCACTCTACTAGTCTGATCTCTGACCTCTGACCTCTGACCCTTCTCGTGTTCTCCTGCTTCCCTTCAGTGGAACCAATGGGGGATGAATACCCAGGAAGTGGAAGCAAATGTGTGTATATGTGTGGTGGTACTTGCACTCCCTCTTGCTTCCGCCCTTTCTCTCCTGGTAGCCGGCCGTCGCTTCTGGCCCCCCTGCCCCCGAACAAACTGCTCAGCTTTGCATGTGTTGGAATAATGCTAACGCGGAATGCAAGAAGTCCCAGACAAATGAGCTTTTCACTAAAAATATCTCTCAGTGGCAGGGCAGGTTGTTCCATGTCAACATGCCACTCGTGTATTTTCATCTTGTAATAATGGGATAAATAGGTAAGACTTGAAAGCAAAAATCTGGGACTAATACAAATAAACGCACGCTTAGCCCCAAAATACCTGTCTATGCTAGGCAATATCACATATGCATGTTCACATGCCATGGCATTTTCAGTGTCTGGTTTATTTTCTCCCCCTTTTGCATGGTTTGTGTTTTTTTTCCACGGTTCTCTAACCCCTGTTTTGTGTTATTAATTGTCCATTGCAGGTGACAGTGACGTTAGATCTCTGCTAGGTTCTAATACTGAAGCCTTGAGCTACAGCAGGAAAGGTGCACGTTTTGCCATTACTAACTTCCCAGACTAGAGGAGCACCCCTAGAATCTAGATGGCTGCAGTGCTTTGTGTGCTAGGCCAGATTACAGTAGCGTATTCTGCTCTTTATTTGTTCAGGTCTGTTTCCAAACCCCCGTGCCGTTCCCTCCCAGCCCCCGAGTAATTTTGTGTTCTGCCTGTTTTTCTTCTCTTTGCTGTATCCTGTAACACACCCTTTCTGTAACCTTTTAAAGGTTTGTGAGACATTCACGGCCTTTTACAAAGAAAGAAAAACTCACTTATGAACTGGTGTACACCTCTCTGGGAGTTCTTGATGTACACCACAATTCAAACAAAATTTGGCTGCTTTAGACTGCAGTAATAATGATTGAAATGTGCTGAGTGTATTTGGGTGATCTCCGTGCCCATAGATGAGCATTAGGACGTGCATATTATTTCATGGAGACAAACTGAATCTTTAGCATCATGCTCCATGTTTCATTCGCCGGTTTGGGCCTACAGGTGTTTCAGGTCCATTCTGTTAAAAAATAAAAGGAAATCGATAAGGAAAACGGACATATACCAGACGGCCTCTCCCCAGCGCTTTCAGCTCTAGCGGGAGTTTTTCAAGCACGCACTCAGTCACCCTGAACGCCCTGTTGGCCATTTTATAGAAACGGCCAGGCACCCTGGGGCTCCAAGGCCACTGTAAATCAATTAGGCCAGGGTGACATTTCGAATGCCTGGTGTGTGTGTGTGTGTGTGTGTGTGTGTGTGTGTGTGTGTGTGTGAGGTGAAAGGACTTAGCTGCACTACAGGCTGAAAGGGAAGGATCTGATCTCGCAGCATGTTTCCCACCCCTGTCTGCCTCTCCACGCTTCGCTCCCTGACTCTGTGGACTTTCACCCCAACACCCCCAGTAAACAACACCCCCCCCACCCCGTTCCCTGCGCAGTCTGTGCAGCTGAAGCAGTTTCCACACGGGTTCACGTCTGTTTCCACACGTCTGTTCGCTGTCAACCACTGCATATCCTCTACACAGTTTCAGCCAGTGATGTTCACAAATGGCATTACTTTAACACTGTAATTTGATGTTATTAAAAAAAAACCTTGTCTAGTTGTGACAGAAATGTTTAAAGAATGCACTTTGTCTGTTGACTGATGTAAGCCCCAGTCAGATAATGAGTCAGGCACATCTTACAGAGCCTTGTGTTCACTTGGCAAAGGCTTGTATTCTCAAGCCTTGTCTTTCTTTAGGAAATGCTTGACCTGATTTTTTTACTGTCTTGTTGCTTGCGTAACACTGTCAAAAAGAACCTATCTGGGTGCTATGATGAAGCCCTCCTTTGTGCGTAAGCAACTAAACTATAATACCAACTTTGGTGATAATCACAAAATAACAAACAAGACAGAGAATTGACCAATGACCAATTTTCCTTTTTCCTCCCCATTGTTTTGTTGTTGGGGCTTGGAAAATATGTTGAGCTCAGTATGTCCCATTTAGTCAAGAAAACCTGGACAAACACATAGAAACTGTGGTGAAGACACGAAAGTTTATTCATGGCCTTCATCTCGTTTACCTGGTGTGAAAACTGCGTCCCCTCTGCGCTCCTGTACCCCGGCCTTTTACTGGTGTGTTTGTTCCAGTCCTTCAGTGTTCATTGTGTGTCTTACGCTGGTCTCTCCTCCTTCTCTTTGTCTCTCTTCTCTTCCGATTTATTTTGCTGTCTCTACTTTTTCTTCCGTTGACTCGTTTTACCCCCGACCCCTCCTGTCTCTCCTCTGCCGTCAGACCTGAAAGATATACAGAACAATAAGCATAGGTACTTGCTAGCCTCAGAGAATCAACGGCCTGGCCATTTCTCCACAGCACCCATCGGCTCTCTGACCGCCTCCCCGTCCTCTGGCTCGCTCTGCGGCCAGGTGGGCTTGCAGTCTGTCACCAGCATCCAGGAGCGCATCATGTCCACACCGGGAGGGGAAGAGGCCATCGAGCGGCTGAAGGTATCCCATCATCCTTTGCTCTCTCTCTCTCTCTCTCTCTCTCTCTCTCTCTCTCTTCTCTGCCTCCTTGGAGAAGTTGTTCAGGTGACAGCCATTGGCAAAAAAGAGTGGAACTATCTTTCTTGGTTGTTCACAGTCAGGTATCAGCTGGTTGAGTCTCGTCACAGTTGGTATCAGCTGGTCAGGTCTGGCCTCTGCAGTGTTCAGTTCCAGCTTGTGTGAGGCCCCTGTAGTGTATTTGGAAAGGATGCTCTTGCACTCTGCTTATAAACGTTCACAGTTTTTTATTGTTATTTTATTGAGCTTTCATCCTCACTGGATTTTCATCAGAGTGTTCCCTGCAGTGTGCTTTTCCATGCATAGCAGGACAAATAATGACACTTTGAATTCTCTAGAATAAGTAATATAGATTACCTCCCAAGTGCTTGTCAATGATGGAACTGGAGGATTTGAGATGCTTGGTGGGGTTTTGTTCCTATCGGTATACTTTACCTCACATATGTTTGAAAGGGATAGATTCATGGTCATGGTTGTCCAATGAAACAGCTCCTGAGCCATTTCAAATCTTGAAGCCGATTTGAGCACTTAGTGGAAGTATCATTTTCCTTTTATCTCTGTTGAGATAAAAGATATTGAATGGTTTGTGTAGACATTACTTTTGCACTTATTGAATTTGTGCAGTTTGTAGAATGACGACATAAGGTGCAAGGTGCTGTTTTCTCTGTGAATCTTAATGTAAAACAGTTTCTTTTCAGGCCATATTTGTTTTATATATGACATTTCTGTGTTGTCTTGCTTGCCTCCCCCCCAACCCGTTTGCCCCTGTCCAAACTGAGCAGCCCAGCAAGCTATCCGGTGACTCGTGCTCAGAGGTCATGTTCCTGTTAGTATGTATCCGAGTGCAATAAATAGCATTGCAATTAGGGAAGTGTACGTCGAAAGGCGATCGCCATGGTAACCGGGGAGACGTTTCCACATTCCAGTCATTGCGTGCTTGCTGTTACGCCTTTGCAGCAGAGAGGAGCAGCTGTCCGGTACGAGCCGGGCTCTCGACGGTGGCCGCGTCTTTGAATTCAGCTAGATACTTTGGTTTATTTTAGACAGCGACGTCTCACAAGGTTACATAAAGTTTCCTGCTTTTGTGCGGGACGCCTGAAAAGGTGCTGGAAAAACACGGCCAAGGAATGTTGTCACCACGTAGAAACAATGGGCAGTTACCCAGGGTGGCACATGGGGGTTGTTTGAATGTAAAGAGTCAGCTGGAAACAGCCATTTGCTGTGAAAGCAGTCTCTTTTATGGAGGAGGGGGAGGGCAGGCTGGCTGAGAATCGCTCTCTCTCTCTCTCTCTCTCTCTCTCTCTCTCTCTCTCTCTCTCTCTCTCTCTCTCTCTCTCTCCTCTCTCACTTTGCACTCCCTCCTCATCCCTCTCTTGCTGTCATGTTTCTCTCCCTCACGCTCTAACCCCCCCACCGTAACTGAGAAACCGCACAGGGCCGCATCTACGAGCCAGCAGGAGCTGCGGTTGCTATGGAGATCTTGGTGCCCGGGTTGCTCTGTCAGTCACCCAGTGACGTCTGCATCCAGCATCACACAGACGTTAGGAGGGGGAAAAAAAAAAAGACTAAAATAGAACGTGTCTTTGTGGACACTCGGTGTGAAAAGAAGAGTAAGAACGCGTTGTGCTCCTCCAGTTTATAAAATGTATTTTTAGTGTATTGTTATCCTGTTATGACATCAGAGATTAATATCCAGGCTTCTGCCCACTCAGAAGTTATTGAGTTTTAAAATGTACTGGGCATTCAGTATGATTGAAGGACATTTATGAAAAATGCGAAGAAAAGCTATTTAAAATTCAACTATTGTCTGTATGGAGGACATAAATGTTCTATCCGAAATGCCAAGGATGGAGGGTAAAAAAGACTCCATGAATGTACAAATGTTTATGTGTATTTATACTGAATTGGCAGACCAAGTGTAAAAAAGTGTGATACAGAACCGAATAAACTGGCCTGCTCTATGTGTTGTGGGCATGGGCATTGGAGCAGGTGTGGTGTAGACAGTGGCCACGCAATGCTGTAGGGGTGAGATTGTTAGCTTTGTGATCTGCAGGATAGCCACAGGAAACTGTGGTGAAGTACATTTAAAAAAAAAAAAAGTGGGTCAGATAGAGGCGTGGCCTGCTAATGCCTGATTAATACACCTGTCTGATGGGTTCACAGCGGCTACCCCCGACCCAGATAAGGCTGTCAAAGCAAGCAGGCAAATTAATATCCTCAACCTCTATAGCACCTGATGAATCATTATTATGAAACTTGCTGTTTTGCACTTAATGAGTTCCTAGTTTTTTGAGCGTTGAGTGTTCTCATGGAGAATGAAGTTGAGCGTTCTCATGGAGAATGAAGGGGAGCCTGGTTGCGTATGTATTCTCATACTGCAACACACACACACACACACACACACACACACACACACACACACACACACACACGGTCGCATCAGAGGTCCTCCGTGTGTGGCTTTTTTCACCCCTAAGCCAGGGAACAATGTCCCTTTCTACAGCGGCAGATGGAGGGGGTGTTAGCTGTTCGGAGAGGATCTATCCCAGATAAAAGTATCAGTTGACTTCCTGTGCCGGGTGGACAGATGGCCAGCTGCTGCATCTGTGAAGGACAATGAGAGATCAGCAACAATGGCACCGTGCAGGCCAGGGCACGAGCAAGATCAGCTTCACACTCTCAGGTCACATGACCCAGGGTCATGTGTCTGTTTCTTTGGTTGTGAGGTGTGTGAGGTGTGTGAGTGAGTGAGTGAGTGTGTTTGTGTCTTTACGCTGCCAAAGATAGATCAACCCTCTGTGAGTCAGGCAGACTTGATGTTGTTAAAATGACTGGCAGTTCCTTTGCGAAGCTGTGATATTCCTCTATGAATATAATTCTGTGATGTTTGAAGATGTGTAGTCAGGGTTCCGCTGCAGTCACTACATTGTAAGCCTCTTAGGACGGGGCCAAATCCCTGTGGGACATCAGGATTGTTCCCCATGTTCGCGTATCCGCTGCACAAAGCCTGGGAGAGAATTAACTCCCCAGAAATCCAGCACTAAAGCATAGTGTGAAGATAAGAAAATTGATTCTTTTTAAATAAACTCCCTGCCTATCGCCCTGCTTCTGTCTAAAGTGCTGCTGCAGTTCCTTGCTGTCCTAAGATGAAAGGGTTTGCAACAACCATCCAAGAGCCTTATTTTGCCTCAGAAAGGGTGCTCCAAAATGTACATTTTAAGGTTTTTTTGAAGGAGTTATCACATTGTGTCTTAGTAAAGGGCATCTATGAATTTATTAACATTTATTTATATGAATTTGAGAGGGAACCATAAATCATTATTTTGAGATGTTGTGAATAGAGCACAGATGAGTGTTATTAGAACGAGACAAAACAGTTAAAAAACAGGAACATTCAGTGATAATTGCATCTAATTTATGAAACGTGTCCTGAGATTTAAATGTTTAAAAAACATGACAGCTGTAACAGAGCCTATCAGGTTATAAACCAATGACTAACACATGAATTAATTCAAATAATGAAAGTTTCAGCGTTAATTATGCTGTGTTAGGACTGGGAAATCCTCTTGAATGACCTGAGAAATTTGGAAGCTCCTAGTGCAGGGCATAGTTAAGGCTGGATTCATGATGAATCTGAAAGCATTTTTTGGTCTGGAAGTCCTGATCACAGACCCTACACTTGCACCACCCTGCTTTTTTGACATTCCGGGAATCATATTTTTGGAGCATCATTTGAGACAACGTTTTCCGTTAAATGTAGTCTATAGCCGTGGAGTTACAGCATTCTGTTCAAATCAGTCAAAAAGAGGAGTCTAGCTGAGCACTGAAACTTTACCTGACAAAATTGCAGCAACTAGATGAAGTAAAGGCTAGTTTGATCATCTGCATCAGTTTGGAGGAATCCTATCCAAAGTGGAGGTTTTGCAGTTAAATTCCTGAGGAAAGTCCCGACTCTTTCAGATAAGCAGCTGTTGTCTTCACCTAATCAGCTAGGCTGCTGTCACCATGCTGTGCTCGCCACCTCATTCTGATTGGCTGGCATGGGGAAAAGGGGTGTGTCTCGGTTTGTTCCGAATTCGATTGTGGAGTCTGAAGCTTCTCCCCAAGCAGAGAGGTATGGGCCATTAGTGACCTAGTTTAATGCGAATGCTGGAAGAAAAATGCCCTCTTTCAGGGACAATAAAGTGTGCCATTTGAATGTATTTCTTCTTAACTGCATTCTGTCTGAGGCAGAGAAATAGAGGGAGATTGTATCTCTGCCAGCGGTGGTGGAGCAGTGTTGTCAGTATAAAGTGCCCAGTTCCTCAGTCTCCTTGCCGGTGTAGTGATGTCTCTGAGTGATCCCCCTCTTACAGAGCTGTGTGAGGGAGCTCGCGGGTCACTCTGCATGTTAATTATAGGAAGCATTACGTAATGTTCTGGCATCTCGCTCGGCGCGGCTGGCTTATTTTCATCAAAGGTTTTGTGCTCAAGGAACATGCCGGAGATTTCCTCCAAAAATTCTGTTTCAAGATATGAAATTATTTTTATACATAGTTATTATTTATTAATTGATTTTATGCTTAATCCTAACACTCTTTCTTTGATGTCCAGAGGAATTAAGATGTAAATAGAATGATTAAACAGATACCCCTCATCACTATGGGGCCTGCCTGTATTCCTGGTCTACTGTAGCAGAGGAGTTTTGCTAACTATTTAGGTCGTTGAACCTTAAGAGTTTTTGTGGCGAGACTGTTTTACACTGAGAATTCCTACTGTCTGCCATCTTGGGTTTGTACTGTGTCCCTGATGACAACGTAGCCCCTTGGGCTATACTGTTAAGCTGCTGCTATTCCTGGGCTGGTTTGTTTTATGTCTGTGTAAACCTTGACTTCTCCATTGTCTGGGGCTGGTTCTCTGGCGCGATTAGCGATCTGCTGGAGCAGGCGTGAGGCGTATCTCGTGAGGATGTCTCAGTTCGCTAAATGTCTCATGTCCCCCCCCCTACCCCACAGGAATCCGAGAAGATCATTGCCGAGCTGAACGAGACCTGGGAGGAGAAACTGCGGAAGACAGAGGCCATCCGCATGGAGAGGTCAGCGAGGGGATCGGGCGCTGGGGGGGTCACTGCCTGGGTCCCCGTCTACACTGGTCCCAGATTGGGGGGGGTCACTGCCTGGGTCCCTATCTATACTGGTCACAGATGGGGGGGGGAGGGTCATGGCTCAGCTGGTGTCTGCTAGTGCCAGCTTCCTCAATGCGCCCGAGTTGTCACATGACCCACCGACCTCCTCAGAGAAACCCATTCCTCAGGGGAGACTGGCTCAAAGTGACATTTCAACAATCACCTCCTTGTCTCAGAACAGTCGCAATGCATTTACCCTGCTTTCCACTCAGTGAGCAGTGAATGCATGTGGAGAGGAAGTGGGTGAATGCATGTATATGCTATTCAGAGTTTACTGCCTGACAAACACAAGAGGAAAAGCAGCTTCGTTAATGTTACTCTTCACTCACAGCACACATCATAAACTTCTGCAAGCTGAAAAAGCTGCCAAGTGAAGTCATTCAGTGTAAACTGTAAAGCAAACATTACTCCCAGGCATAAGCTAGAATATCATTACAGTACACACTCACTGTGTACATGCACACATATTCACACCTCTGTCTTCTCCAGAGAGGCGCTGCTGGCTGAGATGGGCGTGGCCATCCGTGAGGACGGGGGTACTCTGGGGGTCTTTTCACCGAAAAAGGTAACGTTACTGGTCCACGAGGTTGTGGCAGAGATGGGTCTTTTTCTCCTGTTCCTTTATCATTGTGATGTTTGTTTTCCGCTGAGGGCCATGTGAAGAGTATTAACCACGCAAGTATTTACCACTGAAGCGTGCGCTGCACATGAGCTGAGGGTCTCACTGCTCTGTGCTCTCATATGGAACGCAGTCCATTTCTTCGTTTTTATCATTATATAATATCTTCATTTCGGCTCCTTTCCTCTCCCTAAACTTTCACTCTCCTTTATTTTCTGTTGGCTTTATTCTCTTTCTTTTCCCGTTCCCCTGTTTTTTTGTTTTTTCTGCTCCTCTCTCACAAAAACGTTTCATTCAGATTTATCCCGAACGGCCAGCCTCCTTGCTTGGCGAGGAGTTTGATTGTTTTCCTACTAACAAGGTTTGTGGAAAAGTTTTAAATTCATGAGTCTCCCAGTCTGTCCCAGTCCATGATGCAGTGTTGTGTGTATAATCCAGTGCGTACCTGAAGTAGATCTTTCCTCACATTAAACCCCGAACCAGACCACACACATCAGGTGACCAATTCTCTGATTCCCCTCCATTTAAGTCAGTGAGAGAATCTACATCTCTGCCTGTAGTCATTTGCATCAGAATCTGTCCACAAATAGGTGTCTTAAATATATGCCAGACAAATTAAGTTCTTTTCGCCTGTATCATGGGTTTGTTGCATATACATTTTTTCATTACTACTGAAGAGTTAATTACAGAATATTTTCAGTATATCAGTTTGCATTTATAAAATTTGTGTTTATAACTACAATAAGAATAAAAATAGTCCCTTCCCTTGGAAAGGCATTTGGTCAGAAAACTAATGCCCAGGCTGAACAGCTCCTGCATTGAATAAAAACTTGGATTACTCAGAACAACCACCTTAAAGAACCCACCGTAAAAGAACACTCCCCATTCACTGGTTGCTGTGTAATCTTCACCTTGTAGATGTACTGTGTAGATATCTATTAGAACACCTCAGCCCCATGGCTATTTGCGGTCACATGTGTTTTAGTAAGCAGCCGTAGGTGGAACAAGCCCTTTCAAGCAGGAACAAAAGGCTGCCCATTTGCTGCAACGTTTCAGAAACAGCAGCGAATTGTGGGACAAACTCAACTGCATTTCCTGTGGAGCTAGCCGAAGGGGGTACCCTAGCCCGTTTTTCATCATCAGGACACAGTATTTGGACAGTTGAACCTGTAGTAATAGTGTTTATTAAAATAATCTATAATCATGAGATAAATGCGTATGTTGGTATATATATGTTTATATAGTTCTAAATCGGTTGTAACCGTATGTGGAATGGCAGTATATGTTTACAGACTTTAGTCACAAACTGTCATTGATTTAGTTAAACTATCCCAATTCAAAGACTACAACGTAGAAATATATTATCCTTAAAAATGTCAGCGCCACAAGACGCTATGGATTTTTATGTAAAATTTCACAGTTCCCTGTTGGACTTTAGGAGCGTGATTTATTTGTTGAAGTGCAGACATGGTTGTACACCAGTCCTGATGGCGCATGGAGTAGCTTTTTAAGTAGCGTGCAGCGCCATCCAGAGTCCGCCCGGGGTCAGAGCAGGCAGGTGGCATGCTCTGTGGAGTGGCGGCTGCCCCGCCCCCTCCTCTTGGGCTGATCCACGGTGCGGAAAAGCAGCTTACTGAGGGAGAAATCCCATGTGGTCGGGGGTGGATTAGTGCACTCTGCGCTCAAAATCTCTCCTCCCGTTCCCTCCCGTTGGACACCCATCACACACGAGGAGAAAAGAGCCAATCCCTTTCGCTGTTTGCCGTGGGACCATGACTGAGAGGTGGAACATGTGTCAAAACCGAGGTGGAGCGATAGGGATAGTGTAAAAAATCACTTTTTCCTTTGATTATCACCCCTGTCTTCAACTGGCATGCCCGAGCTTGTACAAAAAAGAAACGAAAGGAAAGTCTCTCATGAATTTAAGCCCCTTTTTCACTAACTGTGTGTTCTTTTGCATTTTTGCATGCTTTCATTTAACTCATTTAACTCCACTTTTATTTTGTCACTCTCTCTCCATCCACTCCCTCTCTCCTCTCTTCTCCGCTGCCTCTCCGTCGGTTAGCTTTTCGTAGAGAAGCCCTGTGATCTCTTTGACTGTAACGGGGTCTTTTCCCCAAAAAAGGTTGGTGGCTTAGCAGTAGACATGTTGACGTGTTGTAGGAGTGCTAGTGAGAATGTCCTTATTCACGCCGTGCTGCTGACTCTCAGATGTACCTAACAAAGGAGGATAATTTGATGTCATGTCTGTGCTAGATCCGGTAGAAGCGATCCCTTGTGGACGTAGCCGTGGGATGTTTGTGCTTCCCTTTAAAGATGTTCGCTCAGGTAGCATTTCAGATCAGAGCTGAGATGGTTCCCCTTTGATGTGAGCACTGCAGAATCGCAGGAATAGTTTGTTCCGTTTGTGCACAGTTTGGAGTCAGCATGCACTTTGACCCTCGTCCTATCTTTGGAGGTGCTCATCTTTTCTCCTGCTTGTTCAACAGACTCCTCACCTGGTTAATTTGAACGAGGACCCTCTGATGTCAGAGTGCTTGCTTTATTACATCAAAGACGGGATTACAAGGTAATGAGATCCTTACTCATTGTTGGATATTTTTGTTAACACTGACCTGTTAGACTCACCATGAAAGGACATGTAACACAATATGCACCTGTTTTAGCTGGCAATCAGTGCATTACATTAAGTACTCTACAGATGATAGCTGACCATATGCATAAACTTAGGAAACTTACATCCTCATTTGAATTTATACCTATTGAATAAGGATGCATGTCTTTTGCCTCGCATGTGTATTTTCTCTGGAAGGACTCAGGACAGTCTGTTAAAAAACAACTCAGTTGTCCATCCTGAGCACACATTAGAGGGAACAGGTATAAATTTTTAAAGTTAGTTTTCTTAGCCCCAGCGACCTTCAGTATCATATCCTTTCTTTAATAATCCCTCAGACATTCGATTCTTTCTATTCTCCTGCCTTTTTCCGATGCTGGGAAGTGGTGTTATATCATACACTCTGACTGTGTTCCTGCCAGTCCTGGAAGACACTGTTTCTCACAGGCCATCTGAGGCCATCTGTTTCCCTTTGCTGACTGTTAACCCTTACCATTCCAAATCTATCACCCCACAGATCAAAGCTACCAAGTGCAGGACCAAATCCCCAAATACCCTCTCTGTCATGTCACTGATCCACATACAGAGGCATGCACAGGAAGGAACTTGGATTTAGACTTTGTTTAAAGACACCATGAATTAGTGAAGTGAGGACTACAGGTTCTGGAGCCCAAATTAATTCCAAAGAACTTTGGTGGTCCATCTGAAATGAGTATGTGAGAGTATATATAAGATAATTTGGCAACATCGATGTCATCAATAAATATGATGTGCTATGGCAAGCCTAGGACCTCCGTGTAGTAGTGGAATCTGCCAGAAGCATTGTTGCTAAAACACAGTCATTTTGTAATGACTGGTGATGAATCTTGGAGTAAGGAATTACACTGAATCAAGTGTGGTCTGGCCCCATTACTGACCTGTTGTGGCGAAATTACTGACCAGCTGGTCTCTCTCTAACATGACCTCTGCGGCTGCAGGGTGGGGCAGGCGGACGCGGAGAGGCGTCAGGACATCGTCCTGAGCGGAGCGCACATAAAGGAGGAGCACTGTATCTTCCGCAGCGAGAGGAACCTGAATGGAGACGGTGAGACGGGGGGGCTGGGCTGGTGTTACCGTGCAGCAGTGATCGGGGGCCAATTAGCACATCTCAGTGTTTCCCCCAGTCTTACAGTGCAGTTCCTTTCTGTTTCGGTTTGAAGGAAACCCATAGGTGTGAACCTGTGAGTGTAAACTGAAAAGAATCTCACTCAGATGTTAGTCAGTGAAACTGACATATTTACTAACACACCCAAGCACTGAGCTTGAGAAAGACACACTGTATCAAGCTGCTGGTGTTCTGTAATGGAAAATATGGATATCGTTTCTAAAACGTCTTTGTCCACACCTTTGTATTCATCATTCCTACAGTTTCTCCTCTGTTGCCTTTTAATCAACATCATCCCTCGAGATGTGCATTAAAAATAAAATAACTGAACCTGAACAGAGCATCGATGGCGCTGGTTCTTTGGTGCAGTACTGACGTGCTTTCTTGCTGTCTGCAGTCGTCGTCTTGCTCGTACCTTGTGAGGGATCCGAGACGTACGTCAATGGAAAGCGTGTTGATTCTGCGGTGCAGCTCCGCTCTGGTGAGTGTTCCCACAATCCCCTGCATCAGCCAAGGACAATGGGAGCAGCTCTGTTATGTATGCGTAGGACCTGCTTTCACACAACACCAAAATGATCTACTTTACATGACATTGTTACATTAATGTCATTTAGCAGGTGCTCTTAGCCTTGGCTGGCTTACATAGGTTACAATTGTTAAATGCTATCCATTCATACTGCTGGATATTTACTGAGGCAACTGTCAGTTAAGTGCCTAGCCCAGTGATACAACAAAATTCAAAATTCAAAATTCAAAACTCATTTCCAAAACTCAATTCTCTGTGTTTATGCATGTCTCAGGCAACCGCATCATCATGGGTAAGAACCACGTGTTCCGGTTCAACCACCCGGAGCAAGCGCGTGCCGAGCGGGAGAAGACCCCGTCGGCTGAGACGCCCGTGGAGCCCGTGGACTGGACCTTCGCCCAGAGGGAGCTGCTGGAGAAGCAGGGCATCGACATGAAGCAGGAGATGGAGAAGAGGTGGGAGACCTGCAGGCACACACAGCCAAACCCATGGGCATATACAGTGCTCCTTTACCAATTCTTACATTTACAGTGTTAACACGTTTAGCAGACCCTAAGAGAAGTGGGACATGGAGGTAGAGAACCGACAGACACACTAACCCCCCTTGCCAACCTGTGCACGTATGTAACACTCCTTTCATCAGTATTACTGCTCAGCAGACTTGTATGAGAGAAGCAGGGCATCGACATGAAGCAGGAGATGGAGAAGAGGTGGGAGACCTGCAGACACACACCCTCCTAATACATGTATACAGTACTTCTTTATCAAGTCTTACATTGACACTATTAACACGTTTAGCAGACTCATTTTCTAAGAGAAGCAGGAGATGGAGAAGAGGTAGGGGACCTGAAGAAATGCATCCACAAACCCACGTACATGGACAGTGCTCCTTTATCAATTCTTACATTGACAATATAAATATTTTTAGCAGACTCATGTTTGAGAGAAGTGGGAGATAAAGAGGTAGGCCATGGCTGGGACATTTTTTTGTTTCATCTGAAGTGGAAGATACTACCAGGAGTGAAGAGGAGGGAACACTCATTCTTTAGTTTCTATGTGATGCTAAATGACGCAGAACTCCAGTGAATACTGTTTTTACTTTATTAAAACCATTCTCACACCTAAATGCAGATGCCCAAGTGTTTTGGTGGTGCTCTGAATAAGCACACTGTACCTTCTCATCGTTCTTTTTTTGTGTTTTTCTCAGGCTGACTGAAATGGAGATCTTGTACAAGAAGGAGAAGGAAGAAGCAGACCAGCTGCTGGAACAACAGAGACTGGTGAGTTGGAGTCATTTGAATCCTGCTGTTCAGTGGTAAACTAGAGAGTGCCCTCCAGTCCTGACGTTCTGGAACTGGAAGCACAGCGTAATTCTTGAATGTTTGCCAAAGCTTGTCTTGTTTTACTTCTGTGTCATGTTGGCATTTTAGAATGCCCAAGTCCAAAGTGCTGACCTTTTGCTCTATGTTCATGGGACATTGAGTGTTTGTGTCTGCTGAGGGAGAAATATATGTGATGGGAAGGACTGAAATTTTTTTGAAGATAAAGGCCTTTTGAAGTTGTAGGAGGTTTAGGAGTAGAGGTGCTTGTTTCATGCTTGCACTGTTGAAGTGCGTCCAGCACTAATTCTGCACTCTGAGCTCTGGCACAGACTGGTTTGCGCGTGATGACAAACTCCCACTTCCAGCGCATGTCTTGACTCCACGCTTTCTGCATGGAAATCCGCTCTGAAAGGTCTGAGATGGGCAAGACCGAGGGGAAGAGCACTTTACCCCGAGGTTGCTGATATTGAAAGATCTCTGCAATTTGCGGCGTCATTTTGTTTCCAAGTGAATTATGAATTTTACAGACCTTTCCACTTCTAGTCCATATTTTCATATTTTTTTCCTAGATCTAGACTGTGCCTTGCAAAACAGCATCTGAGAAAACATTGCAATCATAACTGAATAGATATAAAAACAACTCAATCAGTGTCCCCATTCATTTCCATCTGTATCAAAATTGGATCAAGGATACAATTTGGCTGGAGAAATCTGAGTTCTGTCCTTGCTGCTGTATAGCTGTGACCTTCAGTGTGCTGTTTTGCAGGGTTTCTCATTTTGCTCACGCTGTATTATTCCAGCATGTTTTCTAAACCATATCATTTATACCAAGCCCTTAGACTGTGTAAGTTGCCATGGCGTGACGTGATGTTGAGCTGGCCGACGTTGAGTCGGCTGTTGGTTTGCTGGTTTTCCCGTTTCGACTCTCGCTCGCTCGTCTTGAGGTTTCAGCTCTGCAATGCAGCTGCTGACACGCACACAATGCATTGCAGTTTCTGCCGTAGCTCATTACTGCCGGTGACAATGTGGTTTCTCATTGATAGACTTGCTTCCCTGTGTTGACCACACCTGTGCAACAGAGAATTGCTGCCATGTTACTGCAGCTATAAGTTGCAGCAAAGGTTGCAAGTGTGCCACATCTTGACGTGTTTCATGAGTTCAGTTAGAAGAAAGTCATACACAATCTTCCACTGCATACTTTTTCGATGAAGCTGTACTCACTGCATACTCATAACTACATGGTCATCTTTTCCTTTTTTGATACTTGTTTTACTGGACTGTGCACTGTGTATATCTGGGAATAAAAATGAGAAACTGCATTTTCTCTGAACTAACTTACTGTAGTGAATGGATTAACAACTCTTTTAAACCACTTTCCAGCCTGTCTTCTCTTTTTCTATACTGACTCATTAATAAATCTATAGTAGCACCTGTGTCTTTTAAACCTGCCGCTAACACTAGACGACTTAACCAAGCCTTCTTCTCACTCATGGACTTAAAATGGAGGAACGCTCTTGACAGTTTTGGCCGCCTTTTTGCATGCCTTTGCAGCATGTTCAGGGTGCAGCTTTTCTTTTTTTCAATAAAAGAAATAAAGAAATAAATAAGAAGAGGAGATCATGAATGAACTGTAAAAGGACTCAGACCAGTACTTGCTTGACCACGTCCACTTTTAAGTTAATTTATTATTTAGAAATCATGACAGTCATGCTCTGATTTTGCCTTTTTTACCAATATGCAACACTGGGAACTCTATTGGCCTTGCCTGGTTGATTTACTTTTTTGAAACAGTTGAGAACCATTTATCTCCATCATTCTTTTACAGTTATAGAGGCAAAACAGCCCTAGTGGCTCATAGACAAAGATGATTACAATGCTTCTCTCTAATGTAGTGTCTGTCTATCACTAGAAAAGCAATAAAGCAATGTGATGAAAGTATAGCCAGTTCACATGTAACCGGAACAAGCAATATGGCCGATCAATTTTTACAATTTTTGCAAAAATTGTGGTTGGGACCACTTTTACAGCTTGAGGCAATCCTATTATTATACGCAGATTAAAAGCTGAAAACACGCATCTACAGCTGATGTAAGCAAAAAGGGCACACCTTTTTACCCCACAATACTATGAAGGGCCCTGCACTATCATGTATAAAATAATTTTCTTTCCATTTCTTGCTTTTGCTCAAAACAATCCATGCAATAACAAATCTAATAACAAACAGAGGTCACCATCACTATGCTCAGCTTTATTAAGGGTTTTGAAATTTCCTCCCTGGTCTTCTGTTCATCCAGAGATGCCTGAGAAGATTGATTAAAAAGACAATATACACTCTGGTGAATCTGTAAGTCATGTCCTCATCAAAACCCCATGAAAGTCATGTAAAATGGACAATCAGAGGGTTTTTCATTTAATGGACAATAGAGGATTTAAATTATTTTTACCTCTTCAAGTCTGGTGTATGCTGATATGGATGGTGTTTAATTTAAATGATATAATACAGTCAATACAATTAGAAGATGCAGAATCAGGAAATGAAAGCTGTAGATGTGTGTTTTTCTGCAAACATTGCATTACTACATTACATTAAGAATTTATCGTAACTTTCGGGGGGAAGTATGTTAATATATGATTCATCTGAACAAATATTTCAGACAATACCAAGGAAATGGTAGTCCCTGTTGCATATTCTTTCTTGTATCCATTATTTTTAGAAAGCCATTTTTGTTTTTCTTTTTGATTTCCCATTTTAATTTTTTGTTTTTGTTGGGAATTTTTTTGGTTTGTTTCTTGTTGTGTTTCCTCAAGGACGGAGACTCTGATAGTGGCGATGACTCTGATAAGAGGTCTTGCGAAGAGAGCTGGAGACTGATCACCTCCCTGAGAGAAAAGCTGCCTCCCAGCAAGCTGCAAACCATTGTCAAAAAGTGCGGCTTGCCCAGCAGCGGGAAGCGGCGGGAGCCAATCAAAATGTACCAGATCCCCCAGCGGCGCCGGATCTCCAAGGATTCCAAGTGGGTCACCATCTCCGACCTCAAGATCCAGGCGGTGAAGGAGATCTGCTACGAGGTGGCGCTCAACGACTTCCGCCACTCGCGGCAGGAGATCGAGGCGCTGGCCATCGTCAAGATGAAGGAGCTGTGCGCCACGTACGGCAAGAAGGACCCCAACGAGCGGGAGTCGTGGCGGGCGGTGGCCCGGGACGTGTGGGACACGGTCGGGGTCGGGGACGAGCGCATCGAGGACGTGCTCGCCAACAGCCGCGGCGTGACCGACATGGACGACCTCAAGGTGCACATCGACAAGCTGGAGGACGTCCTGCAGGAGGTGAAGAAGCAGAACAACATGAAGGACGAGGAGATCCGCGCCCTCAGGAACAAGATGCTGAGGATGGAGAAGGTGCTGCCCATGATCGGCGCCACCCCCGGCGAGGGCCAGGAGAGACCCCGGGCCTCCAGCCCCCGGGAGGGGCAGCCCCAGGCCGAGGACATGGAGGAGCGGGTGTCCAAGCTGATGAGCGACGACCTGTCGTTCCGGCGCGGCCGCATGCGCTGGATGCGGCAGGAGCAGACGCGGCTGAAGAACCTGCAGCAGCAGGAGATCTCCCGCCAGCTCCGCCGGCAGACCGGCCCCCACCGCTTCATCCCGCCCGAGGACCGCAAGCTCCGCTTCCCCTTCAAGAGCAACCCCAAGCACCGCAACTCCTGGAGCCCTGGCACCCACATCATCATCACCGACCAGCAGGTCATCGAGCTGAAGGTGCCCAAGGAGCCCCCGCTGGTGGAGGAAGGCTCGGCGGGGACCGGGGACGGCCCCGAGCCCAGGGGGCCGGCGTGCGCCCCTCTCCCTGGCTGCCCTCCGCTGCCCAGCCCCTCCTTACAGCAAAGGGCCAGGGAGTGCGAGCCGGGCCAGGCCCACAGACGCAGCTACAAGAGCCAGAACCAGCAGGGACGAGGCCGCAGTAACTCTCAACAACACCCAGCAAGCCTCTGGCTCTGCGGAGCCTCAGCAGCCCAGCGACAGGAAGCAGCAGCAGGTTGCGGCCCAGCCAGGCCACAACCACCATCCCCCACACCAGCACCTCCCCCAGTCTTGCCACTACAACAGCGCCCCCTACAGCGACCCAGGCGCCACTGTCCCCCAGCACTACGCTCAGACTGATTTTAGGCCCGGCCACTGCAACAGCTTTGTGCCGCCGCCCAGAATGCGGCGGCAGCATTCGGCCCCCAACCTGAAGGGCGGCAGGGAAACGTCGGTGTGAGCGGGATCGGCGCCTCGGCCAATCCGCGAGAACCGCTAACCCCGGAACAGAAGGCAATGGGAGAACCACAGCAAGCTCAAAAAACTCAAAAAACCAGTCTCAAAAAAACTGTTTGGACTGTTTGTCCATATCCATTGACACTGCCAGACCTTAGTGGTTTTTTTGCACCCATACAGCGTTTTTTGCGGTTGGTTGATCCAAATTTTAATTTTATACATAATTCAAGCACAGTGTGTCTTTTTATTACCATAGTCTGCACCCTGTCACCCATTTTAACTGCGCTTCACTTCTGAAACAACCTTTCTGAGAAATGAAAACCAAAACGAGTAGTATTTTTACCTTTTTTAAGAAAATGTATTTTCTATCAGAGGCATCCATACCTTTTTAAACATGTCAGTCATGTCCGGTATCATGCATTTATGTTCTTGGCATGCACTTATATCCTGACAAGTTATTACTAGTATCTCTGTTCATTTTTACATCCTTACAGCCATATATATGGCCTGATTTTTCACTGGAGCATTTTGGGTGAAATCCTTTGCTCTGGAATAAATAGCCCTGTCCTGTCCAGAATGTAACCCTATCACCTCCATGAGCCAGAGACCAGTGTTCTAATCACTATTCCACACCACTGCCTGTGTGTCCGATACCTTTGAAAATCCACTCATGTGGATTGAAGAAATGTAATGGTTGGACGGAGAGCACATCATATTGATTTCTTTTTTTTCCTGAGTTTTTTCCAGGGCATATAGTTTAGGTGTTTTTACTGTCTGCTGGCTATTTCCGCAACAGGAAGTCAGGGTAAAAAGCCAAGATGCCAGGCGAGATGATCAGTTGTTTTTAGGTAGCTGTTGCTTCATGATAAAAAGCTGAAGAGCTCTGCTTCACCACTGAGTCAGACGGATTTTCTATGAATGTAAATGTCAGGTTAGTGTTCAGGACAGTGTTTATAAAGGTACAGATCCTCTGGAGCACACTTTGATTGTGATAAAAGTGGGCCTTTTCAATTCAGAGCTTAAGCCTGGAAAGTGCAGAAAGACTGAACACAATGGTATGTTTGGAGGAAAGCTGCAAAGTGTGAATCTGGTTAAATGCCCAGTTCACTGACTGCCTTCGTTTCAAAGAAAGACGACTTTTCCTATCATGTAAAGTGCCTTATTAATGTATTATTTACATTGCTCTTCATTTTCGGTCTAGCCTGAATATCAAATACCTTGTTTTTTTGCAGTTTTCTTCCCCCTTACCCTCTGTCTTTGTGATTCTGTGTCTAACACCTGCCACTTTTTAACAATCTACAAGTGCTGTCTGCAAATCCATCTGAAAGTATGCTGGAGAACAGTATGTAAGCTTCCAGTTCAATTTTAGGAACCCAGCTGAAATTAAATTGGGGTAGGTATGTCAGTACAAAGTGAGAGGCTAAATTTGTCCTGGATCTATCACAGTCAGCTTGAATATTATGGAAAAATCTTGACTTTTTAAGCATTGAATGGCAGTTTTTTTAAAAATATGATTTTACAACCTGGCTATATTTAAATAACCATATTTTAGATGAAAAAGATGGCTTTTCCATAGGGGACACAGGTTTTATTAATCATGTCTGCCAGCACACATCTCAAAGCCAATCATAAAGCTGCTGGAGTATAGCTGGTCACACTTGCACTCCCAACACATGAGATTATGCTGTTTCCATGGTGACAGTGTTCTAGAACAGTCCACTGTGGTTCTGTTCAGAACCTGTGAGATTCAAATCCCGTGATGCTGGCTGACAAAAAAGAACTTTCCAGGGAAGCAAATCTCACAGAGGGTCACCATGGTTTCAAGACATTCATCCAGAAATCTTAGAGGAAGAACTAGAACAAAAAAAAGAACAGAAAATGCATTGTGTGTCTGTAAGTCTCTGCATACTTTTAAAGTGGTTTTACTGCCAAATTTAACTTGGAAGGGTGGATGTGGCTTGGGCTCTTCTCTTCAATATGCTCTTAAATTCATAATTTCATTTCTGGTCCCTGTTTATAGGAAGTGGGAAATATACCTACATAATTGCACTATAAATCTGAAATATGTCAGTGTACTGCCACACTGTAACACTGGCTATTGTGGAATGCTATGCATTATGGTTTATGCTGTAAATATTCTCTCATTAAGCATATCCCTGCCCCCTCTGACAGTAACGCAGTTAACCCTAGTCCTAAACCTGAACTGGAACCAAAAGCTAATCCAAAACTTGACCTTGATTGTAACTGCACAAAGTTGCACTTATATTGCAGTTACACATCACTTACATATATAATTACTGTGTAAGTACAATGTACTTATTGCCCAGTTTGTAGTCTGACCAAATGTTTTTCATTGCTGTGTTCTAGTTTTTGCCTCTTTGACTGAGCAATCATAGCTCTGCCACCACTGTCTTGTTTCAGCTAAATTAGAATGTTTCTTTGACTTTGGGACAGTTGTTTCTAATGAGAGACATTATTTCATGAATGCAAGTGCTTTATAAGACATTTATCTTTTCAGGAGACAGTCCTGAAGTTGAACAGAGGAGGCTGTGAGATCTCAGGGTTGTGTAACTGTGCCTTTTTTCCAGTTTAACTGCAGGGCTGGACTTTAGGAACAAGACTGAATGTTTGTTCTCCTGTGTTTTCTCTCACTGCTTTCCTGTGTAACACAAACCAAAGCAACACTAATCTCACTGAAGATCACTCCACTCAATGCGTAACTTGAATAATAGTGAAAAATCACTGAAACACAAAAGTGCTTTCTTACCGCTACATGCATGCCTTACATGTCCCCAGTCCAGCGGATAACGTTATGACTGAACTTGTGTAACAGTGCTGACAGCTAAACTCTACGCAGGTTGGGATGAAATAGACAGTGTTTATATTTTATTATGAGTATGTATTTCAGGAAGCCAGCCTTACTGTGTCCGTCCCTGCTCAGTGTTGTACGTTTACTGTATGAAGTTAAAATTGTCGGCCTGCGAGCGAGCCTGCCTGGAGATACCAGGCTTTTGTGAGAAGCGTGTGTGTGCTCTGTGCATGAGGATGAACTGAAGTTCTGCTTCGCCGGGGCTGTCAGGATTTCTTTGTGCTCTTGTCGAATATCGTTTTTAAAAACATGACTGAAATAAACTGCCGAGTTCTGAATGCAAATTGCCGTGGCGTCTGTAACTCTGATCGATGGCCTTTTTGTATTCCCTGAAAAGGGAACGCGCAAGGAGCGTCTCTCTCTCTTGCTCTCTCTCTCTCTCTCTCTCTCTCTCTCTCTCTCTCTCTCTCTCTCTCCTGTCAGAGATCAAAATATAAGGTCAAGCTTTCATGAAGATGGTGGCATATTTCTTTATGAAATTGTGCTTCTGTTTTTATGGGCTCTGGCGGTGACAGTCCAAACTCCAAACACAATTTCTTCTCACCTCCCATTCTGACACATTGAACCTTCATCACAAGATTATACTCTCATTTCACAAATACATCCTTTTGTTTTTTTAAGATAAATTCATTGCACAACATGACCTTTGCAATACATAATATGACCTTTCTTATCATTATGAATTGACTGCCACAATTTTCACAAACCGATGAGAAACCAGTCAGTGGATGAAATATGTGACATTGCATCTCTTTTCAGCAAAGAGTGCTCAGAATATTAAATGAAGGTCAAGGCTTAGAATGTCTGTGTGTATAATGTACTATAACATTTCACTGTTAAACTGAGATGTGTGTTTGTTGGAGCTACAGCGTTTGTGCCTACTTAGTAAATCATATTTACAGACTGTCAAATACACAGTGCTACATGAGTGGCCCACTTAAAAGCCTTTGTAAGTGGATAACCGAGAAATGACCCATTCAACCCTCCAGTCTATGTACAATGGGAGTACTCCAAATGTAAATTAATATGTTTGAGTGGGCACCCTCAGATGTGGCTTATTGTGGTTTATTATGTCCAAATTACTGGGAAGTTAATTAACTTAATGAGTCATTTTGCTTGACAGTTGCATTATTTTTTTCTGTTTAGCGTCAGTCTGTCACAACAGTGCAAGATGTTGTGTGGTACAGAATAAATGCAATGAAGATTGGGTAGTGTTGAGTAAGCTGTGTATGTTCCTTTAATCTGAACAGCACTTTAGGGCTATGTTCATTGGGCCCTTCATAAACATAAAAAGCCTTTGTCTGATGTTCCCGTCATGTTCCCACTGTCTGATATCCACAGAATGCCGGCGTGGTGCATAAACTGCGCAGTAATGACAGTGACCCGCTGTGTTCCAAACAAACGTTTTCACCTTTGAAGTGGCACTTAACCATAGTAACCGCAGTAACCATAGTGACAGCCATCACCCAAAGAGACACCAAGATTTACTTTTCCTGCTTTATTTCTCAGGAGACGCAACTGACTTGTAAAAGAAGTGATTTTTTCTTACCTTTTTAGTTAGTTCTCACTAAGACCTGGCTTTTTGAAATGCCGCTGACCCGTGTACAGTGTCAGTCACCATAAAGTTAAACAGTGTGACTTTGTGTTCTAGGTATCAGTTGCACCGGGAAGCTGGTGGATAGTGTCAGTCTGAACAAAATTTAGATCCTGTTTTGATTTTTCTATTGACAGAATGTGCTGGTGAGCTGATCCTTTTCTGAACTCACTTATGAAATCAACTCGCGGTCACATTCCGTAGACACCTACATCATCGCAAAACCCCAGTGCATTGTTCTTGACCTCCCTCATATGAGTACTTGCTACTGGCTGCCTGTGATGGTGGAGGGGAAGCTAGTTGGGGGGGTAAAATCTGTGTGATATCAGTGGCAGCATTGTGTCCAGGAAGGCTAAAGACAGCCAAGATGAGCTCACTGGAAACTCTGTTAGAAACGGTACGGTTTAATCTGCTGGGCTTCAGACTCCCCACCAAGCACTCCCCAGTAAAATACCTGCAGCCTCACAGCTGCAGAATTCTATTTCTGAGTATTTTCCAGTCAGGTTGGTGAATCATTGGGAGGGTACAATTGGAACAAGTGTATTGAGCAGTAGATGGACTTGTTTTTTTCAAGGAAAGCCCATATGTTAATGTGGACCCCCCTCCACCCCCAATTGATATACAGGGAAACAGAGGCTATGGCAGTTGCCGTAGTGAAGGGTAAGAAAGGGCTGTGTTTTATTCAGGTGAGGATGGTATTGTTCCTGTCATGCTGTATAATGGTAAATTCCCAGGGGCTTCCCCCTGCAGCAGTCCTGGCCGGTCCCGTGTGGTCAGGGAGCGGGGGCAGGTGCGGCAGCAGCCGTGGAGACGGCACCTGCTGGCTGTGTGGCCTGCTGTGCGGCCGGGGCCGGCCCTGTGGTCCCGTCCGCTGATCGGTGCTGTGTCTGTTGTCTCCTCCGCGCCCTACGCGGCGATGTGCAGGTGTATGAGAGCAAACTGCAGGAGCTGCAGAAGCAGGTGGAGACCCGCTCGCTGGCAGCCGAGACCCCCGATGAAGAGGATGAGGAAGAGGAGGAGGAGGAAGGTAATGATGTGTTTCTGTGCACAACAGAAGGTGTGCCTCACACAAGGGGATTTAAAGACTATATATCCACTTGATCTTGGTACATGGGAGAAAAAACATACTGAAAAGACAAAATTTTCAAGACAACTGGCTCTGCTGTATGCTTTAATTACAGATATTTTCAGCAAGGAATGTGTATAATTGTTGCCATGTGTGAAATACAAAAATACACACAGCTTGCAGGAAGTGACCCTCCTGCAGCAGGAAGCCTTTCTCCCAGGGCATTTGGAGTGCTGTGATGGAAGGGATTTGGCCCACTGCGCTTGGGTTTAGCTCTGTTTGTGTGATTGTTATCTTCACCTCTAAATAGATTAAATGACTCATTCAGTTAAGCATTCTGAGAGCCATGACAAGGGAACAGCTAGGGGATTTTGTGTGTGTGTGCGTGTTTGTGTGTTTGTGCGTGTGTCTGTGTTTTCTAAGGCTTTGCACCCCTTTCCTCCCATAGTTCCCTGGACACAGCACGAGTTTGAGTTGGCTCAGTGGGCCTTCAGAAAGTGGAGGTATCACCAGTTCACATCGCTCAGAGACCAGCTGTGGGGCAATGCTGTGTACCTGAAGGAGGCCAACGCCATCAGTGTGGAGCTGAAGAAGAAGGTAGCACTCATCACATGACCCTTTTTAAAGGCCTCAAAATGGCCGACAAAAGAATTCTTTGTAATGTATTAACCAGGGCACATGCAAAGCATGCTGTTCTGTGCTGGCTTAGCTCAAAATGTGCACATATCTGTAAGACTACTTGGAGGATGAACCACTGGGATTGAGGAACAAACTGTTTGTACATGTGTCTTATATGGACAGACTCCCATAAGAGGTGAAACATGGGACTCAGCAACATTGATGTTGTTGGCTTATTCCCTTTCCATGAAGAGTTATACACATTAAGTGATGTGATGGGAGAATAGCAGTACTTTCAATCTATGCGGCTTTCTCTGACCCACATAAACGGGCCTTTGATTTATGTTCTGATTATTTTCTTGTCAGGCTCTAGGCGCAGGATGATACATGCTGTGAAGGAGTGGGCTCTCAATTCCCCATTTTTTAAACTCTTTTTACTCTTATTTATCACCCTTTTTGTTTTTCCGTAATATACACGCCCCCATGTCTCTGCAGCGAGGCGTTACCTTAAAAGACCCGACTGCTGAAGCTTCTGAGCAGAGCTCCGCAGTACCAAACAGACTGGATTTATGTCATGTTTCATCTGGGGGTATAAAATGCTTTATCCGCAGGGAATAGACGTCTTTGTTCGTAAAGCTCCGCGAACAGAGGTTTATTTGTTACGCGCCGTTTTGCGCTGTGTGTAAAGTCAAGTGATTATGGGTGGGATAATGTCCTGATGGTCGCCCCCCCCTTTCTCGCACCCCCTCGTTCTGCTCTCCAGGTGCAGTTCCAGTTCGTGTTGCTGACGGACACCCTGTACTCCCCCCTGCCCCCCGAGCTCCTCCCCCCCGAGCCGGAGAAGGACCGTGACCCTCGGCCCTTCCCCCGCACCGTGGTGGCCGTGGAGGTCCAGGACCTGAAGAACGGCGCCACGCACTACTGGTCCCTGGAGAAGCTCAAGTAAGCTGGAGGGCCCCAGTCAGGAGTGCTGCCACTGTTTTTGTACAAGCCCTTGTGAAAACAGCGGAACCTGTTCAAAGCCAATACTGCCTGCTTTGTTGAGCAGGCCTGCGTGTGGGATCTCTGGAAGTCAGTCCACAGCAGACAATGTGCCAGCAGCATTAAGGCAAAGCTACAGTTGTTCCAGTATGAACTTTTGTTCCAGTATGAAAATAATACATGCATGGCTTTGATTTCTGTGTTGGTGTAACCGCAGCAGAGTGTCATGAAGCAGTAGTCCTTTGAACGAAGGTGCAGGAGAAGTCCATCTACCCCCCGCTTCACCCTGTTTGCCTTGAACGTCCCCATGCCCCTGGCGAGTGTTTCAGTGACCGTGTGTGGGGTGACCTCGCCCGTGTGGTCTCCCCTGCAGGCAGAGGCTGGATCAGATGCGCGAGATGTACGACCGTGCCGGGGAGATGACCTCCTCCACCCAGGAGGACAGCGAGGGCACCCTGACCGGGAGCGACCCCTTCTACGACCGCTTCCACTGGTTCAAACTGGTCGGGAGGTACGTCCGTATCGCACCCCCACATTGTCTCTGACCCTTCTCTCATCCTAGCCCCCTCCCATGCTCTGAGTCTGTGGAGGTCTCACTCTTTCTTTCTATGGCTACACTAAATGGTCTGGAAAAATACTGTGTGCGGTAGGTGTTTTTTGAAGACTGGAAAAACCTCATGTTCTCCCTTTTCCCTGTAACACACTGTAGTAGTGAGCGTCCTCAAAGTGAGGGGTGAGATCAGGAGCAGGTGACTCACCCCTGTCTCCATCTGGAGTGGTATTAGACAGGAGTCAGAGAAGGTGCTCAGAGAGTGTAAATGCACTGTGGAGGTGTAATCCAGTGACTCGGCCAGATGAAGGCTGAGGCAGTGTTAGCCTCCCGTGTGAAGGAGTGACAGATGGAGAGAGGGAGGTGTCTGATCCCATCATTCACAGAGGGCCCGCCACCATCCAGGCATTCTGCTCATTTCCATACCACCCATTTAATACCTGCGTCCTGTAGTTCCTGAGTTTGTTTTTATTTGTTTTGTGTTTTTTTATTTATTTATTTTTACATTTTTATGATTTCAGATGTGTTTTATCATGTGTAATGCACTTTATATTCATTATGTACATTTTGTATCTTACGTTGTCGCATTTTTAAGTTCTGAATGTGCTCATGTAATTAAGCATTTGTTTTTATCTTGTAGGTTTTAACCTTTTTGCTAAGTTGCCTTCAAGTTATGTTTATTTTTGGTTCATTTTCATTTCATGTACATATTTTCATGTTCTTTTGTTGTGTAAAATGTGTATAGTTGTGTATCGTTACTAACACAGCTGTCATGAATATTTGTGTTGTCCTAAGTTTACCATGTAATATCTTTTGTTTTTGTTTTGCTGTGTATGACATGTGTCATGTTTCACTGGATTCTGGCCTGTTATTTTACTTTGAGTATAATTTTGTAGCAGCTGAGCTGTAATCATCATGTCTTTGTTACAGCTCTTTCTTGCACAGCAGAACCTTGGCAGTTAGCTTCAGCCATGGCAGGTCCATCAATAGCTGAATACAGGAAAAGTGATTAGCCTAGCATGTTAGAGCAGATCTTTATTATAAATATGTTGGCTATTGTGTGTTCAGAAGCACACTGACGTTCACTTTACTTTCCATTTTGTGTGTATTGTATAGGTTGCATGTTCAGTCAAACATTTATATGTGTATGCAGTTCTGTTAAAGGTTGTAGCCATGACAACTGAGAGACTGTTGATTGTGATCTTAATTGCGAAGGTGAGGGTCTCTCAGATGCAGGCCCCAGAACAGTGTGGGTGCTGCTCCTCTCTACTTTAAAATGTTTTGGGCACCCCTCCTCCTCCTCCCCGCCCCTCCCTCAGCTCGCCGATCTTCCACGGCTGCGTGAACGAGCGCCTGGCGGACCGCACGCCCTCCCCGACCTTCTCCACCGCCGACTCGGACATCACGGAGCTGGCGGACGAGCGGCAGAGCGAGATGGACGACTTCATGGACGACGAGGCCTTCGTGGACGACACCAGCTCCGACGCCGGCACCGAGGAGGGCTCCGACATCTTCAGCGACGGCCAGGACCCTTTTTACGACCGCTCCCCCTGGTTCACTCTGGTGGGAAGGTTGGTGAGGTCCACTGCTGTCCGGGGGGAGGGGGGCAGTACAGACAGGGGGCTGGCTCTTATGAAACTCTGCTCTCTGTGGTGCTGTTCAGGGCCCTGTCCACTTCACTCCTGGCTCCCGGGCCAGTTCTCAGTGCTCACAACAGCCTGCAGGGGAGAATATGTATGGATCATGTTTTGGGCTCATATCTGGAGGTTTGCTGGTGAAAGAATCAGAATCAGACTTTATTGGCCAAGTATGTCTGCAGCGGAGAACATTTATGGATTGCGTTTTGGGCTCATATCTGGAGGTTTGCTGGTGAAAGCCCCTGTTTGGAAGCTGTCCTCGCTGTGCTATTGAGACAGTAACATGCCCAAGGTGATATGGGCCAAAGATAGCTGTGATCGATGAATACACAATAGACGCTTAGATATACTGCAGATGGATAGATTGATATTTCATACATTTGTCTAAGTCTGCAAACAAACAGCTTAGTCAGTGTCCTGGCTCTGAAATGACATCCGGATGGTAGATAAAAAAACTGGTACCAAATTTGCTCCATCCTTTATAATGCAGACTTTTTTTTGTCATTTTGAAATGGTATCCAGCTGTTTATGATGCAAGCATTTTTTGTAGTTTTGAAATAGTATCCAGCAGTTTATGATGCAGGCATTTTGTTACTTTTGGGTAGGACAGCTGCCCCCTTCCATGAGCAGTTGAAGGGTTTTGTAAGAGCCACCCTGTCACCCTCCCCCTAAGCACAACAAACTTGTGCTGCCTCATGCCAGCTGTCACAGTGCAGTTCTCAGGTGTCGACCTTATTAACAACCATCTGTGAAGTTGTGTGCTTTTAACAACAATCAAATACATGTCATTATGTATTTGCAATTCATCTTCTGTTTTTTTTTTAATCATTTTATTTGATTTTGCCCTGTACACAAGCTTTTTATTTCATGTACCTTTTTATGTATTTTCAGTTTGTGTTGTCGTTTGAACGTTGTCACTGTTGGAGACCCAGGTTAAAGCCGCCTTTTCAGTCTGCACGAGTGTGTGTTGGGAGTTGGAGAAAGATGCAGCATCAGTGAGCATGCATCTGGGCCTCATGCCAGCCGGTTAAATAAAGGAAACCACGTCACTGTGACTTCACTGATTCGGCAGTGCGATATTTTTTTTCCGCCGGCACTGGCCTTGAGACCTCCCGCAGGTTGGGGCGGGGGGATATGGGGATATGGGGGTGGGACGGAGGAACAGAGCACAGATGCAGCAGATCACGCTGTCCAAAACAGGATGGAGATGTGCGACAGGGGTGACACCAACCTCCAGCACACTGTGTTCTCCTAGCACACAGCAGCGAGAATCAATACAGTTGCAAGAGTGCAAGACTCTTTCATTCCCTCCCTCTCTCAGCAGACTGAAAATGCCTGTTTTTTTAAAACCTGTTTTAGTTTGCCATGCATTTGTTTTTCATTTGGTTAACTGCCATATTTTCAGTGTCGTGTCTGGTTTTTATTTTCAGCCGTTTGTCATTGTTTTCATTGCAACCTGCTGCAGAATCTGTTTTGCGTTACTTTTGGGACATTATGCCTGATTAATTCCATACTGTCTGTCGCAGCAATTATACATCATCAGCTCATTAATTGAGTCAATATATTCCGATTAATTAGTGTTAAATCACCTGTGGAAGTTGCAGGATGAGGAGGTCTCCGTAATGTTGTGGAATGAGCTGGAGCTGGATGGAAACAGATGTCCTAATGCGGCTACAGGGTGAAATTTCAAGCCGTTTAATAATAGAGATGAGTGTCTGCTGCTGCAGCAGCACCATAAGATGTAACATCCCTGCGGCTCATGCCATCTGATATGTGATGGTGAGCTATCATTTTCTCTGTACAGAGAGCTGGAGAGGGGAACACTGTGCTGCTTTTCTGGCTGGCTTGGTGCAGGTGAGGTAAGGACACGTGGGCGGAGGAGGAGTGACAGCTCTCATCTGTTGTGTCTCCCCGCAGAGCCTTCGTGTACCTGAGTAACCTGCTGTACCGCGTGCCCCTGGTGCACCGCGTGGCCATCGTGACGGAGAAGGGCGAGGTTAGGGGCTTCCTGCGCGTCGGGGTCCAGGCCATCGCGGGTCAGTGCCACACGCCAAAACCTCTCCTCACCCGCCGACAGAGGCACAACAAACACCAGATTCTTAGTGTTATCCAACCCCATCGAGTTTGTATTGATGGCAGTACTGTCACAACACAGCAGGGACTTTAAGGAGAGGGTTTCCACCATGCTGCCCCCTTGAGCACAGCATGCACTGATTCTCTTGTCTCAAACTCATTTGTGTCAACAGCATTGAACTATTCCTAAATAACTCAGTGACTCATAGAGACTTAATAGGAGTGTAACTTAACTGATTAAAAAAACCCACCCTGGCTTGTTTCTGCTTGGGTGGCTTCAGTAACTGTTCACACAGTTATTGCACCATCTCTTTGTGCTGTCTGCCTGAGGCCCTCTCCCTGTGCGCTCTGTACAAAGAGCCTTAAGAGTTTCCGTTTGGCCATAAAACATGTCGGCGGCTTCGTCTGGCCCGGTCTGACTTCTGTGTCGCCCCGCAGCTGATGAAGAGGCCCCAGACTACGGGTCGGGAGTGCGACAGTCTGGCACTGCGAAGATCTCCTTTGATGACGAGTACTTCAAAGCGGTACGTGGGATAATGAAGTTACCCTATCAGAAGTCAGAGCGTCGGCCACAGGCCCGCCCCATTATCCTGTCTGCTGCAGAGGAATGTCTGAAGACGCATTAAGATTGAGTTACATAGCAGTCCTTGTATTTAAGTCTGAGTTGCATAGCAGTCTTGTATTTTAATGCCGTGAAAGCTAATTTATTTCACCAACGAATTATCCCTGACTTTCCAGAAATAAAGCTTTTCACTCAGGAAATGAATTAAGTGAATTTTTGTGGTTGAAAAAATGTGGTTGAAAATATCCTAAAAACATGGAATAGTTAAAGGTTGCCATTTCTTTTAAAACTGCTTAAAATGTAAACAGCTGGTGTTTTGTTGTCTGTTGCGTCTGGACAAGAGTTTATGACATTTCATTCCTCTCTCCCCTACCCAGAGTGATTTCTCCACTGTGGCCATGACCCGCTCCGGCCTCTCTTTGGAGGAGTTGCGCATTGTGGAGGGTCAGGGTCAAAGTTCAGAGGTCATCACACCCTCGGAGGAGCTGAATAGGATAAACGACATGGGTAGGCATGAACACGGGGCCGCCGCGGGCCAGCTGTCCCCTCTGCACCTCGCCCCTTTGAGCGGGACGCACCCCTCAGCAGGCCCCTTTCAGATGTTTGATTTTATGAGCTAGATGTGAAAAGTGTGCAGAAGAATGGAGGCAGATGTTCCTATTCAGGGTTTAAAATGGCTCCGCTATAAAGCATTTGATTATTCTATACAAGAACCCAGCAACTGACCCTGCCTTGTGAATGAAGCAGCATGTTAACACAGTCGTGACACTGGGTTTGTAAGAGCCAGGGATGGCGAGCCTGCACTTATCAAGGTTTTGCCATTTTATAATTCTAAACGTTTGCAGATTATTGTCAAGTGAAAAGTTGGTGGATTCAAATAATGCGTGTCCTTAAAGCTAACCGGAGCAACTAATCCAACTTCCAACAGCCAACCATGACAGAGCACTATAAATGAGTTATACTGTTGCACAATGCAACATTATATTCAGTTTTATCTAAACTGCACCACCGTGTAAGATGTCAGAGATATGAGCACAGGTGTGCAGTATTGCTGTCTGTGAGGATGTACGCACCACACTTTACCTGTACACGTGGCTGATCAGGATGCACATACCTGTGTGTGATCTCACTGTGGGCCGTGTAGTGATGGCTGTCTGTGTGTGTGTGTGTGTGTGTGTGTGTGTGTGTGTGTGTGTGTGTGCCGTCAGATCTGAAGCGGGGGAACGGCGACACTAAGCTGAGCCTGTCGGAGGGCCTTGGCGGCCAGCTGGAGATGGGCAGCATCTTCACCTTCCGTGTGACGGTGCTGCAGGCCAGCGGCATCCTGCCGGAGTACGCCGACATCTTCTGCCAGTTCAAGTGAGTCCCTCTCTCCGCCGGGGCCGCCTCTCACGTGCCTCAGAGCAGGTGTACCGTGTCTCTGTACCGCGAGTCCCACCTCAGGAACAGCAGTTACCTGCCTGTCTAGGTGCTTAAATTAGGACATAAGGACATAAGAGGTTTAATGACAAGAACAGACCATTCGGCCAAACTGGGTTTGTCATTCTCCTTGTGGTGTTTACTGAGTCCAGCGTCTGTGCCAAGCGTGGTCTTGAACTCCACTCCAAGGATCTGTGGTCCTTTTTAATATTAATGACAAACCTGTGCTTAAAGTGCAAGCCACTCATTTCAGTTCTAGGAGTAGTTCTACAAAGCTAGAGGGGATGAGCAGAGATTTAGGGAAGAGCTGAGAGTGTTTCTTTAAGAATGCCACTGTAGAGAACGGTGGTGCAGGGTACGAGTTTGAATAATGAGGTGCAATTATTCAGCGTTCAGATCTTCCCTGTGCATCTGTCATGCCTCTGTTTCTCCATTCCCTTATCTGCTTTAGCCTGTGTGGGTTTTACAACCAATATCTCTGTCATGCTGTCTGTCAGGCTGTGTATAATTTGTAAATGTCAGGGGTAAAAGCCTGCCATTCTTTTTCTGCGGACAGCTTCCTGCACCGCCACGATGAGGCCTTCTCCACCGAGCCCCTGAAGAACACTGGGAAAGGGGCCCCACTGGGCTTCTACCACGTGCAGAATGTGAGTGACCACAGTGGGAAACGGAGCAAAAATACTCCTCTGGTCTACAGAGTTCCTCTTGCCACACAGACTCCTGCTCTGCCAGTCTTAATACAGCAGTGGGCCTTTACAGCGCATCTGTTTTTCATGGTTGAATCTAGATTGCGATGTCCTGAGGAGGACTTGGAAGAATTTAATCTCATCTCAGCTGTTCAGTAAATCTAAGAGGCAGGCCATTTTATCATACATTATTGGTGCCCACAGCCCTGTCTTGATGCAGGAGTCATACATTAAAATGTCTACAGCTAGGGTGTTGTTACAGTGTTAAATTCAAATGAGTGCGCAAGCCAGAAATGTGAATATCATCTGTGCTCTGTTCATCATATCTTCCTGTCCTTCAGATTGCTGTGGAGGTGACAGAGTCCTTCATCGAGTACATTAAGACCAAGCCCATCGTGTTCGAGGTGTTTGGGCACTACCAGCAACACCCTCTGCACCTGCATGGCCAGGATCTGGTCAGGTGAGTGGTTGCCCCGGTAACACCATAAAGCCATCGGTCACTTCACTTCCAAATAATTAATAACGAGCAGCCTGATTTCACATCAAAAGGCACATTCCATGTTTTTAGTTGTTTTTAGTTCTGCTGAGGTTCTTTACAGAGAGGGAGGGGCTTAGAACCATGATAAAATGATTGACACGTGCTCTTTGCTTCCTTTTCAGTCCTGCTCAGCCTTCCAGGAAGTATTACCCCCCACCCATGCCTCTGTCCAAACCAGGTATTATTGTTATTAATGATCTTACTGTCTAACACAGGTGCTTGGTATTACCTCACCATGTTCCATGTGCAGTAGTGTCATGCCCCTTTGTGTAACTGTACATCGCGTGACTAACTGTGCCACTGCACTGGACCACTACACACTCGTACCCAACAAATGAAGTGTGAGCAGCAAAATGGGCTCAAGCATTGACCCGTCGAGAAAGGGACAAATCAATTTCATCACCAGAATAGCGCTGCAACCTCGAGGTTACAGCCGGTCTTCAGTGCTGGCAGCGTATCGATCCGTAACCACTGCCTGTCACCTTGACGTGAATTCGATTTATGAACCCATCAGCCGGGGAGCACTGACAGACCCTGTGACGGTTCATATCCTGCCGCTCAGGCTCCGCTCTGAGCCAGCGAAGTCACGTGACGCCACTGTAAATGGAGCGGTGAGGGATGGTTAGTTGAGACGGCAGGTGAGGTGAATGAGGATATGTGCCCTGCTGGCGTCTTTGAATGGAGCCCAGAGCCCTAAGCCTGTCTCGCCAGCATCTCAGCAGGCCACGCTAGAGATGGTCTCCATCCCCGTCCTCTCTTGCTGTGTTTCAGTTTCTCATGCATGAATTTTTTTATTATTTGTTTATTTTACAATTATCTAGTTTTATTTAATCCTTTTTGATTGAGCTAATGAAGCCCATTCATTTATGAAACTGAAGGCCCGGTCATTTTCTTGCATGCTTCATCTTTCCCCTTCTTTTCTTTCTTTTTTTTTTTTTTCCTTCCTCCTCTGTTCCAATTTTCCGGTCACCCGGTGCCCAACCTGCATTCGCACTCCTCCCCCTCCCCCCCTTCCCATGTGGCCCTCATCGCCTGGCCCCTCCCCCTCCCCTTCCTGGTCACGTGACCCCCCATCCCTCTAGATCATGCCAGAAAGATTGAGTTGATTAGGTATCTGATGAGCGGGTACGTGCACGGGCAGGTGCTGGACACGCTGTCCGAGCACGCCAACGCCCTGGCGTCCTCCGCCGTGGCGAGCCTGGAGGACGGCGCCGACCAGCTGTCGCACTTCCCCTTCCTGCCCGTGCCCATGGGCCCGGTTCTGACCGTGCCCAGACACCACGGTTGGTACCGCAGGCGGAGCCGTAGAGGAGCGGAGCCCCGCCGCCCAGTCCCTGCTTTTTGTGTGTTTGTGTCTTCGCGTAGATCCTCCGGTCCGATCCACTGTAGTTAGGAGCCTGAGACAGAACCATGGTCGTACAGTGGTCCATGGTGTCAGCCCACTGCAGTGGCACTTCCTGTTGTTCTGTACTAACATTGCATGGTCACAGACACAGTAAACATCAACCTTTAACCTCTGTTTAAAATCCCCTGCAAGGTTAACTGTATTATGTAGAGTGACAGTGCCTTTTAAATACTCCATTACTTTCAGAGTTAGAGTCTTGCAGAGTTTTACTGTTTTGTAATTCATCAGACTAAAAGGATGACATGAAAACATTATAGTATTTTTAATATCTGTAAAACACAAATAAAGCAGTTTCTGATTAAAGATTTAGTCCTGAAGTGTAGTCATGTAGATGCTTTCCAGTTTTGTCATAGAATAGCACTGAATTTAGGTAGAAATGCCCTGTAGCTGCCTTCCTGTGGGTTCCCTATCTGCCTATCTGTAGTTGCTAGATCTGTGACAGTCCTGTAGTGGTCTAGTGGTGGTGCAGTTCAGCTCTCAGCAAGGTGATGCTGGCCTCAGGTGGAGAGCACATAGCGGGTGTGCTTTTTTTCACCTCCACGCATTGCAAAAGGTAACCTCGTACAGGTACACGGGGTTTAGTTTAGTTTTGCCAGATTGATCTCAGATTAGACTATAAAGATTAGATTTTGACTTTATTTTCAGCCTGTGTTGTCAGTCAGTAGTGTTTTGGCAGGGATCAGGAATCTCCTCTCGCTTCCTGCTGATGTGGAATAATGCAAGGCGTGCCCCAGACATGTAGATGTACAGTGTGAACACTAGTTACGCTGCAAAATCGTTGTTGTTACTTACCATGTTGTTGTTCTGATGTAATAGAGAAGAGGTGTATTGGATAAATGAGAGCCAGTTTTGTTTGTGCATAGCCATTTTCATTTGTACGTATCTCCAACATATCTTGCATCAAAATATATTTCCTGTTTAAAATGTAGTACATGGTTATGGCCCTGGGCCCGATCCCCAGGGGTACCCCAGTAATGAGTGTGAACAGTGTGCTGTTTCTGCACATGCTCATTTTATTAGGAGGCGTCTGGTTGTGGGGAAACCCTCAGTGCGGAGTCATCAGCGCAAAGCCCCATTAGCCTCCTGACGAAAACACCATCAAACAGTATTGATTTTTCAGAGGCGCTTCAGTAATCTGCAGGAGATTAAAACGTAATAAGAGGGGGCGATGATTAGCTCTCTCATCCCATGACCTCTCGCTTAACAATGCATCCATATATCAAAATCCCATTAAGGCCTAGTTAAACGCCACATTTTCTACATCTAATGGAATTTGCTTTCCATTAATCTCAGCTGGCTGCTTTTCCTACAGTAAAAAAAAAACATAGTGTTTGTACGTTTTCCTTTGATGTAATTATGCCCTGACTGACTTCTAAGCTCATGAATGTCACAACAGCAAGGTAAAATATTCTGATGAGCAAGCAGTCCCAATTTTCAGGGAGCTTACATCACGTCCACTTTCACGTCCATGTCCAAAAAAAAATTCCCAGAATGCTCTTTGTTCACAGGCCAGTCTATGCCACAGGCTGGTTTGATGGCTGTGCTCCAAGTGGAGTTATTTCTGCTGCAGTTATTGATCGGGGCTCGTTTGTCTCCGCAGTGCCAGCCACCAAGCTGAACACCATCACCAAGTCTAACCTGGGCCACTGCGTCAGCAAGTACGACCTGCTAGTGTGGTTCGAGATCAGCGAGCTGGAACCCACCGGAGAGTAAGTGTTCGCTCAGATGGAGGCCCGATGGAGGCCATGACCCGCGCCGACCCCGTTCGCACCTGTCAGTCAGAGCTGACCCATGGCGCTGGCGCCTGGCCCGGCCCCGCCCGGCGGGCAGCAGCTGGCCAAGGCTGCCATGTCGCATCACCTCTCCCGCAGCACCCTTGTCTGCCCCCGACTCAGCGGGCTGGAGAGCCGCCTGTCTGGAAAGGGCGATGGCTGCTTGATCTCATTAACGTCCCGCTGCTCTTCCTCAGGTACATCCCAGCTGTGGTGGACCACACCGCCGGGCTGCCCTGCCACGGCACCTACCTCCTGCACCAGGTACTGCCCCACCAGAGACGCTGCGCACCACCTCCTCACACATAGATACCTTAGTCTAGCGCCCCCTGGCTCACAGAGCATGCCAGTGTCTCCATCACTGTTTGGCTATTGAACTCGCAGTGTGGCGTAGTGGTAAGGAGCAGGGCTTGTAACTGAGAGTTTGCTGGTTCAGTTCCCTGCTGGGGCACTGCTGCTGTACACGGTACTTAGCTGACAATTGCTTCAATAAATATCCAACTATATAAATGGATAAAAGTGTTACCTATGTAAGTCGCTTAGCATCTACTAAATGACAGCAATGTAAAGAGAGAAATTACTGTATGTACAGTATGGTAGATTGGGGGAAAAAGCAAGAGTTTCAGGAGTTTGTTTCCAAATGCAGGAGTGGTGATTCAGATTGATCAGATACTTTTGGTAGCGGCTGCAGAGGATGTAACAGCAGCTTTTGTTGTCCGTTATGTTGCACACAAAGTAACCCCATTGTGGATGCATGTACATCTGGTATGGCTGTGTGCCGTGCTGCACATGAATGAGTTAAAGCAGCACGCAGGAAGTGACCCGGTGTTGCGTTTGCGTCCCCAGGGTATCCAGCGTCGGATCACGGTCACCCTGATCCATGAGAAAGGTAGCGAGCTGCACTGGAAGGACGTTCGGGAGCTGGTGGTCGGTGAGTCCCTCACTCTCGAGGCCTCCCATATCAGGCCACTTTCCAGGCCATTTAACCAGACCTTTCCAAAACAGCACTGTTAGATGAGACAAGCACTGAAGACTGCACCTGCAAAGCTCTGAATCAGAGCTACTTACATCTGTACAGTGCAGCTCCTAACACAGATCCAAAAACACACTGATCCACGCAGTTTCAGTGTATAGTACTGTATTAATAGTGTATTTTATTTTATAGTAATATTTTTTATAGTAGTATATGTATTTTATTGTGTACACTCCTATGCACACTGGTAATGATTGTTCAAGTGCAGCTCAATCTGAACACAGGGATGACAGATTTAGGCGTGTTTATAGATCATCTGTCATGGCCACAGAAGGTTTTGGGGGTCAATTTTGTCTGAGCAGTGCTAAAGACTCTAAAAGTAATACCACTCCTTCTCTGCTTGCCCTGAACATGAAAGGCATTCCAGTAATGGCCCTGGGGTGGACTGGCATCCTGTCCAAGGCAGAAATTTCAGGTTGCTTCATAGGTCAGGTTGTGGAGACTGGGACATATATAGCCTCATTTACCCACTTCCGAATTAACGCATCTGTTTTTTTTCTTACACACAAGGTCGGATCAGGAACAAGCCAGAAGTGGACGACACTGCAGCAGATGCAGTCCTGTCTCTCAACATCATCTCAGCCAAAAACATCAAGTCGTCCCATAACTCCAACAGGTACTGAATAACACGCTCCTCAGGGGCCGAAGGAATCATGGTTCTCTCAGCTGCTGTACAAGGACGTTCACTGAATAGAGTTATGGAGCCGGGACTGCTGAATGAAAACACACTCCATCTCTTTCTTTTTCATGACAGAATAATATTTCCACTCTTTTGAGGGTGATAGATTGAGAATGTTATTTACAACAAACTGTCAGTGGTAAACTCGGTCCTGGTCTGAATGTCAAGGTTACCCTTTAAGGGAACTAGAGAGACACCTGGTGGACGTAGGAAGAAATGACACATAAAATTGCAGCTCCATTGGTTCAGTTGGTTGTTTTGAATGGCTCTGATGTGTATGTGGTCCATGTTGGTATTCACTTTAAGTCCTGCTTGAATGCTACATTCACAGCTTATGTTATTGTCCTGCTTTGCATGTTTTTCTGTTGCCTCTGCCTGACCTTTCTGCCTTGTCTCTTTTTTCTTGCTGCTGCTGGACATTTGGTTATTCACAGGCTTTGTCTTGATAAGGATATTGCTAGGTACCCACAACATGAGGGCATAAAGCTCTTTCTCAGTAAAGGGCTTTATGGCACTCCTAGGGCTTTGAACTAGCTGAGCTTTAGTAATGTTTCACTGGCTGTGTAACCATCTGTGTGGCTGTTAGTTCTCTGCTCCATGTCATTGTGTTCCTATTTTATTATATTAATATTTCATGTAAGGAGAGGTTATTAGAGTTAAGCCGAAGAGCCGATGCAATGCCATTTTAATCAAGGCACAAAATGGCATTTGCAAACATTCATCTCACACCTAAATAAGACTGACAACATGTGTGCAAGTATGCAGCTATCATCTATCACATACAGAACTCTTTTTCCCAACCCTATAAAATATTTAATGAACAGCACAGACCATTACACCATGAATGATCACACACTCATGTGTAAGAAGTTGAATGCGTCTCGTTCCTATTATTATTTCGTTTTTGGCTGTGTATAGACAGGTCTCACTGATGTCACTGAGTCACCAAATAGCTCCCCCCTAAAGTACCTTTGTTTTACCCCTGAATAGCAGTAATGGGCTAATAAGTAGACCCACCAAAATAGCTGCAGCCCATGTAGAAAGTGCCTGCTCTTCTAACATGTTACAGCATTGATCAGTCTTTGCCACGGCAACTGTTTGGTACTCACGTCTGTGTAAGTGCTTGGCTGACGTCTCTCGCTGAGACAGAGGTGTTAAGAGGAAGGTCAGGGTGAGAGAACACTGCCTGCAGAGTGACAGAGGCAGCCCGCAGAAGCATCACTTCCAGGAGGGACAGACTCAGCCCGCATCAGCATCCCTCTCTCTCTCCCTCTCTTTCTTCTTCTCTGTCCCCCTCTCTCCCTCTCTTTCTTTTTCTCTGTCCCTCTCTCTCTCTCTCGCCTGCCCTCCCTCTCTCTCTTTGTCACTCTCTGTGTCTCTGTCCCTCTCTGTCTCTCTCTGTCCTTCTCTCTCTCTCTGTCTCTTTGCCCATCTCTTTTTCTCCCTCCATCTCTCTGTCCCTCTCTCTCTCCCTCCCCCTCTCTTTCTCTGTCTCCTGTTCTGTCTCTGTCCCTTTCTCTCTCTTTGTTCCTCTCTTTTTCTCTTTTCCTCCCTCTCTATCTCGCTCTCTCCCCCTTCTTTCTCTCTCTCTTTCTGTCCCTCTCTCTCTCTCTCCCTCCCCCTCTCTTTCTCTGTCTCCTGCTCTCTCTCTCTTTCTGTCCCTCTCTCTCTATCCCCCCCTCTCTCTCTGTTTGCCCTGTCTCTGCCCACTCTGTCTGGCCATCCCGCTGAAACAGTGAGCAGGCTGAGCTGACTCAGACAGGCTCTCAGTTTCCCCTCCTCTGAAAAGCGGCCGCCGCCGGCTGATGGCACGACTCCAGCGCTAGCCTTCGCCGTGGCACCTGCTGATTAATGGTTTCTCACCTGCCAGCGGCGCGCGGCCAGACGCGGCCATTAGCCCCACGTCAGCGCGAGTCGCCTCGCGTGACCGAGCGAGAGAGAGAGAGGGTGTTACGCTCCGTCAGAGAGGCGATGCCGACACATTCATGTAACGCGAATAAGTAGCACCCCTGCATCTGTCTGGTATCAGGACTGCTGGATTACATCTCCTCTGCCTTGCCTGAGAGGGGGAAACTGTCAGTGCTTGTTTTTAGTCATTTATTCATCCCAAACGGCACAGAAAAATCCCCCTGCCGCGGGGAGGTAAAAATTTGCTATACGGGCGTCATTTCTATTGACCTCTCTGCCTGCAGGACTCTTTCCATTCTGTAATGGCATATGGAGTTCAGAAGCGTTTTTGGCTCCAGCTAACAGTGCCTTCGGTGCCCCTACACTCACTCATGCAGTAAATTGAAGGGATATGCGGGGTGTATACCAAGAGCCATGACCCATTTTGTCTGCAGTCTGCTAATAAGATCCTTTGGGATGTACAAACAGCGGATAACAATGGTGGCTGGAATGGAAAGCCAGAGCTAACTTTAGCATTGTCATCAATATCCTTTTCTCTGCCTCTGTAAGGCATTCTCAGAGAAATGTATGGTATATGCTCATGCAGGTATGTTTCACCTCTAATCCAATGATCTTAAAGCACTTCCAGTAAGAGCATAATATACTCCATTCTTCATGAAGTGCAACAGGGAATACAGCCCTTTCAGCTAATAAGATCATTTTTTATTAAGTGACCCAAGAAAAATCCCAACACAACACATAGTAGTTCATGCACCTGGGTGTAGGATTTGTTGAGTTTTGGAGTAAGCTGCAGCTACCACTGCTGCACAGTAGAGGGCAGTGTGGGCTGCCTGTTAGACAGACTATAATGCCTCTCCCCTCTCCTCTCCACAGGACCTTCTACCGGTTTGAGGCTGTGTGGGACAGCTCCTTACACAACTCCCTCCTGCTGAACCGAGTCACCCCATACGGCGAGAAGATCTACATGACTCTGTCTGCATACCTAGAGGTCAGCACGTGTTCAGGGCCTGTGTTAGTGTTCATTGATGAGCATAAAAATGATTGTTATCAGTAGGTTTGCTCCCTTGTGTGTGTGTGTGTGTGTGTGTGTGTGTGTGTGTGTGTGTGTGTGTGTGTGTGTGTGTTTGAGTATCTGTATGTATATGTGTTTGTACGTATTTGCATATGGTTGTGCGTATCTGTATATGTGTATATTTATGTATGTGTGTATACGTGTGTGTGTGTGTGTGTGTGTGTGTGTGTGTGTGTGTGTGTGTGTGTGTGTAGCTGAGCGGCTGAGAGTATGTGTGGGTGCGTGTGTGCATGTGTGCATGTATGTGTGCTTCGGCATGCTCACAGAGTGTTTCTGCTCCACAGCTGGACCACTGCATCCAGCCTGCCATCATCACCAAAGACATCTGCATGGTGTTCTACTCCAGAGACGCCAAGATCTCCCCTCCTCGCTCCCTGAGGAATCTCTTTGGCAGCGGCTACTCCAAGACCCCAGACTGGTACGTCCTCCCAGACCTGCCTGCTCCCTCTGTCCCTTAACAGGTCTTACAGTGAGGACTGATCTCCCATAATGCCCTGCTCTCTCTGTCTTACAGCAACAGAGTGACCGGGATCTACGAGCTGAGCCTGTGCAAAATGGCTGACACAGGAAGCCCAGGTGAGTTCAGTTTATAAAAAGGGTAACAACTTTGGGTGTGTGTCTCAGCTGTGTAAAGACTTGCTTCACATAAGACTGTTGAAACCCCCAATTACTTTCCAAGCTGTACATGCAGCTATGCAGAGACAGAGTTGACACTTATTCTCTTGTTGAAGAACCCATGAGCTTGCTTGGATGGTAACAGTCAGTCTGAACCACAATACAAGCAGAAGTGCTTTTTGTACAAGGATATGCAGGAGATGTATTTTGAACTAGACGTCAGGGGGTATATTTTAGTTTTAAGTAGATCACAAGTGAATGTATGATATGTAGCTGCAAAAGCTTTGGTTGTGGCGTGTTCGTGTGACAGCTGTGTCTAACACGCGTGTGCTGTGCGTGTCCCAGGCATGCAGCGGCGGAGGCGGAAGGTTCTGGACACGTCGGTGGCGTACGTGCGGGGCGAGGAGAACCTGGCGGGCTGGAGGCCCCGGGGGGACAGCCTGATCCTGGAGCACCAGTGGGAGCTGGACAAGCTGGAGCAGCTGCACGAGGTGGGCACGGGGTCAGGGGTCAGAGGTCAGAGGGGAGGGTCCAGTATACTCACCAGCACAGATAACTATACCCAATCCCCCATGTGGCTTGATGCAGATGTAGCAAATCCACTGCAAATCCACCGTGTCTGTCTCTCACTGGGGATGAAAGTTACCTACTTTTAATGATTTCTTGCACTTTTATCTCTGCCAGCTAGCTTGTACCTTGTCTAGCCCACTATTGTAACTTGGTCATGCAGCACTTCTAATGTTGTGACTCCATGTATGGCTTTTGCTTGTGTTGTACTCTGCCTCACTTGTAAGTCGCTTTGGATAAAAGCGTCTGCCAAATGAATAAATGTAAAAACGAATAAATGCACTTTCCTGGCTTTTTACTTCACACTTGCTCATCCTTTCCTCCCCCCCCCAGGTGGAGAAGACCCGCCACCTGCTGCTGCTCCGGGAGAGGCTGGGGGAGGCGGCCCCCAAGTCCCTGAGCGACTCCCTGTCCCCCAGCCTGAGCAGCGGCACCCTCAGCACCTCCACCAGCATCTCCTCCCAGATCTCCACCACCACCTTCGAGAGCGCCGTCACGCCCAGCGAGAGCAGCGGCTACGACTCGGCCGACATCGAGAGCCTGGTGGACCGCGAGAAGGAGCTGGCCACCAAGGTGCAGGAGCCTCTCTCAGATCACAGACCGACTCATGGAACCATAATACAGTGTACACCTACCCCTTTAATGATCACATAGTATATACCTACCACTCCCTACTCCCTTCCTATAACTACTCCTCAAATCATCACATAGTATGTACCTACTCCTCCAGACATCACATATTTAATACCTGCCACTCGTGCCATTACAGTGTTTGCTTTATCCCTACCACTACACCCAGTGTATGTCTACCCCTCCGATTATCACAGACGCCATACCCAACCCCTCAATCACTACTCACTATATCCACCCCTCCAGTTATTACATAGTGTGTCCCCTACCGCTCCATTCATTGCACAGTTGCATACCTACTTCTTCAGCAACTAAATAGCATACACCGCTCTCTCTAGCCATTACACTTGCATATGTGTCCTTTAAGTTATTACCTTTGTTAGCTGTCATATTTTCACTTTTATCTGCATGTTGCTTAGTTACAGATGACACTTACACAAGGTAGCCTTATTTCAGTGAGAGTGGTTCTGTTATGTCCCTCGTTTATGCTGCACCCTAACACTCCCCTCTCATCTTTCAGTGCTTGCGGCTCATGACGCACACCTTCAACAGCGAATACAACCAGGTGTGCAACAGCATCAGCGACTGCAAGGTAACACAAATAAGGCTGACCGCACTGGTGATGAAGTGCTCTTGCAAGGGCTGTGCAACCAACCAATGAGGTCTCTCTATCTGTCTGTCCCCAGCTGTCAGACATCTCCCCCATCGGCCGTGACCCATCTGTGACCAGCCTCAGCAGTGCCACCCTAACCCCATCCTCCACTTGTCCCTCATTGGCTGACTCCCGCTGCAGCTCCGTTGACCAGAAGTAAGGCCGCACACCACTCCACATAATGCCCAGGGAATCTCCTACTGCTGCTTCACAGACTGGCCCTGCTTAGTCCAAGACTGTGCCAGTTTCAAGACGTGACTCCAGGGGCTGTGTACCACTGCGCACACTGACTTATTTTGTGGTCCAGCAAAGATGTGCCAGTGACTGTTTGAATCATTGAGCCTAAGGAGTTCCACTCTTTGGACGTGCTGTTCAACAATGCAGTGACAGAACTTTCAGTGTATAGAGTGTTTGTCATCTTAGTTAGCACTCTAAGAGTTACTCGTTTGTAACCCATTCCAGCCCTGGACCATCACTTGCGTCTGGTTGAATCGCATAACCTGCATTCTTTCCTGCAATGACTCTCCTGTCTTTCCTCAGGACCCCTGAGGCCAACTCCCGCGCCTCCAGCCCCTCCTGCTCAGACTACGAGAACTTCCCCATGGTGCCCACGCTGGAGACCTCCTACCTGGCCCGCGCCGGCAAGAACGAGTTCCTCAACCTGGTGCCCGACATCGAGGAGATGAGGCCAGGGTGAGTGAGCTCTCTCATTACATTACATGACATTACGTTACATTTATGTTCACTTCTCTGTTCTCTGCCTTATTCTAGAGACTGGCTCAGCCCTTTGGCTTGTTAGCCTGGCCGCCCAAACCTTTCTGCAGGCTCTAACTAGGACATTGAACACGAGGTGCTGGAAGACTGCGGTATGAACCAGGTTACTGATCGGCCTGTGTTGTCTGTACCCCCAACCCCCCCACGCACAGGTCTGTTGTGTCGAAGAAGGGCTACCTGAGCTTCATGGAGCCGCGCTCCAACTCCTGGGTGAAGCACTTTGTGGTGGTGCGCCGGCCGTATGTCTTCATCTACAACAACGACAAGGACCCCGTGGAGAGGGGGGTCCTCAACCTGTCCACGGCCCAGGTGGAGTACAGCGAGGACCAGCAGGCCATGCTGAAGGTGGGTCCAGAGACAGAGGCACAGCGCGTCACTCTCACACACACACACACACACCTTAAAGAGACGTGTAATCTGATAGTTCCTACCTGCTGTTGTTTGGAGGAGAGGTGTTTTATCTCCATTTGGTTTCCTTACTCTTCTGCCAGCGTGGGTGGAATTAATGATGTACTTAAAAAGAGAATGCTCGTTTTTTCTGTCAGTCTAGTGTTTTGTTTTTTCTTTGTGTGTGTGCATGACTCCTTAGCTTGTTTATCCCAGAATCACTGTAATCAGCTTACATGAATTAAAATCAAAGTCATGTTAAATCATTTTGGACATTAATATGCAGCTGTACCACTGGCACTGTGTGTGGGGGGCATATGTCAGCTACAGTATGTGTTGTTCTGCATCACTTAATGTTCTGCTCTGTGCTTTGAAGCTGGACTCGGTGTCACTTGAGTTGACTTGTCTCTTTTCAGACTCCCAACACGTTCGCTGTGTGCACGAAGCACAGAGGTATCCTGCTGCAGGCCAACAATGACAAAGACCTGAATGACTGGCTGTACGCCTTCAACCCGCTGCTCGCAGGAACAATAAGGTATGCAGTGCTTAAGAACAATGTCTGCAGGCTATGAAGTTATTCCACCTTTGATTCAGGCAGTTGACCTGTGAATGCTATTGAGTGATGCGTGTGGCTTTCGTTGTGTGAATCCAGTCCTCATGCACCCCTGGTTCGTTCCCGCAGGTCGAAGTTGGCGAGAAGGCGATCGGCCCTAAAGAAGTGAGAGACGGCTCATCTGAGTGTAGGAAAACAACACACCTGCCCCTCTCACAAGCCTTTGAACATACCAAGTGTTAACACTTATTAATCTTTGTGATTCTTGACGGTTTTCTCTTGTACGTAGACCTGTGGCTTAAGTCTCCTCTCAAGCAACCTAAATTTAAGTTCCTGAAACCCCCCCGTATTTTTCTCTCTCCTTCTTCTCCTAGCCTTTTGTGTTTTCTTCCGATTTGTTTTGTCTTCCGTTTTCTCATTTGTCATACCTAAAACCTTTTGCTAGTAGCATGTTGTAATTACAGTCTATTTGTGTGTGCACGATTCTTCTGAACAGATCTTCTCTCCACTCTCTTGAGTTACTAAGTGTCTGTAAAGATTGTCATTACTCAGTGTTATGTCAGGAACTTTATGTGTGGCCGCAAGGCACCCACAGTAATCCACAGGAGAAGGCCAGGTTTGCTTACAAAGCTAATACAGACGTAACGGTGAAACTAGATGAACCAACATGAGTGAGCACTTCCCCAATGCCAGTGGTGGTAGACCAAGAAGTATCTCCACTGGTTATTCAGTGAGTTTTTAACCAATGAGAAGACAGCTTACAGAAATGGGTTCCTGCCCTCTCTTAAGCAGAACTTGTCTCATCATCGAATGAAGGATTATTACTGCACAGGTCAAATCGGAGAACTTGAAACTGATCCATTTTTCTTTTTTTCCTCCTTCTGAAACTGGTGGAGTGGTGGAACAAGGGTTTTCAACTAAGAGGGTGGCCGAGCAATCAGAAAAAGCAGTGATGTAAATACAGTATAGAATTACAGCCTGTCAAGGACATCTATGATGATGGTATAACTTGCAGTGATGATCACCGTGAACAGAATTGCAGGTGATATACTTGCTATAGTTAACACATGGTTTATTTACTTAGGTAGGCTACTCCAATATCTCTTCCCTTTTAGTGGGGGAATGAAACCACCTGCACTAGAGTAACCAAGGTTTCAAAAGAAGATTAAAAGAGATAGATACCACGCCCCTCTATCTAGTACTTGTATGTACAGTGATTCATTTTATGAAGTCAAGGTCAGTCCTATGTTAAATTGTAAAATTCCTTGTGTTTAGCATTAACAATAATGGTACAAAGAGAAAAACAGTTTAAGTGAATCACAGGTTTTCTGACTTTTTAAGATATCTGATATGTCAATTTATGACCGATTTCATGAATACGTGAAAAGCGAGATATAAATGTGAACAAAAAAATACCAAATTGGGCCAAAGCAGGCTTACCCAGTGTGGGGAAAACTCTGCAAATGACCTCGCTTTCAGTGGGAGACAGGAGATACTGCATCACTCCTGCTAAATCCACATCTACAGGGGTCTCCACTGCTGCGTCTGTAACGATGCTCCTGCATCCAAAAAAAAAAAAAGATCTGACATACACCACTTACAGCCAATTGTTATGGCGGTGGAATGCAAACTGATTGACAAGATTATACATCTTGTCCCTGAGCACGAACCACAGGTCAGATGTCAGGAGGTCCGATGAGATTATGGAGACCTTATTAATTATGTGATGAACACAACTCTGGATTTTGGTCATGAATTTCAGTAGGGTCCTATTTGAGGCCCCTTCAGGCTAAATGAAAAGAAAAAAAAAAACTCCCATGAATTGGTTCTCTGAAGGGTGCTATAACTTGATGTAAGGCCAGCTTCATATTTTTTTAGACACATATGCAATAGACCATCCCCAGTATCCCATCCCTAATATATTATGCACCCTTTTCCCTTAAGTCCTCTCCAGTAAGTTCTTCATTTTGTATGACAACAAATGACTTTTATTTTTGTATAATAGTGTCATTTTACATAGAGACAAATGTATGCGAGGAGAGGATCCTTCATTTTCAACAGTTACATTGCTCAATTTTATTTTGCACATTACGTTGATGAAGTAGGACAGAACAAGACTAGAAGCAGCAAAAGAGGGCGAGGAGAGCCTGGTATTTACATTTGACACCTGAGCACTGACTGAACGATCACACGTGATCAAGGCAGTGGTTGAATGATACGTCACAGTGTACCACATTACAGGAAACAAAGGGACAGAACATGCTCTGATCTGTTTTAAATCATCGTTATATTTATTAACAATCTTTTTCCTGTTTATGAAAAATTCTCTTTCAATTCTCGCTCCTTCAAGGTCAGATTGGCATCATTCTCAAGTAGAGAGAGGGTGAGCGGTGATGCTGAGCATGTATCTTCTCTCAAGCAACTGTAAAGTGTGTCAGCTGACAAGAGACAGGGGCTCTGGCCAACCAACCAGCAGGACCTGTGCTCAAACACACTGAAATGATGTGGTCTTTGCGGGGGCTCTGGGAGAAGACACTGCATCAGATCACCTTTTCCCTCATTCCTCACTCTATATTTGTAGTAGAGCCAAAATGGCTGTCCTTGAGAAGACACTTTGTGAGCTTCTGAAGTCCTTGGGTTCCTGAGAACAGTTTCAGACACTAAATGGAAAAAAATGCTTGGTCTCTGTGGTTAGCCAGCCTCAAGAGCAAAGATGAAGACATTATCAGTCAATGTCTGACACTGTTTGTAGGAAATCCATACTAGAAGCTAAACTCAAGGAAAGTTTTTCCACAGGTTACAGAACAAATGCGTTACACTGATGAAATATTTTTTTCTCTATTTCCATATACACATAAAATTGAACTAATAAGTTTCTGAGGAAAATGAATGGATTTAATAATTTTCAGAGCAAAACTTTTTTTGAGTCGCTTGTTTACTAATCTACAGATGAAGACATTGAATATGAATCCTCATCTTTTTTTATTGCAGTGTATATATTATTTTGCAGCTGTTTGCACAAAATAAAAGGGTAAACTGGTCAGATAAGGTCATCGCTCAATTTCAGTCATTCCACAAAACTTCAGTGGCCAAATGAAGAGGGTCAGAGTGGATATGTGGCATTGCAAGGAATCACTGCTGCTGGGAAAGAATTTTGAATGTGTAAGATGTTGCCTGTATGCTTTTTTGTTCATTTTACCAGCACTGAAAGAACTATAAAAAACAGTAATTCAGAAAGGCATTTCATTTGGACCTAGATTATTTTAGTGCTTCTTGTTGTTAGCATAGTTTAAAATGACTTGGTTCATTTTAAGAAATCATTCAACAGTAGAACTTAAGACATAATGTAGTGATAGCCTGGTTCTGTACTATAGAATTATGATGTTGATGTAGGCCTATATTAGGTTTTTTTAAAACAAAAAATCAGGTAGTATCTTTAAAAATAATTGGACACTAGCAATGGCTGAGGCGTACAAAAAAGCAGCTCATCTGTTTCTTCATGTGTCCTCTCTTCAATGCTTTCCACCTTGCCTTTAAAGCAAAACTAACAGGAAAATGAGATCATCTCCCCTCCAGAAGGATCATGTTATTTTAAACTCCCTGCTGACATTCCCTCTGCTGTACTTGGGAAACAAAACCAACATTAACACTGTACATTATTTGTCAGATTGACTTCATTTTCATACTGATTTTGTAAATATATGTGTTGTATGGAGCTCGAATTAAAATGTAAATATGTTTCATGTATTTGTAATAATTATAATCCATTCGCTGTATAGCCTAGACGTGTAATGCAGATATCTTAATTCTGTGTATGGTAATCTTGCACCATTGAACTGTTTAGTGAATGAGGTAACAATAAAAGTACAACCAGTGCATTAGCAGAATAAAACCCACTTGTGTACTGTCTCATTCTTTATGTCTCACATCTCTTCTACATCCAAATCATACACAATTCTGTACGTAATCAGCATTTTAAGACACAAACACAGTATACACACGCCATAGGCCCATCTTGACTTTGTTCTTGCAGAACAGTAAAAAAAAGAAAGGAATGAGGTAGCCTTGAAAAGTATAAATGGCCAAACCAAAGGCTACATGCTGTATTACTTAATTCTGATGCATTGCTTCCAAAGACTATAAATTTGAGAATGGCAACAGTGAAGCTCTGCCACCACCATTATTGTACAATACTGTATATACTGTGAGCAATATTTTTTCAAATGTGTAACCAAATAGAACACACATTCTTTGTGAATGGAATGTGTCCCTACGATTAATGCCAGTAATAACAGGCAGTTCCATAAATGCCTTAAAAAAAAATCCTGTCCCCACGTTTACATGAATGGAATATGGTTTTGTGTGATTTTGATACTCCAATCATCCACAGTGGTAGGAGCAAATTTCATCATCCCCAGCTGACTGAGACACCCTGAAATCTGTCGTATGGAGTATACCTGCAGTCCCTTCTGACTCTTGCACACCGAGAGTGAAGTGCAGCAAAGTTCAAAGTCTTCTTGTAATTAGTTCAATGAACTGCAAAATACCTGGCTGGAAAAATGGTGAATTATTCTAAAGTAACTCGTGGGATTAAGCTTCTATGTGTGAAAGCCGTGTCAGTTCAGACTAAATCTCTATCTTCTGCTCACCCTGTTTCTCTCAGTCCATGTGGTTGAGGCTGACGATAGGTCAGAGCATCTCTGAATGATTTTTTTCTCACCTTATGAACTGACACATCTAATATCTGATTGATAGAGCACATAGAGCTCTTTTACTGTGGTCCTCAAAGGCTGCAGTACAGTGTTGTGTCTCTCAAGGAAAATTTTCCAAATGAGTCCAGCTATTGAAACAGCTGATTTAATCTGAGGCATGTGACAGATAACTCATGACACCCTCTGCCCCGTGAGGACTGGAGTTGGAGAGCCCTGTTTTAGGACATTTTCACTTGTGTTATTGTCTTAGAAATGCAAGAGCACTTCAGAGTTTGCAGAAAATTGATTGTCAGACTTGGTGGTTGATTTGTCAGACTTACCCTGTAAAATTTACACCTAGGCTGACATTTTACTTTTATATTCAGGAAGTAAGTCTAGTCAAGTCAGTGGTATGCCATATGGCAAGTCCATTGTCAATGGCGAGTTCAGAGGAGCATGCTTTGGAGGACATGGGTGTGATTTCCCCTTGCCTCCTCTAAAGGTGCCTTTTAGAGGTGCCAGCTGCAACACAGTATTGCATAACTGTGGCAGGATGTGGATGGTTTCTTGGTCAGGGTAAGATACCACATACCAGACTGGGTACAAGTTTCCCATCAAGATACAGTGCCAACCATCTGGTTTATAATTCACATTTACATTTCCATGAATAGTCTTCATAACGCGATGATAAACTGCGTCTTTAGACATCTCGATTAAAAAACTGTCTCATACATATTCTGCCATCGGACTGTGGTAGGCACAAACTGTGCCCCACCTCCAATGCAACTAAGCTCTTGTGGTGCGGAAAACAGGCTGTGCAGGCCAGGTAGCCCTCCACTCAGCTAGCTAGAAAATGTCAGTATACTTCAAGGAGACTGGCAATCAACTGGTAGCTAGGTAGCTAGTCTGAATTTCAATTTCAGTTTCTTAATATTGATTATTTCAGCTGTGATCAACTGCTATCTAGCTAACACCGACTGTACAAATACGTATGGCTATCTTTAAAAGGTGATACAAAACTGGTGATACAAGATGCATGAATTATGACTGCAGCTACTATCGCACACTGTTCACGCGCACATTGAACAGAATCAGCTCATCATTTCACTCGCAACCGTGTAGAAGTTTAAACGTCAGTTCTCGGCAGACTTGAGCAACTATCAAGGCATTACTAATAAATACGTTGCCACTGCAACCACATAGAAGAGCAAAACCACATTAAGCTTTTTATTACAACATTTGTATTTATTCATTTAAGAATTCGAAGGTTTTGTAACTGGAAAGATGTACTAAAAAACTCAAGTATTCCAATTATTTTCGTAACATGTCCTTTCGATGAATCGATTGATTTTGTCTATTTTACGTCTTCATGGGCGGATAACGCGAGATTAAAGAGTGTCAGGTGGTATAAGCCAATCATAATTCTTCTTGTCTCTGCTCAGTATTTCTGCACCAATGGGGAATGAGGAGGCACGGCTTGAGGCTATTTGGCGTTATGTCACTCACGGTTCCTGGCTGTCAGCAGTAAGGCAGGCGGAAAGCACCTCGGCCGTCTGCAGTTAGTTGGCCGTGGACAAGGAAGTTCGTGACAGTCTATCTTTCCGACGGGGACTTAGCACACATAACCTAGCACAAACCATGCCTGAGTGAGTATTTCATTTTTTTATGTCAGTGTTTCGCTCGTCTGTGTGGCTCGCAAAAATTTACCACGCTACTTGGCGACTTATCTTATTTCGAAGAGTAGCTAGCTTGGTAGTTAGCTAGCTAGGTACACAACCAGATAAGTTACGTGACCATATACAATTCATAATATCCTCGTGTGTCCTGAGCATCACTTTCTGCAGTGGAATATTGTAGTTGTAGCCAGTTGCATACATAGCCGCGTTTTGTTGCACCTTCGTTGCTTGTGTCGACTGCTGGCTGACTGTCTTGCTATAGACGACATGATATTTCATTAAATCACTGGCTTTGGTCGCTTCCCCTTTGCTCAGGGGTGTTACGGCATCTTTTGCTAGCTGGCCGGCTAGGGTAACAGGGGAACTGGCTGCCTGTATCCGCGTCACCGTCTCAAATTAGTGTTGATATGACCATCGAATGTTGATCCGTAGACTAGAACACGGAAAGATAAAGATGGAAGCCTATAGGATAAAATTGATCAAAATAAGTCAGTTAATCCAATCAAATGCGGTATTAATAATTAATCCCGAATAAATCCTTGCTAAATACTCTAATTCAAGAGATTAATTTAGACTGCAGAAATATTTTCCTCTAAAACTAGTGACATATCTTGATGATTGAGGGGGTCTCGGGACGTAATGAATTGAAATGAGGATATTCGTCCATTTATTCCTTACTCTTTATACCTACCGTGCCACTTCATTTACTTATTAAATATTTTATTACTCCTTTTTGTCTCATGTAACTAGCCTTGTGTAATGTATTACTGTTTGACTTAACGTCATATCATTGTATCTTTCCACAGAGCAGACATTGCCCTGATTGGTCTGGCCGTGATGGGCCAGAACTTGATATTGAACATGAATGACCATGGCTATGTGGTAAGTCTTCTCAAAATGCTGAACAAGCAGAATTGTGTTCTTTTTTTCCAGGTTGATCATCTGGACAGCTGCACTGCACCAAGTGCAAGACAGGAGACAAAGAAAGGCTGTCTCATGCACATACTGATTTACCTTCACATGCTTGTGTTATTACACATTGTACTTGTCTCTGTTCATTGTCTGACTCTAACCATCCATCCCAGGTGTGTGCATACAACAGGACAGTTTCCAAGGTACATGACTTCCTCAATAATGAAGCCAAAGGCACCAAGGTGGTGGGGGCGGAGTCTTTGGAAGACATGGTGTCCAAGCTGAAGAAGCCACGCCGTATCATACTGCTGGTGAAGGCAGGCCAGGCTGTTGACGACTTCATCGATAAGCTGGTAAGCGCTTGCCAAAAAGAGGCTTGGGAAGGGTAAACCAGATGTCATTCTTCTGACCTCTTACACAATCAAGTTTTTTTTTTGTACATTTTTAGCTTGTCTGGTACTGCAGGTCTTTTCTGCTCCCTCTACAGGTGCCTCTCCTTGAGCCTGGTGACATCATCATCGACGGGGGCAATTCTGAGTACAGAGACACAACTGTGAGTCGATTGGGAACATCTCATTCCTTGTAATATCCTGTGGCAGTCACCATGATTATATGTCACTGCTGTTTGTAATCCGTTTTGTCTATGCTCTACAGGACTGTACCATTTTTGTTTAGCTGTCTTGCAATAAAAACTGCATTTTAGTGCCTCATCCTTTTGGATTTTAACACTTCAAAACAAAATTTCCCTTTTACGAGCAATCTTTTCTCTAGTCTCAGATCTGTACATATCTTCATCTGTATCTTTGTCTCTACTCTATTGGGTTGCAGCATGTGGAAGTGGTGAGTTGAGACAGCAGTGTTGAGCAGTGTTCCAGGAGTGTGTTCTCATCCATTGTGTGTGTGTGTGTGTGTGTGTGTGTGTGCAGCGCCGGTGTAAGAGCCTGAAGGAGAAGAACCTGCTGTTTGTGGGCAGTGGAGTGAGTGGAGGGGAGGAGGGTGCACGTTATGGCCCCTCTCTGATGCCAGGGGGTCACAGGGAGGCCTGGTGAGTCTGGGTGCTTCATTGACCCTAAATCCTAACATGGAGCCCTTTCTACCTCTCTTCCATCCTTATTCCATACTGATCGTCTCATGGCAAGTGTCATTGATTCATTGGTTGATTGGGACAGCACTGTGGTGTAGTGGTAAGGAGCAAGGCTGAAGGGTTGCTGGTTCAATTCCCCACTGGGGCACTGCTGTTGTACCCTTGGGCAATGTATTTAACCCACAAGTACCTCAGTAAATATCCAGATGAATAAATGGATAGTGTGTAATATTGTAATATGTAAGTCACACTAGATAAATGCTAAATGATAATTATGTAATGTAATGATTCATGCTTAGTGTTCGGGTGTGTCTGTACACTGGTCACTCACAAAATAGTCAACACATTTGTGAAATTTACTTGGTGATGACATTGTAAATCATAGTGAACTGAACAAAGCAAGCTCCAAGGTCTTCCTGCTACTTTGTATTGTAGCATTCATTTAGTCCTTACATTTAAGTTAAATCATTTACATTTATTCATTTGGCAGATGCTTTTATCCAAAGCGACTTACATAGGTTACAGTTCTTTACAATGTTATCCATTTATACAGCTGGATATTTACTGAGGCAATTGTGGGTTAAGTACCTTGCCCAAGGGTACAGCAGCTGTGTACCCAGTGGGGATCGAACCGGCAGCCTTTCGGTTACAAGTCCCGCTCCTTAGCCACTATGCTACACTGCCGCCCATTTAAGCTGTCACGCTGACAAATTTCAGTCATTCTAAATGTTACTTATTTTTTATTTTACCTCTTGTAAACTGTTACATATTTGTGGTAATTATACATGGTACTCGCTCCATTATGAGCATGTAATGAGCACATACTGCAAGCTCCATTATAATTTGATTGTGGCCAATGATTAGACTATAATTAGATTGTGATCAGGCTAGTAATACTGTTATCTTCCTACAGGCCCCATATAAAGGATATTTTCCAGAGCATCGCTGCCAAGGTCGGAACAGGAGAGCCATGCTGTGACTGGGTGAGTGAGCTGGGCTTTCCCACAGGATTGCATTCTCTACATGTGCAGATGCTGCACAGCCATATGGGCTGGTTTCCATCGTACACGCGCTGACTGGTGCCCTGCTCACTGGACAGGTGGGAGACGAAGGAGCAGGCCACTTTGTGAAGATGGTCCATAACGGCATTGAGTACGGAGACATGCAGCTGATCTGTGAGGCCTACCACCTGATGAAGGACGTGTTGTGCATGGACCATGACGAGATGGCCAAGGTGAGCCATTAAAAATGTGTCTCGTACTTCTAATTACAGCCTTTGGGGGGGGGTGTTATTAAAAAAATTGACTTGTGAGCATTTGTGCCCTGAGGTGTACTGGCTAATGGTGGTTTTTTGGAACGTTGGGACTCCCCAGGCCTTCAATGACTGGAACAAGACCGAGCTGGACTCCTTCTTGATCGAGATCACAGCCAACATCCTGAAGTACAGAGACACGGACGGGACACACCTGCTGCCCAAAATCAGGGACAGCGCCGGGCAGAAGGGCACGGGGAAGTGGACGGCCATCTCCGCTCTGGAATACGGCACACCTGTCACCTTGATCGGTACGACTCTGCCGTCTTTGAGCCTGGAGTGACACTGGGCTGGGAGAACCCACAGCATTTGCTTATGGGATTTTGAAATCCGTTTGGTTGTGCTAGCCCTTCCAGTTTAGATATATGGCTGCACTCTGGAGAGTTGGAGTTCTTTTTTTGCATGCTTCTAGTTGGAGTAAAGGCGTGAAGGGAGATCTCCTGGCAGGCCTGTGTTGAAAGAAAGTGCCTTTTCCTAAGAAGATTGGAGGCTTTTCCAGCCGCCTCTTCATCTCATGTGACATAAGGGGGATTTTCTGTCCTGTCCCACACGCTGGCCTTTACGTGGCGGTGTTTCATAAATGACACGGCTGTGTCCCCAGATGTACGTGACTCAAGGACTTAGCTGTCTGGAGCAGAGGCCTCCCTGGCTGTGCCCGTTTTTGTCACCGCAGTGTTACACTGGTGTCATGAAAATGTCAAAGAAGGCTTGGTCTCGGCCACTTCCAGGTCCTCTGCAACCTTCATTTGACTGCAGATGGGTTGGGGGAGGGGGTGTGTTCAGCACTGCCTTCAGTTTGTTGGCATGGCCTTTAACTTTAACTTTAAAATTCTGGTTTTTGGAAATCACTTGTTTATTATTTATTTTATTTTTGGGATTATTGCAATAATATTGCAGGAGTTTTGGGAAAGATACAGAACACAAAAGCCTGAGCTGGGAGTGGGAAAAACAAGCCGGGGTTTGTCACAGAGGGAGTGGGCGGGTGTGATTGCACAGTGTGTGAGGGAGGATTTCTGCTTTCAATAGACTACATTCCAGGCAGAGACAATCAGTTGAGTGTGACCAGCACTTTTTTTTTTTTTTTTTTTTTTATTCCTTCCTGTTGCATCAGTTCTGCTGCACTACATTGGCCAATCTGCAAAGTCATGCTTACCCAGGGCTTCTCTTCCCCCGCGTCTCTGATTCTGCTTTTTCCCTGGCAGAGCCAGGCCTCGCAGAGAGATCTGTGAGGTGCTGTTTGTCTTCACCTGGATAGTGTGAGCACGCCCAGCTCAGACAATGGCTCCGCAGGAACGCTGTCGTCTGTAACCGTACTCTCGCTGGCCTCTTGCCAAGCGCCACCTGGGTTTGGCAGCACCCTTTTTTTTCCCAGAAGGAAATTGGATGTGGAATGCTACAGCATACATTACACTAACGTTACAGGAGAAAAAGAAACCGTTGCTTAGTAAAATGTAGTTGTGTGGAAAATATGCAAACTCCCTAGTTTGACCACTTCACTTGACTTCTGAGTTCCCTGGGTCATGGTGTTTCTCTTCCTGCTGTGAAAGTTTTTTTTTTTTTTTTTTTTTTTTTTCCCTCCCCATTGCAACGCAGTGCGGCAGTTGTTGCTACAGATCCTTCTGTTCAGTGCCTGCCCTGCTAACGCTCCTCTCTCCACACAGGCGAAGCTGTCTTCGCCAGATGTCTGTCCTCTCTGAAGGAGGAGAGGGTGCAGGCCAGCAAGACCCTCAGCGGGCCCCAGGGAGTGAAGTTCAGCGGGGACAAGGCCAGGTTCCTGGAGGACATCAGAAAGGCAGGCCATGGCTTTTTTTTCTGGAGCGAGTCGTTTTTTTTCTGTAATCTCTGCTAGGACTCATCAGGGTTGTCGGTGTTATCGTTAACAAGCCGTTCTCTCTGGGTTTCGTTCAGGCGCTCTACGCCTCCAAGATAATCTCATACGCTCAGGGCTTCATGCTGCTCCGCCAGGCAGCCAAAGAGTTCGGCTGGTCCCTGAACTACGGCGGCATCGCGCTGATGTGGAGGGGGGGCTGCATCATCCGCAGGTGAGCCTCCTGCTCGCTGGGTCCTGTGTGTGTGTGTGTGTGTGTGTGTGTGTGTGTCTGTGGGTATGCATGTGTATGCATGTACCTGTGTGTGTGCACGTGACTGAAATGAGTGAGAATGAAATGAGTGTTACTATTTTTATCAGACATTGAGATGCACCTCATGATGAAGGGAATTTTAGGCCTGCACATTCAGTCCAGCCTTTTGTTGGGACTGAATCAGCTGATACCTGCTTACCCAGAACAGACTTTGCTGTTTCCATATAGGTTTCAGGGGCAAATATTTCTGGAATGTATATGCTGGCAATTTCATGGTATCCTTTTTTGTCAAACATCAGCCTGTGTAACCTGTGTGTCTGTAAAAAATTCATTTGGACACAACCAAGCTATTGTCACACAGTTGAGTCATTGTGCATTTCTTGGACTCCCGCTGCCATTAAGTGTTGCAATGCATGGGTGGGAAAACTAAGAGGAAGTACAGGTAAAGCTTCCTGAAAAATAGACATGCCACAGGAATGAGGAAATATGGTTTAGGCGCACCACACGGACAGTATTGCGTAACCTCCCAGCAAAGAAAGTGCCCGCAGTGCTGTAACATGGACTTCCATGGAACAGGGCCACAAAAAGCCGGTTGTGTTACTCTTATCTTTGTGTTACCACAGCGTGTTCTTGGGAAAGATCAAGGAGGCCTTTGACCGGGATTCGGAGCTACAGAGCCTGCTGCTGGACAACTTCTTCAGCAACGCTGTGCAAGACTGCCAGGTACAGACCATCAGAGACCAATGGGCACAGCTGCTGTCCCATGGACTCATCTCCAGCAGGCTTTTCCTAATCGAGCCACTCAGGGCCTGGCCAGTACAAACAGCCTGTATATTTGCTTATCCTCAGGGCATATTTGCCTTATGAATTTTATTGCACAATTTTTAGACATTGAAATTTGATTCAATATGAAGCAATTGCTAAAAAAATCCCTTCTGGTAATCAGTGCTGTAAAATGTCCATGTAGGATCACAGAAGGTGAGGGGAGATGTACAGTTCAGTGTGTTTGTGTAGTAAGCATCGCAATATCAGCGATTACTCTCCTTGTGATACAAGCAGTGCACTACTGAGAGTTGATCTTCGTGTAGAGCATAAAATGCATGACTGAACATCACTCTTTGCTGCTTATCATGTTCATTACTGAGGGTTACTCTCCTTGTGATCATGAAGGGTGTTACTGAGGGTTACTCTCCATGTGAATCATGCATTCATTACTCGGGGTTATTGTCCCTGTGAAGTGTTAGTGCTTTACTGAGAGTTTCTCTCCCTGTGCCGTGTGTTCATTCCTGAGGTTTTCTCTGTGAATCGTGTGCTCATTGCTAAGTGTTACTCTGCCTGTGAATTGTGCTCATTACTAAGTATTACTCTCCGTGCGATGCATTAACTGTATTACCGAGCGTTACTCTCCCTTGTTAGGATTCCTGGCGTCGGGTGGTGAGCACGGGGGTCCAGCAGGGGATCCCCATGCCCTGCTTCACCACGGCCCTGTCCTTCTACGACGGCTACAGACACAACATGCTCCCAGCCAACCTCCTCCAGGTAAGACCCCCGCTCAGCAGAGAGGCCAAGCCTGAAACCCCCTTCAACACATCACTAAGCACGTAGCTTAAAGGCCGCAGCATATGTTTGCGACCTGAGCTTTGGACTCGGGGATTGGGGGTTTAAAGGCAGATTGGGCGTTTAAAGGCAGGTTGGAGCACTGTCATACATGAACAACCTCTCCTATTGCAGCTCAGCTGATAGGTCCGCATCAGGCAGGAAATGGCATCAATCTATTCAGTTAACAGGAAGCTGTACTCAGAGATGCTTTTGATTATTGCTATTTGAGAGCTTTCCTGTGTTCCTGTGCAGGCTCAGAGGGACTATTTTGGCGCGCACACTTATGAGCTGCTGTCGAACCCGGGCCACTTCATCCACACTAACTGGACGGGGCACGGGGGCAACGTCTCGTCTTCCTCCTACAATGCTTAAGGGGCGTCCCGGGAGCACGGGGGGCTGGGACACGCACGCTCCGAGGGTCGCAAACGAAGGGGGCGGCTGAGAGCAGTGGGGATACACGTCACACATTCCATTTTCTTAAAAAAAAAAAAGTAGAAAAAAGTGTTCAGAACACACTAGAGTCAGGTGAAAGCACTTATGCTGTGTAATTTATGGTGAAGTGGAAATTAAATCATAGTGTGTGTAAACTGTTTTTCCCCATCGCAGTATTGAAGTGTGTACAAGTAGGGCCTTTTGCTACAGATGTAACAGGGGAGGGACAAATGGTTTCACACTAGCTTCAGGTTGTTTATTTCCAATCATGTGTGCCCCAGAGTTCACTGTTAACACAGGATTAAAGTTAACTATTGCACTGTACTAGGCTAAATAAAGATTTAAATCCCTTTTTAATTAGCTTTTGTCCCCTTCTTATGTGAGTGTCTCACTGTAAACACCAGTCTATGTTGAGTTTTGACCCTGCTGTCCATTTAACTCTAACTTAGGTAATATTTCTTATTTATTTTTAAATTTTGGTATCCAGCTAACCATTAGGATTTAGTTAATTAAATTAGATGTGTAATGTCTATGTGTGGCCAGCAGGTGGGGCCTTTGATACTGAGGCTAGGGGAGAAAAAGCGATCATGTACACCGGTGACCTTTAACTTATTTCTTTATTTAGCCTGTTGCTATTCTGAGGGTGCATTGAAAGACATGGCCAAAGGCGTGTGTACTCCCATATTCTTACAGGGACTAAAATTATACTTTTAAGGATATATGTTAAACATGACAATAACTTAAAATGGTAACATCTTTAAACTGTTTGAACGTAAGGGAACTTTTAGTGGTTCAGAAGCTGGACATATTTTTTTTACTTGCATTGTATACATAACTCTATATTGAACCAAATTTTGAGAATAACTGTTTTAGATTTGACTGATATTGCATCAGAGTGCATGTACAAATTGTGACATTATACGCTACATGACAACATAATCGCTGATACTGCCTTATCACATATAAACATATATATACAGTCCCAGTAAAATTTTGGACACACCTCCTCATGGAAGGTTTTTTCTTTATTTTTACTATTTTTGACATTTTAGAATAATAGTCAAGACATCAAAACTATGAAGTAACACAAATGTAATTATGCAGTAACCAAAAAGTGTTGAATAAAACAAAAACATTTATCTATGTAATAGTATTTATGTAATATTGTATATAATATAATATTATACACACATACACACATTACTGTGTGCCCTATCCTGTTTGGTGCAATGGGCAGAAGATACATCATTTCATACAGAGCTGCTATAAGTTGCTTTCTTCCAAAAGTAGGCCCCCATGGTGCTGTAAATGCTGCACATTGCAGGGGAGCTGAAAATGATGGGGCCTGTTTTTCCGCCCTTTAATGGTCTCACCGAAAACATTCTGTGTGAGTTTGGGCTCCTGGGCTTCTGTGTGTGCTGGGGAGGACGGGAGAGACAGCTTCCTGGCATGGAAGAGTGAACCGCTCACCTTAGGGATCCGTGAAGACAAATGAGGGAGGCCAGGAGAAAACAAACCAACTAAATGGATTTCCTCCTGTAATGAGAACGGCTTCAACATGACATTTACTTTTTTTTTTTTTACCCTCAGGCGTTACAGAATACAGAAACAGCCTGTTTTGTAAAATTAAACATTTTATTCATTTTTATAAGGCTGAGAACATTATGGATATAAACTGCTTACTGTCAAAACCAGGATGGTTTCAGGCAAATGAAGGGCCCAAAGGTAAAGTTAAAGAACACCTTAAATTGTACAGTGTACCATATGTCATGCTGTGTGATTGTGCTTCAGAAAGGCATTCTCTGTTTGAGTGCTACCTGCATATACCTTTAAAAATGCTTTCATGTGCTAATCATCCTATGGCTCTGGAAAGCACTTTTTTCTGTGGGTTCATTGCCAGTAAACTAGCAACTCTTGAATTAAAATTGCACTGTTAGTGCTCTTTGGCTGACAAACATATGAAAAAAATCTGTTTGTGGAATAAAATAGATATGGCTTGGGGAAGAGTATTATTTAGCATCTTTTTACAGGCATGTGGAGAACTCCCACAGTTCAGCTGTCAAGTAAAGTTGTGGTAGATAGCTTGATTAATTGCTCAGATTAATCATTACAGCCTATAGGTTTGCTCCACATGTCATGGCTGAAAAATTTATGAGAGTACTCTCCTACAGAAGACAAGCTGCTTCACAGTGATCTGTTTCTGTAGAACAAAATCCAAAATGACAAACAATTGATCTTTGGAGTCTGGAATAATTATTTGAACAAACAATTGGGAAGAATGCAGGCATCCTTATTTCATGTAATACATGATCTTTTCTTGGACTTATCAATTATAGGATGCAACTTTTGGGCCACCTGTGTGTGTGTGTGTGTGTGTGATTGTGGTTGTTTAATTCTATTTTCACATTGAAATTTATGTCTAGTGGTGGTGCAAGCACTTGAATGCAAGACAAAGTCTATTTAGAGGGAACTGCATTTCCGTTGACAATTTATTTAATGCTTAGCCTAGGAAGATTTTATGTTTACTTAGAAACTTCAATCGTGTCAAAATCTGTGTAATGTAGAACTAAAGTGGGAAAAAAGAATACCTCCCTCAGTGTGAAATCGGGAGTAACAGGCTCTGGAAATGGCTGGCTGGACTCATTTCATCACCTGCTGATCAGTCTCTGTATTTCAAAGTCGCAGAAACGCACAAAGAGCCTTCGTGTGTCTGTTACATGGGTGCGTCAGTTAATTCAGCGCACCTGGGAGAGCCACCAGCTGAGAAAATGGCCGTGAATGACGCGTCCATTCAGTGAGTCTGCCATTAACAGTGACGCTGCCAGAGGCCCTTCTTTCATCCACACAATCGAACGTGATGATCGCGGGTACCGCTCAGCCGCGCGGAGCGCGTGCTAATCCCTCGCCGATTCACCAGCCAGCCACTGTTTACGCTCTCCGCCTGAAAGAGCCATTCGCGCTTCTTGTCGCTATTCTACCATTCAGCCCGCATCAGCTGTTGAATGAATCACGTTTGAATGGCCTGTTTTTCCAGAATATGGCTTCAAGTAAATTGCCAGTACGCAACCTGAAAAAGAACTCTTATTCGGCGCTACACGGTGACTCAGCTCATAGCTCCTGTTATGAGCAGCAGTTGCTTGTTAGTGTAAACTGGTGGTGGAGTATCTACAAGGTTTATTCATATTTAAAGAACACAGGTAAACAGTAAAGTAAACAGGCTTATGGCATTGCAAGGGAGAGATCCACTCCCAGACTGTGAGTGGTTGCTCGATTCTGTCTGAACAAGTTTCAAGATTCAAGATTCAAGATTCTTTATTGCCATGTGTAACAAGTACAATGGAATGCTTACTCCCCACTCACTCCCACAGTATCACTCCTAAACATAAATTCTAAACTTCTAACCATAAATTCTACACATAAATTTTAAAAATAAAAATGTAGTAAAGTGATGAAGTGCAGTACAGTGATAATAATAGTGTAATAAATATTAACAATAAGGTGGTAATGGCAAAAAAATGTGATATTGACCAGCAATATAATGAAAAGGTATACTGATAAATGATAATGATAAAGTGACCAGTGCAGTGCAGTGCAATATAATGATCAATGATAAGTAACCAGAGCAGTACAGTACAGAGTGCCTGTGTGCTATGTAGTCGAGTTCCCAGTGTACTTATGAGTCCAGTAATTGAGCGATTAACAGTTCAGTAGGCGCACTGCCTGTGGGTACAAACTGTTCTTGAACCTGCTTGTCCTGGCACGAATGCTGCGGTACCGGCGACCGGACCGCAGGGGGGAGAACAGTTGGTGCCCAGGGTGATTGTGGTCCTGTATGATGGAGCTGGCCTTGTTCCGACACCTGGTCCGAAAGATCTCGATGGATGGAAGTGCACACCCGATGATCTTTTTCACCGTCCTCACGACCCTCTGGATGGCTTTCCTGTCCTTTGCAGTGGTATTGCCATACCACACAGTGACACCACCTGTCAGAACGCTCTCTATGGTGCCACGGTAAAAGTTCACAAGCCATCGTGTGCTTATGCCACATTTCCTAAGGCACCGTAGGGGTAGAGGCGTTGGTGTGCCTTCTTGAGCATGACCTCTGTGTTGTGGGACCACGCTAGGTCGTAGGAGATCTGTAGGCCGAGGAAACGGAAGCAACTGACGATTTCCACCGGTGTCCCGTCTAGGCTGATGGGGGATAAGTCCCTCGGTGGTTCCTGAAGTCCATGATGAGCTCCTTAGTCTTGTTGACGTTCAGTGCAAGGCTGTTGTCCTTGCACCACCGCATCAGCTGGGCTACCTCATCTCTGTGCTCCGTTTCGTCGTAGTTGCTTATCAGGCCAATAACTGTGGTGTCATCTGCAAACTTGATGATCTGGTTGTTACTGTGTATGGCTGTACAGTCACGTGTGAACAGAGAGTACAGCCGTGGGCTGAGGCAGCAGCCTTACGGCACTCCGGTGTTGAGGACCAGAGTGGATGAGGTGTTGTTGCCAGTCTTTACCACTTGAGGCCTGCCTGTCAGGAAGTCCATAATCCAATTAGTTGCATGTTACAGCGCAGTATGTGCATATTGATAATACACAAAACACCTTTACCTAAAATCAGAGGTATCAAAGATAGATGTTTCTCTATCTTGGGCAACACTGGTGGAAAAAGGTAACACATGACGGGGAATCATAACTTCAGCTTACCTGTACTTTTGTGTGTGGTTAGTATAGTCATGACCCTTTTTTTATTTCAGTCATCTAAATTCCAAGTTTGTTTAATTAGCTGTTCAAAAACGGTAGAGAACATTTTGAAATATGAATGCAAAAGTGTTTTAGTGGTTTAATGGACTTGCATTGTCATAGACAAAATATTTGAGAATTCTCTTAGAATTGATTCAGCCTCTGATGTCTGTCAGGCGAGACATTATGAGGAGCACAGGAACATTGTGTCTAGTTGCGGAGTTCAGGTGGAATGCTCTTGAACACCCAATCCAGGGACATTGCCTACCCTCTTTGGCCTTATTATAGAATACCCACTTATTCGATCATACTCAGTAATATTCTATCATACTTTCCCCAGAATACGTGACCCTCACAGTGCTTTCCTTTACCCCAACACACCCTGCTCAGCAACATGATTGAAAAGATTCCCCCGAAACATTAACCTTTTTGTTAATATTGATTTATCAATCAGGAAAGGTGGAATATTGTAGGTGGGCCTGACTAATGTTTGTTTTTTTTGAAATCAGAAGGGATGTTTTCTTACTTGTCATACGTATGGCGTATCCTGCTGCCGAAGACTGCCAAATCTCAGCTTGTTGTGAACTTAACGTGAGCTTTGAAGTGAACTTTTGTTGTTCAAATAAACAATGATAAACATGCATACAATTAAAAACATTTTAGCCATATTGTAAAAATTACTCCCCCAATCATATCCACATACCGAATTGCTTCTCACACTGATGAATGGTTTCTGTACACACTTTTTAAATCAATTTGGACAGTTTACACAATGTACATCTCAGACAGTGTGCATTCATAGAACTGGATATTTACTGGACACCTGTAATACTGTTTTGTCCAGTGTGAAACTTTAAGGGCTGAGAATGTAAGCTTGGTGCAGTGTCCCTCCCACGTAACATTTTTAATGAATCCCTTTTGCAAGAAAGGAAGAAGTATCTGAACCAAAAAGGTAAAAGATTCTCACAGCAGCGGTATCTGAAAGACACTGCACATGTTGCTTTTTGAATGTGAAACAGGCATGAGTGCATTATCACAGGTGAACAGGACAGTGGCTTTGTCCTAGATTTTCCAGATAGTAGGGAAAATTCTGGACACCTGTTTGCAAATTCCTCTGATCTTTTCTTACATTCTTAGTGTCAGATCTTTTTTCTGTGACAGCTGGTATTAATCTGAATCACGTAAACTTTTCTCCTGTGTAGCCACAAGAACATAGTCAATAGCTGCAACATGCACATTTTAGATGTTTAGAATTTAGACAATGAAAGTGTTTTTCTTCCTCCCAAGGGGGAATTCTGTTTATAGAGATTAGCTTCATCCAGTTCACCCAGTGATATTGTACACCCATGCCTGTCTGGCTGTATGCATTTCACTTCAAGCATGACAAAGTGAGAGGTCTGAACCAGATGTTCAGCTGGAAGGAGCACAGCAGAAGTATGATAATGGTAATGGTAATCTCTTTATTGATCATCTACTTTCTGTGGTGGTTAAACCAGCCTGCTCCTGTTTGCTTTGCTTTGTCTACATATACTGTATGTCATGTAATGAAAATCAGTTTGGTGAAAAGCAGAAGAAATGATTACATAATGATACATAATGATATATGCATGTGTGTATGTATATGTATGTGTAAAAACCGGGTAAAAAACAACGTTATAGTTTACAAGCCTGATTCCCTGACTGCTCCAACCCCAGGCCGGCTGAGAAGGCTCTTAACAAGGTATAAATATATTTCTGAGGTTGAATGAGATTTATTCAGTCTGAAGCATCTTTGCTCTGTACCTGGTTTAACCTTTTATTCTGTGAACCTTGTTCATACAGTCAACTGGTGTTTCTGTGCTTTGTGTGAGTTATTGCATTGTTCATTCAGGCTTTTTAGATGCAGGCTGTTTATCTCAGTTGCGGAAAGCTCTGCAATTTCCAGAATATCCAGCAGGGGGAGTCAGACAAAGTACAGTATTGAGAAGCCATGAGATACGCTTCAGTTAACTCTTGCCTCAAAGCCCCAGGCAATGTGGGGCCCAGTCCAGAGTGATTACATGTTGTAGGGTCAGTGTTCAGAGTCATCTTATTTGTTTCCCAATCAATCCCCTGAGTATAGCTGGTCAGAGCATGTACTCTTTCTTTTTTTCCCTCTCTCTTTCTGTGCTCTCATATGAAAATGCAGTGTGGTCACCTGAGTACCAAAGTGAAAAAAGAGCAATGTATATTCTGGAAATGTGACCATAGCTTCCCTAGCAACACTGCCTATGGATAAACCTTGGCTGATTTTTAAATATAGTAACCAGTGAATAGTGCTGTTATTGCCCCAGAAGATGAAAAATGGATGCCATTTTAGTTTGCCTGCTCAGATCCCAGGAGTTAGTTGTCTACCCTAGTAAACATATACTTAATTAAGCAGAAGAATTTAACTAGTACAAAGACAGTAATACAGACAAAAATGAAGCTGGCCACTTTTAAGTGGCGACTGTATTCCTCTGCAATATATAGTATCTTAAAATATAGATTTAATATTTAGATTCACTTGTTAATAAACAGAAAAAGTAATTTTGTCTATTTTAAAATCCTTAGCATAGTTTCAATGGAGATGATAAACATGTACAGTATTGTCATCTAGGACATCTATAGTCAAATTAATGTTGAGGAACAGGAAGGAAAATAATGACATTGTATTCTCCTTTTTTGCATTAGCACATTGGAGCTCCCTCATTCTCAATGCCTGACTAACAGGGAACAAAGAACAAACACTGCCATTATGATGATTTATTAAAAACAAAAACAAACTGGTAATTGCATTTTTAGCAGCAGGATTATCACTGTGACACTCAGTGCTGGGAGAATCTCACAATCCACTTAGCACAGTATTGCTATTTCTATTTTGTAGACTTGTTAATGTTTTTTTTTTTCCTCCCCCTTTTTTGTTGAATACGGGTTCGCCGGTTTTGAAGTTGTGTTTATGCCCACGGTCTAATTACTCCATAGGAAAGAACATCTCTGCAATTAAAAGCTTCTTCAGAGATGAGTACGCGACGTATTCCTAATGAGCGCTAATGTCCTGTGGCGGATGCATTAAAACTTATTAGGATATAATAGCGCTTCGGCGGAGAGCGAGGGCGCGTGCAACGGGTATGAGTCACCCACCCTCCTCACACGCTCCGCGCTGGCTGACTCCGGTGGCGCAGGTGTACGGGCGGACATCCGATACTGCCCCGCTCATCTCGCTCGCTCAATAATGCATGCATGAGCAGCGGAGGACACCCGAGATCATGGAACCCTGCTCACCCGTCTCTCTGGCTAGTGTTTCCACCACACACAGAGGAAATGGCAGCCGGCCGTTTAGACGCTTGACATTGTTCAGAGCTGCTCACAATTGTAACACACTAAATGGCCCAGTTAGATGCTTCACCTCAAGCAATGCCAGCTCTGAGCCTGCGTCATACTCATTTACCAATTCAAAAAAAGATAATTAGACGTAATCCAACATGTCATTGTATTCTGTATTTATTTGAGAGGTGCATGTTTTCTTTTCATCACCTTCGAATACCATGAAAGCATTGCTGGCTGAAATGATGATAGAATGTTGTGCACATAAATTCTGGAAAAACCTGAAATGGAGGTTCGAGTGGGGGTACGTCCCAGAAGCAAACTGAACTGCACAGCCCTTCTCCTCAGATTTGAGCTGCTTTTATTTATTTTACTGAATGAGTTCCCATAATGCACTAAAAGCATTTCCGTCAACCCTCCAACACTTTGCGTATAAAGGCTTATTCAGACAGGAGTGCAATTAAACTACTTCAGATGACACTCTCAGTCTGTATTGTTGCATGGAATCAAATAAATGCCTATATATGAGGGATGAAGTATGTGAAAGGTTTTTCCGAAAATACACGCTTTCATTTAAAGTAAATTAATTGATATTCCCAGCATGTGGTTTAAGGGGTTAATGGTAAATTGCTTGATTTTGCTAATTACCTCTGCTGTGGAGTGCGTCAGATCCCCTTGTGTGAGGGTCTATATAAGCACGGGGCTGGGTGTAGGAGTGCACTCTTGAGATCTGCAGCTGAGAACAACATGAACATCCTGGTGAGCCTCGTTCCCCTGGTCCTTATCGTATGGAGCGGACAGCATGCGGTGGCACTGCCCATTGAGGACAGACTGGCACTGCAGACCAATGGGGTGAGTGGACACACACTAATCTGATAATCTCACAGAACACTCCTGATGTTTTACAGTACTGTTACATTAGAAACTGTCTTTGGTAGCTTTTGGTACCTTTGGTCTTTGGTACTTTCCTGTATCAAAATAAGGTAAGGTCTGAGTCATGCCAGCCCACGCTGCAGTGAGTGTCTGAAGTGAGCAAGCTTTCGGGTATAATAAAATATGACTCTACACAGACCGTTTTGTTCAATTCTTTTTTAAGTGTTTTTCAGGGGCAGAGATTTGTGATTGCTGAATATGTAATTCATTTGCAGTAAGAACTTGCTGTATTGTGTGTTGCATGCACCCTGAGATTAAGAAGTATTGAGCCATGGGCTTATTCCTGTGCATTGTCTGAAGGTTACAATTTTGAAATAATTTGAGAGATACCCTCATCCATCTAAGGATAAATGTACTATTACATTATTTGCCGGAAGCCTTTACCAAGGGCATCTTACATAGTTCAGCCTCAAAACAAAAACCTCCCATTCTTGCTGAATATTTACATTATTATCATTTAGCAGACACTCTTACCCAGTGTGGTTTACATAGTAGGTTACAATTTCATCCATTTATGCAGCTGAATATTTTAATGTGAAATTGTGGGTTATGTACCTGTACCCAAGGGTACAGCAGCAGTGCCCTGGTGGGAATCGATCCAGCAACCTTTTGGTTAGGAGTCCTGCTCCTTACCATTACACCACATTACTGAAGCAACCCAAGTTAGGAAGCTCTACAGCATCCAGCATCATTAGCCCCTGGTTTGTACGAGCTATAGCATTGGAGTTAAAAAAAAAAAGTCCAAAGGATCAGCCAGTGCTATGGTAAATGACCCTGGGTTAAAACTTTCTCCCGCTGATACAAAGCTTACTATCATTATTGTCAGAAGATACAGTGAGTAATGGAGAGCATCCTACCGTTCCAGGGCTTGGCCAAGGAGCGGAGAGACTTCCTGCTGAAGATGCTGTCGGGACTGTCGGAGCTGAACCTGCTGCAGAAGGAGGCGCAGGACCCGGACATGGAGCCCCCACAGGAGGCCAGGCTGGGGGAGAGGTCCGTGTTCAGCCAGTCAGCGCCCAGGGAGCGCTCGCCCTGTAAAAACTTCTTCTGGAAGACCTTCTCCTCCTGCTAACGAAGCCGCGGCTATCATCACCATGCACCCGGGACCTGTCACAGCACGCGTCTTATTAGCATCAATAAACTGCAAACTGAGACCAAACGGAGGTTGTCTGAGTAACCACTGATTGTTTTTTTTTGTGTACTTGTTTGTGAGTGAGGGAGAGCTCCTTTCAGATATATTCACTTCATATATAAGGTATGGTTCTTCAAGTTGTTCATTTTTCCTTATTCTAAGCAGTTTTGATAATTACAAAATTGTATGTATTTATACATCTGTATCTATGTACTTGCATTTTATGTGTTTAATGTAAACAGCTGAGGGTGTGTTAAACCCATTCACTTTAATAATTCAATGATGTCATTTTATTTACATAATAATCAAATTTTCATGGGACACATTTAAAATAAAGGCAAATTAAATTAATACTATGTATGGATGTTATTCTATGGGTAACTGCATCAGCTGTCATCTTGTGTCACACATAAGTGTCACATTATGCATAACTTCCAAAATAAAATACAGAATTCCTAGAACTCAAGGTACATTTATACATAGATATTCAACATGAGAATGACAAAATTACATATATAAAAGCACCAACTTCAGGTGTGTAAATTACTGTTGCTGTTTTTGTCATACCCTCTTTGTCTTGGACAACATTAAATATACAATAACCTCCAGTCCAGTGATGAATCCTGCCGCGTAGAATAAAATCCACATCTGCGCACTGGTTTGAGTCTAGACAAAATGCTAAATAAATCAAGCACCTGTCAGGTATCCACAGTTTATCAAAGGTCATGTGATTTTATTCTGGTAGCCTGTCACTGTACTGAAATGCTGTGGACATAAGGGATGGCATTGAACTAGGTCACCAGAGATCTCTGAGGATAATGTAGAGGATTTACTTCAGGTAATTTCAAAATGGATTCAATCACATATTCCACAATTTGCAACATTTCCATTCATGTTTACAACCTTTGTTTTGTACCAACTCCCCGAATACACAGCTCCAGGCAAAAGCTTTCACCTGAACAAATACAAGTAAATATAATTATTGATTTAATGATGATTTGTGATCATATTGGACTAATCCAACCAGATTTCTTTTTTCACATCTATTTGGGTGATGTCGTGCTCCAAGTATGAAATAAATATGATACAAACCTGATTTGGTTAGCAATACAATGCATATCAATATATCCCACGTATAAAATCCAGCAATATTTCTCAAATAAAAAGCATTCATTACAAAACAGCAGGTAAGACAGAGAAAATGATCAAATTATCCTTGATATTACTGTTGTTGATGCATACAACCAACCTCATTTTCAGCCAAACATGCTTTAGGTAATGCTAATTTTGCTTTTGAACATGTATGTCATGTGATATGTTCATGAAACCGTCTACATTAAAATCCATAAACACTGTCAGTTCATTTTCTTAAATAACATGCAGTAATCATGAATGAATTACCTCCATATCCCCAACCTCAAATACCCCAGGACCTACTAATGGAATTCCTTGACACTAAAATAGTAGGAACTTGTACAATAGATGTGGAGCATTTGAATATTTCTTATAAAGTGACCAATTTATATGCACAATATCTTAGCTCAAAACAAGCTTGAGTAACAAAGCCTTTTTGGAAAGTTTAGAATAAACCTTTTGGAATACATGGATTAAAAATTTAACAAGAATCAAACATTCACATGTAGGCATGTAAATCAGGATTTTTACCTGCACACAGTACAAATGCCACTTGTCAGTTACAAATGACATCAAAGTCCGCATGACAGCATCAAATATAAAGTATTAACAAGTCTAAAAAACCCTTTTCTCCTAGATGAAAGTGCTAGCTATCAGGTATGGGTATAAATCGGTATGAATCTGACTTACTAGACAGATAGCAAATTAGTGCAAATTAATTAAGTCTTGGACCATTCTGGAATTACATGTGATCTGCCACAAGGTTCAGTTCTTGGACCCATGCTTTTGTCATGTTACAGCTTTTTACACTTTTTTGTACCGTTATTCATGGCACTTTATTAGATGTATTTTTTGTAAGATGGTCTGGGGAAAAAAAAAAAAAAAAATCTGCTAGATGACAAAATGTAAAAATGATCTGCAGACAAGAGATACATTTTTGGCATTGTACAGACAAAACACAACTAGAGATTTGAAGAAATGTACAGGTAAAGGGTATAATCCTTCAGCATTTTGTGAAACACTCAATAGATTCATTCACATTTCAACATGGATTCACAATCAGGGCTTTGACAATAAAGCCATTGATAACTGATTTAAACAAGCACTGCGTGTCTCTTCCACAAAAGCCTGACAAATTAGCTGAACCGACGCATATTATATTACGTCTGCACTCACTTAAAAACACACTTTTGCCCCTAATTTGCCCTGGTCATCCTTTCTGCTACGTGATTGGTTGAAGTGCAGCCAAGGGAGTTGGTAGGGTCAGGGCAGGATCACCAGTGAAGCGACAGTACTCTAGCTGTGCAAGGACATTCAGAGGACATGTAACAGATTCCTCCAATCCCTTACTGTGAGCACGTCAGCACTGGTGCCATTTCTGATATAACAAAATACGAGTCTGTTGCACAACACGTTATCATCCCTACACTTCATGAGGCATTTGTATCAGGAGTCAGCAAATTCAGTCCTTTCGAGGGCGGAACAGCCACTCAGTTTTTATTTCACAGCATCTCGCTTAATGAAGTTATTTCTTGGACAGGATGTCACCTCAGCCTGGAATATCATATATGAATTGGTACTCAGTCATATGGTAACTTCAAAACCTGCAGGACTCCAGCCTCTGAGGACCATAATTGCCAACTCCTGGTCTAAAGCAATTTAAGTATGCATCATATGCAAAGACAGAAGCAACACCCAACCATACAATGAGCCGAGCTACCATCAGTGAGCAATTTACTCCAGCCAATGAACACAGCTTGGCTTTTCCACAAGGACTGAATTATGTTTTCATTTTGGCATTCATGGCATAGCATAGTTCAACTCGAGTGTTTTATGACATCACATCCCCTCCCCCTTCACTATTACAGTTGGGTGCCTCTTCTTCCCTCGTGTCTCTCTATACATAGTGTCACTGAGGCATGCTTCCATACTTAAATCCATTGTCAATCTTCAGCTTTATACAACAATTACCTTACATTTCGTTGGCAGACGTAAGCAACTTGGCCTGCGTTGTTTGCAAAGTCATTGATATAAACAGCTGAATATTTATCAAGGAAATTCAGGTAAAGCACCTTGCCCAAGGGTACTACAGAAGCACCCACCTTGGAATCGAGCTGGCAACCTTTAGGTTACACCACTTCCTTACACACACTGCTGCCTGATAAAATTTGATCTGAAAGGTCCCTACCATACCAACCTGTGCAGTAAAGTTCTCCCTTTTAGCATTTTACATATCCCTAAAAAAATAATACATAGCAGTCCAGTAGGTTTATGAACCAAGTGCATTAGTTATTCAGTTTACACCCCCAAGTACAATCTTTAGCAGTGACTTATTTGCAAAAATGTGCAAAAAAACAAGATACAACTGAATTAATTTAACTCTGAAGGTTAATGTAGTTCATGCATGCACACACTGCTCCAGAAATTTAGCTTGACACTCCATTTAGACATGGCATATAAATCTTTCACTTATATGCAAACATATTCACTTTAAAGGCATTGCATCTGGAAATCGTAAAATTGTACTGTAGTTACACCAGTTAGCTCTGTCCACAATACAGACCCTTGCAATTGTCATACTTATTTCCCAGGTTAACAGGGTTTTGATAAGACCTAATCCTTAGCCTCAACCCACGGGAGTTAACAATGGTGCAATCCATTCACCGTGCAGAGCTGGGTTGTTTTCTCAATCCAAAGCCACTAGCCCCCCATTTCTGGGATGGAATTCCAAGCCTTAATATAAGTGCTACCATTCAGGCATGTGCTATGTGCATGGCTGAGCCTTCAGTGTACGGTTTGTTTCACATTTTTCCAAAGGCAGAACATAGAAATGCACCAGAGCAAAATTCAAGCTGCTCTGTCTCTCCATTTAAAGTGCCAACGCATGAACTGATGCCACCCCTATCACCCAGAACCGAGTCCAGAAGTGATTTGTAATACAGTAAGTTAGGTTCTTCCTCAAGGGCTGCCTCAATGAAGTTTTAAAATTCAGTACTTTAACTTGCTCACAAGTTCCAGAGAGGCAGTTTGGATGGTCCACTTCCACCATAGCATCCTATAGCCTTAACGCCAATTATACTTATGGAACGAGTAACAGTTATGGAGTATGAGTAAAATCAGCTTTGACAAATTACACCTTTTGATTTACAATACAGGCTTAATCAAACTAAATTTGGTCAATTCTGTCACAGGAATTGCTGATTGGGGGAGGGTAAAATAAAAACAAATGTTGAAAACTTTAAAAGTTTATTTCAAATGACTAAAAGTAAGACTTGAAATCTGATACATAGGTGATTCGATTCCTGGTGGCAAGTTTTATTAGCTGTGCATTGTCAATGTCCCAAACCCTGCAAAAGTGACACAAGTCATACAATTGGCCCCCTTTTCACAGCGTCTCTATAGCAAATTCACAAGTAGTCCTCTCAGTCTGAGCTGAATTACTTTACATTTTAACCACAATGAAGGGTGATATCTAAATGGCTAAACATCAGTATCCACAGACTGCTTTGGAAAAAATGCTTTTTAAGTTGTAAAATCTTAGCATTTAATTACAATTACAGAAATAGCCAGTGTGGTTCAAAGCATTTAACACAAAATGCATGTTTGTAAAGAGAAAAAAACAAGACCTATTTGACAAATGTGCCAGAATACACAAGAAAAATAAGTAAATTAACAGACCAAAGACTTAAAATTACTTTCTTTGCACTTTAGAGTCACTTGTAGGGGAGTGAGGGGGATACTCAGCTACACAAGTGTTTCATGAACAAGATTTCCGTATTTGGCCCTGCCTTTTTAAAAATTAAAATTTAAGGCATAAATGAATACCTCTTCGCTAATTTCGAATTGTCCATTTAAAATTTTAGAGATGAGTTTCCAGGGATCTTGTTACAATGAAGTGAAGAAGTCCCTTTTCAGGTATAAGGCATTCGGCTGCATTCCCCACTGTTAGCTAGTGTCGGGACCACCAACACTCCGCTGACTCCGGTCTTCAGCCTCCCGAAAACTGACTTCGCTCTGGGTTCAGATGTAAACCTGGGTCAGCGGTATCCGAGGTCCCTATATATGCGAATTGAATAAGGATTTGTGCAGTTCAATTAATTTACACAGGTTACAAAAAAAATAAATAAGCGACTATCAAATAGACAAATACCTATTCAAATTATTTTTTATTTGGGTATTCCCTTTGATTCACAACATATAAAATGGCATTCAAAACACAACAAAAGCAACCTTTCTATAGGGAATCTTACACTTTCACCACATCACCCCTCTTGAGACACACTGAGCTCACTTGCACTGTCACACGCCCCTCAAGCTCCCCCAGTGTCCTCAGCACAGACGTCACCAGCATCAAGTCACATGTTCACACTTACAGGTCGATAACAAGGAAGAAAATAAAGCACACACCATACAGCATTCACATCAGATAATATAGCAAGAAAGGATACAAATATTGATATAGCTAAACATTCCACTACATTTGTTACTACTTTTAAGCTTGATCATTATACTAAAGGTGGGGGGGAGAAGAAAGAGACCCAGGGGATCTCAGGATACAGTGAATGTCCTTGTGGTGGATCTTAAAACACTCGTACTTGCAAATGCCGCTCCCGTTCTCACACGCTCACCAAAGCCACAGGTTCGTCCCACATCTCGCAGTCATCTGGCTCTTTTTCATCGCACAACCAGTTCGTTTCACACTTGCGTTCAGTTTCTCTCTCCGCTCGCTCATACCCCAGTCTCTCACTCGTGGCCACCAACAATCCCACTCAATGTTCTCAAAAGCGTAACTTGCGATACAGTGCAGACAAAAGATTTTTTTTCCATGAAAAGTGGATAAAAAGGCAACACCCACCGTCTAACACAGTAAATGCGGAGTGAAGCTGCGCTCTTTGATGGCAAAGCATTTACACATGGGAAGAGGGGAACTGATACTGAGATCGCTCCAACATTGCTGCCAACGAGGGGCTTCTTCCCGGGAAATTGGAAAAGAGGTGATGAACTGCAGAAGAGATTTTAATGAAGGCTTTTCCGTAAAACTTTTTTTTAAAGAAACTGCAAAACAAAACCTGCACACAGAGGGTTAAACAATATTTCTTCCCAATTCAAAATTAAACCATTTCAAAGTGTGGCTGAGAGATCAATTAAATGTTTAAGTGATACTCATGCAAATCTCTGAAATATCACTATTTACAACACATGCATAAAGAATCATGTTTTGCCACATAATGTGGTTATCAGGAACACAAAAAAAACAAACTACACAAGTAGTGTTGCAATTTACCACCCTGACAATGATGCACTTCAACCACTGTACATTAATCTTGTACAGAATTAGTCAAATGTACCAGAACATTCAGCTTTCTTTTACAAAACAAAAGGCAGAAGAGTATTTCAAAAACAGAGGACGTTAGATATGACTACAAAAAAAAAAAAAAATATCTCTCTCAAAATACTTACCATATCATCTAGAAATGTGAACACTTCATATAAACATCTCTACATTCCCCAGCCAGACGACTTGGACTCCATACTGGATCCAAAACCTGAGCTAAAGCCACTGCTGGTGCCAGAGTTGGAGCCCGCACCCCACCCCAGACTGGCCGAGCTGCTGCCGTAATTGTTGTTGCTAGAGCTAAGAGGCTGGCTCTGCTCGCGTATGGTGGCACTGGTCTGGCCGGTGGCAGTGGTGCCCGAAGCGGTCGTCTGGCCCTGCTGACTGGCCAGCATTCCCATCATCCCCCAACTGCTCTGCAGGGCCGCCTGGGCGGCGGCCATCATTGCGGGGTTTAGGCTAAGGGCGCCGAAATTCACCCCGCTCCCCATGTTGTTGTTAGCGCTGTTCCCCAGCCCGCCCCGACTACTGCCGAACCCCGGCCCCGAAGCCCCCGGCCCCGAATCGCCCCCCGCGTTCCATCATTTGCCTACTATTATTGTGCTTAGGCTCGGCGTTGGAGATGTGCACGCTGACGCCCTTAATGATCAGGTCCTCTCCACACAGGGACTGGGCCACCTGGGGGAAGAGAAGCAGCATGCAGACAGGCAGACAAAGGGTTAAACTCAAACCCAGCCCCCATTAACACACACACACACAACAGCCAAAGGAGGGCTTTTGAAAGCGCACCTGGTCATCGGCAAAGGTCACAAAGGCAAAGGCCCGGAAGGGCTTGGGGATGAAGACATCTGTGACCTCCCCGTACTGCATGAAGAACTGCCGCAGTTCCTCGGCAGTCATGTCTTCGGTGCAACGGCCAACAAACACTTTTCGGCTCCTCATGGGCTCGTCAGGGCCTTGCTGTTATTGAAAAGAAAAATGCAAACGTTTATACTGAGTCTCACTAAAACAGACTGAACACCTACCCCAAAATATGTAAAGTTAGATTTCAATGCATGGAGACTAAAAAATCCTGATCACGTACTGGCTTCAAACAACCATAAAAGATACCAATAAAGTGAGGAAAGATTATTCGGTTATCTAAGGCAGTAAATTGTAATTAAATGTGAGTATACTCAATTGGACGTGAACATACCTTGGAGTTGGGAAGTTTGCAGTCGCACCACCTTCCATCGATCATGTGCCGCTGTGACATGACTTTCACTTGGGTTTCGTACTCTGTGAACCTCACGAAGCCAAAGCCTTTGGAGTTTCCAGTTTTAACATCTCTTTTGACCTGCAAAAAAGTAAGGAGGGACTTTGCACACATCCAGACAAAGCACAACTGAACATTCACTGCAAACACTGTTATTTAAAAATTATTTTGTGGAACTTAAAAGTCTTAACCGTCTTCACATTGGAATCCCAAAAATTGTACAATACAGAAAATATCATTCATAATCACAACTGGAAGACTGGGAAAACTTGCAACGTTCAACATCGCTTAAGGTCAAATTGTAATGCTTCAGCTACCTGCACCATAATCACTTCTCCGAAAGTGCTGAAGTAGTCCTTAAGATCCTGCTCGGATGTTTTCCACGGCAAACCTAGGACAATCAAGTCTGATGTCTTCTGAACACCTCTCTTTATCTTCACGGCCGATGCGGCATCCACTTCGTCCATTTTCCTTTTGTTATCTGAAATTGAGAAGATATCTCTTTAAAATGCGACTGAGCACAGACTCAGCCAACTAAATTAGTTTACACAAAGCCACTAGCTAAGATGCTAGCTTGCGTTTTGCGGCCAGAAGCTATACCCTCACACTGGCCAAAATCGATTCATGCTTACCTACACAGTTATATGCAGCTTACCAGCCAGTTAATAAATCCAAAATAATACAACTTGCTAATGGGATAACTAGTCATTCTACAGCAACCTAGCGTCAGCTGTCTTGATTGAAAGACTCTAATCACATGGAGCAGCTGGTCAGAATAAAAGCTTCTGGCTTGCTGATCTCAACATCAGAATTGGCTGACGCTTCTCGGGGGCACATCAACCACATTTATCTGAATACATATATACCATACCTTTTGGATAATTGACGACGTAGACGAGATTTCCCCAGTCGTTCTCAGGGGCGTGCAGAATTCCTTCAACCAGACGGACACCACGCATGCACTGAGAGACAGGACTCCGGTAGCGTAGGCCGCAGGCTCCGGGAAACTGCGCTGCCACAGTGGACAGCAGCACCGTGCCATCGTCCTCGGACGGAATCTCCATCGGCTCCTCATTTTCGTCCTCCGCCACACGAATGTATAACTCTGCCATTTTCACCGTTTGATTCGTGCAGGCGCAAGTTTCACTCTTATACCTACGTCAGAGCTTCCTTTGATAGCTAACGTTAGCTCGCTAGCTAGCTGGGTATTTAGCTAGCGTTAGCTACTTCCCTTGATCGTTTATTCTGTAAATATTACTAAAAAACTTTTAGATGTTCAAGCCGAGCGAAACTGCATGCAAACCGAGTAAGGACGCACAACTTTACAACGTCTTTTGTTAAAAAGAATCTAGCAGAACCTAGCGGCCATGAGAAAGGCCACCGACACCGACCACGCTTGCAAAATGAATGGCTTGTTGTTTTTCGCGCTCCTGATTTAGGCTGCCACGTAGTTAACTGGGTCGGTATTTCTGACTTATCTGTGTAGATCGAAAATATCGGTTAACGAAGCCTTTCGCTATAATTTTCAATGCAGACCTAATTAATCGCTTTTTGCAATCGAAAAATAAACAAGGAACGTAATCTCCTACTCCTTTCTTCCGAAACTTCCAAACAAAATGGCCGCTTTTGTGTCATTGAGGGAATTACATCACCGTATTGGAAAGTCTCATTACTCATGAATAAGCAGGGGTGTGCGTAGTTTAATAACAATATTGAATGCTGCTTAAAATCTGTAATTGCAGGAATTTAAAACAATATGTATTAACTCTTTTATAAATGCTGTGTATGCAAAATTATTCGATTTTCTTTGTACGACAGATTGCATTTAACATTGCGTGAGCGACTTTCTTATGGTACACTCCGAGAACTAGTCATGTGACCTTGGAATCAAACGACACTCGCCGCTTACCGCCATGAAATGAATTAATGCATGAGCGTGGTTGCCGAACAATGGCAAAGAAATGTGAATACAGCCAACGTGCTTTCATATGAATATCATGAACCCTGTTTTATAATGATTTTTGCCTGTTTGTTAGCTTCCAGGGCTACAGTAAACTCTATCGGCAGATTTTTTTTTCTTTTTTGAAATAAAAACAATAACACTAATATTAGTTACTAACAATAAACGGTTATGGTTGTAATCATTATTAACTGCGTGTTGACTGTCCCTGGCAAGATCACAGAGATTACCTATGTTCAGAAACAGGGGGAACACAGTGCTGGATATTGTTAATCACCGTTGTCACAGCCAGTTTTGACCTAAGAAAAGCTGAATTCTTTTTTCATGTAGATAAATTCTCTCTGTTCAAAGTTGTGACATCACACGATGGTTGATCACTCAGAGATAGTTGCTACAATAGAAGTTGGAGCACACATTGTCCATGAATATTTGATAGAAAAGAAACAATCAACATCACGAACCAGGACTACGATAATACTGAGATCTTACATATCTGAATACTTTGCATATATGGGAAACCTCTCATATTGTGGGTGCTACCTAAAAGTCTTCCTGAGTGATTTCTTGTGCATTTTCTGGTTACTTTGGCTGTGTGAATTTCATCTCTACATGCAATAATATCAGAAAGAATGCATTATGATAGATTGTGTTAGAGCAAACACACTGATAAATAATGGGTAAGAAAATGACATTTACAGGAGGTGAATCAAAATGGCTTATTTTTCTACCTCTCATCACTCAATAATTTCAAAAGATGACATGGGAAATTACCTAGTATATAATCAGAGCCATTGATGGAATCACCTGAAATGTAAATTTGAATTGTAGGACTTCATAAGTTAATGGTTGAAAAGCATTTCTTAGGCCTTCGGGGTGTTGACCTCGGTTTAACCCGCTAACCTTACCGGTGCTGGCCTGCTATGGAAGAGCCACAGAAATTTAGAAAGCTGATTACCAACACTGCTTGCTAAAAATGAGGTGATAAATATGAAAGGGAGGAATGAGTTCAATAAGCATTCATAGGTAGATAGAAGTGACATGGATCATAATTTTGGTTAAAAGAACCTCATCCTTGGACTGTAGACAAAGTTGATTAACCCATTTAAATTTAGCCAGCGTTCAGTTTGACACATGCTGCAGCCTTGGTGTTGGTAATAATGTTGAAAAGCAATTGAGGTGTGAGGTCATGCCAGCATTATTGTGAAGAGAGGTATTACAACAAAGGTGAGTAATATTTTATATATTGTACATACAGTAGGTTTGATGTTTTCACAGAGAGACAATTTAATCTGATTGGCTGTCAGTTCTGAAAGGAAGGCAAACAACTAGCTGAAACTGAACTGCTGATATGGTTACAGACTCTATTTTAAACAGAAAATTAAATATACATACTTTTATGATGTGTATTTATATTAAATGAATATATTATTTATATACACAGTCTACACATTGACATCCACAACTGTAACCTGAAGTAGTAGGCTCCTAATCCATTAATACATTAATCCATTCTTTAAATGCTTACAATGCATTATCTGTAACTATTAACAGACAACACTTTTACTGGAAAAAGGGTAAAAATGAATATACTGTCAATCAATATTCAGACACAGATTCTTTTCACATATAAGTGTAACACATTGGCCAAGAATTACACACTTTTGTCAATATTGCAATATGGAAATGAAAGTCAGAGAAGAGATCAGGTATGTTAAAAAAAACAGATGGTTGGTTCTGCTTCACAGCACCTAAAGCATTTCATTACACTCAACAATAACTTAATTCACCTGCAAAAAAAATGTTTATTTTCAGAATTTCCAAAGGCAAGAGCTGATACTTAGAAAATATGAAATAACATATAGACAAGGGGTGCGGCACCACTGCAAAAATAACAAAAGAAGTGCAAACAAGTCAGCAAGCCCTGATGAAATTCTTCTAATAGGTCTAGAACTTGGTCAGATAGTTTATAAACCTTTGACAAAAATCACCAGGGTTTTTGAATCATTTTATAGTGCCAGTATACTGATTAAAAACTAATCCAGGAAACTGCATGCCCATCAGTTTAACATGTATCATATCCAATTTTAATGCATCAGTAGGACTATATTTTCATGGTTTAATTCACTATAACCACCATACTTTTGTTGTTTTTATTGCATGAGAGGCAACATGTATGGTAAATAATGCCTGACATTATCATAGATATATAAGGAGGACAAGTTGAGTGGCCTGTTATCATGAGAATGCTTCTTTTCTTTTATCCGTACATTGAAAAAAACTCTTACACAGCAACCTTCCAAAAAGAAAGCCACGCTCACAAACCCATTTACATTGCAATCACAGACCTCAGTGATTTACTAGCTCTTTAGGCTGCACCTTGGTTCCCTCAATAATCAAAACTTAAACCTTCCCTTCTCTTGTGTATTCCCTGTATCACTCTATCACTGCAGTTGTTGAAATTTAATGAAGCATTTCTGTATTCACAACGGCAGTTGTTATAAGGCAGCAGTGTGGCAGATTGCTAAGAAGCAGGGCTTACGACCCAAAGGTTGCTGGCTCGTTTCCCAGGTGGGCCTGTGCTGTTGCACCCTTGGGCAAGGGTACTTCACCTGAATTGCCTCAGTAAATATCCAGCTGTGTAAATGAATGCCAAGTTATGGACGTTGCTATGGATAAGAGCCTCTCCTGTTTAAAATGTAACAACAGTAATAATGAAGTTATTATAAAGTTATTACAGCAGTGTGTGATGGATTGATGCATGGTCAGATGTGGACTGCCGCATCATGTGAGTACTGTTCTTGTGACTATTAGACTAATTTTTGTGCCCTCGTGTCATAGGTCACTGTGGATGAGTGTGGCTGCCAAGCAACAAAATGTAAACGAAATGTGACATAGGTATGAGGGGGAGCTCCTTCACACCCTTGTGAGCCCCCTGTTGGTTTTTCACAGGTTTTTGGGAACTCTCTGATCCACTGATGTGTCATGCTCTCACTTCCACCTGCATCCAGTTGTGATCTTTGTAGACAAACACAGCTGATAGGCAATGTTTATAAATACTCTCTGCATACAGTACTCTCTCAAAGAAGGACATGGTGGCAGAGGAAGGTGCCATGGCTCTTAAAGTAACTAGAGTTTTCATCATTTTCTTGTGAGTATATTCTTCCCCACCCTGACTGAAATAAAATAGGGTATTCTTTTCAAATGCTTAGTTATGACATGCTGTTGATGGCAATAAATACAACTTGTTTCTCAGTGCTTTTTATAGTCCTATGCCTACATGCAAATATCAGATTGTTTGTGTGTGAGGGAATTTGTGTGAAGTGGTCAGCGTTTAGTTGAAATTCCACTCGTAGTCTTAAAATTCAGAAATTTCGGTGGTTCATGTTATAGTGATGATGGTTACTAGTAGTAGTAGGATCAGAGATGGTAGTAGTTGTGTTAGCACTGTTCTGTCCTGGTGTTCCTGTGTCATGTACCTGTGTAATATATCCCTCTAACTTTATGTCTCATAGGTTACTTTCCCTCCACATCAGAGCTCGCTACCTCATGGTTAAGAAGAGAGAATGGATGGATAACTCCTCTCCGAACATACAAGGTACATGGTACATGTTTGATTCACTAATGGAAGTACTTTCATGTGGCAGCAATTTCAATTTTTTCTTTTTTTTTGCATGACTTCTGATTTTCTAACTGACAAAATGTTATTTTGGCATCTAAACTCTGTGGTTTTAACACACTATAACATACTGTCCTTCAGACTAGCTGATCCTCATTCAAAGCCTTGAAACATTGCTCCTCTCCTCCTTCCTTCTGCACATCGCACTTTTGTTATTCATTCTTTAAAAAACCTGTCTTGATGACTTAAATACATGAAATCCAATGCTTGGCTAAGCTGTACACACTTTTTCCTATTTGTATGCTAAGCTTTTCAATGTGCATACCCACTAAACAGTAAGATCAGGAACAGCATTGTACATTTTTGACTTTACCCTTTTTTAAAGAATATGGAGAGGGAGTTTGACGAATGCTTGTGTCTGGAGAGACTTGTGGCCTGCTGACCGAGGCCAGACCTCTCTTTCAGAGGGAGATGTGGAGTGCTTCTCAGAGTACATGGAGCTGTGGATCCATAGGATGAGGATTGAAGGCCTGAGGCTCTGGCTGTCTGGAACTCTGAGAATTCCAGGTAAGAAATGTATACATTGTGCTCTGACACAAGGCAATTACTGAGCCTGCCTTTCTATCTCTTATTCAAATGTTGTTTCCCTCCCTGCTGTAGTCAGCCTTGCCTTGTTGGATCAACTGAACCAGCAGATGTCTGTGTGTGGATTCTCACTGCACAGGGATCCAGAGAGAAACTACATCTTCAGGGTTATGTACAGTGGCTGTTATGTCCTGCAGGAGGTGAGGTTGCTCTCTAACAACCAAGTTTATCACAGAGCCATGAGTGTGTCCATCTCCTTTACTCTCCCAGCGGACAGTGCAATATCAGAGATAATATTCAAGTTGCTATCATATATTATAAATACAAAATGAAAATGTTGGCTGAAGAAACGCAGGAAAAAGAGCGCTGCGCTATAAAAGTTAATTTTTTTCATCTCAACGCAGTCCATCTGATCCAAATTGTCTCTCAAATAAGATACATTACAACCACTGATATATTCTAAATGTCTAACAACAGAGTGATTTATAGCAGTAATGATGCAGACAGTTTTTCTTGGGTTATTTTTTAGAGTGGCAACTACGTAATAGTGCTGAATTTGCTGAGGAGAGTGAGCCGTTTTGGGGGCAGAACTAACAGCTTTGTCATGAAGTGTCCCGTCGCAACAATGCCACCTAGTGTTGAACATATTAAATGCGACCCCGACTTCATACAGGTTTGTCCAATGCTATTGTGGTCTGTAATGATAATGAAGGCATGCACATGCTTAGACAAAATATTTTACAGTAAAATTTTATTGTAAAAATGTACAGTATTGTACTTTACAGTATTACAGTATGGCGAATGTTCATGTCTTCCCCAGGTTACCAGACAAATCCCCACAGACAGCTGGAAAAACAAGGTAAAATGCATGTCAATAGTAGGTCATTTTAGTGGATGAGTGAAAGAATTCATCATTTATTTCACTGTGTTACTTCTCAGATGCAATAATTTTGGATGAGTTACAGTTATACATAGTATCTGTTCACACAGCTGAATATTTAGTGAAACAAATTTATTTGTTTACCTTCCTCAAAAGTACAAAAAGCAGTGCTCTAGCCTGGATATATACCCACAACCCTCTCTTTTCAAGCCTAGCTACTTATCTGATTGAGAGTGTGTCTTACTCCATTACATTACATTAATCATTTAGCAGATGCCCTTCTCCAGAGCAACTTACGTTGGTTACAAAATTTACACGTTATCCATGTACCGCAGCAGTGCCCCAGCGGGGGACTGAACCAGCAACCTTTCAGTTACGAGCCTGGCTCCTTACCACTATGCTACACAACCACCCACTACATTGCCACTACAATGTGTCCAGGGATGAGCTCTGACCTCTACAGGATCACACGCGCTATATTGTGTTTTGCAGCTCCGCTGGTCTCTGGCCCTGAGAGGGAATCTGGTCGTCGCGCTGGAGGATGCCAGCCTGATTCAGCTAAACGCTGAAATAAACGGCTCCCGCATCACCGTGCAGGGCAGGAGAAGAGACGTTATGAGCTCTGAGATGGTGAGAAGAATTTCACATCACCAAAAAAGAGAAATGTATATTATTTTTTTATCATTTGTACCCAAGAAGAAGGGTAATTAAATATTGGTTTGTTACACATATGCATTTTTGTTAGATATAAACTTGTTACTGTAAAAAGAAAGGGGTCATTTAGATTATCACCTATGGAAAAGTCTAGAACTGATAGTTGATGTTGCGCGGATATACTGTGCCACCTTGTGGTGTTATAGGAAACTGAACTGAAAATATCTGCTTCTTTTCTCCCTCTAGCAGTATCAGGAACTCTCATAAAAGATGGATGTATCTAAGATATCCAATTTCCAAGCGTCTGAACTGGAAAGAATTACATTTTATGCATATTGCCTCACTCAACCAATCATGATTGCAGAAAAAAGGAGTGACAACTTTTACCTTTTCACCTTTTATCACCAGAACTGTCCAATCTTTACTCCAAACTATGTTTTAACAAGAATGGTAGCCAGACACACAGTGATTGTTGTTGTTTATATTATAAATGTAGTATTTTCTTAACTATATTCAACACTTTCTTTTTTAATGCATTCCTCTGGTAGGGTCAGAAATACAGGTATATACTGTATATATCAGACGCATTTGGTGGTATAAGGACTTTTGTGAAAGTGTTTATATAAACAGATGAACTGTATCTTACAGGTGATGGACAAATCAGAGGAGTTCCTGTCCCTCAAGCTGGTCAGTGGCCATTATGCTTACAGCATGGAAGCCAGCTGCCCCAATGGTTAGTACTAACACATCAACTGTAAAACCTCAAGGAAATATCTTTCAAGTGACCTTTGAATTTGGCCTAATTAAAACATAAATGAGCGCCTCGTTTAAGCCCATTGTTAAACTAGAAAATTAGGCATGTGGTGACCAAGGCAAAAGGAATGATTTTTAAAGAAATCATTCTTAGGGAGGCCTGAGGGAGGCATTAATATTTAAGTTGTAAAAAAGCTACAGTAATGTAACAGTCTGGAATACAAAAAACCTAGATAACTGCTATTTTATTGATAAAATAAAATGATGTCTTGAATTGGAACTCTAGCTTCTGTGCGTACTTTCACACACTTTCTTGTGGTGTTAAATATCTAGGGCGGAAGAGTCTCCAGATTTGATGTCTCTGTGGTATGAGGCACAGTGGGTATATAGTGCCCTTGTGAATCCCCTTTTTGCTTTACAGTGTCCAGATCTGCAGCTGAAGAGACAGTGCTCCACATCTTCAAACGGCGCATGGGTCTGACAAAGAGAGGCGGTTGTGACAAGGAGACCCTGTCTGTCAGCAACGTGTTTGTGCATCAGACGAGCACCTTCTCGGTGTCTGAGAGCAGCGACTTCATTGAGCTCACCATTCCCACCACCCTCATCATGCAGATGAAGGTAAGTGTGGACCACTGGACGGGTAGCACGTGGTCCAACCACAGGTGACAACCAAACAGCTGATCCTGTGATTGTCAGGTGGGATGCATTCTGTGAGCTGTCTTTGTTTCTGTGGGTTCTTTTCGCAGAACTGCACAGGTCCGGCTGGAGAGATGCTTCTGCAGCCCTTCTATAGAGTGGATGTTGTGCTCACTTTCAGAGAGACGCCTCACACAGTGAACTGGAGCATGGAGAACTTCTTACCATGTACAGGTGTGTGTGTGTGTGTGTGTGTGTGTGGGTGTGTGTGTGTGTGTTCGCGTACTGTATATGTGTGTGTCTGTGTGCTTCACTCATATTATTCAATCTGCATGCAAGCTGCATACATGTGTTCCAAAATGTGTCTTCTTGGTGGGAAAGTGACATTATGACAGCTACTACCAATCTTTTCTAGCCCCACCCTAACCTCCCACTCCTGTGTCTTCCTACCTTGCAGTTCTCACAATTATTTTCATTTCCATAGAGCACATTTAAATGGCATATTGAACTGTTGAACTGTTTTTTTTTCCAGTATCACCACACCCATCTCTGGCTCGAACAGAGACACAGGAAGATGGTACTTCAGTGGTAGGCCCTTCCCAGACACAGGCATCAGGCCCTTCCCAGGCATCAGACACTGTTCCAGGCTTCCAAGCCACAGCACTGCCTCCTATGAGCCTGACTGCCCGCCAAAAGCTGCTGTCCACAGAGAATGACACCACGGAAAGCCGCTCTGGGTCAGCTCTGTCACCTGGGCAGGCCTTTGAAGATACAAGCGTAACCACACTGTCCATTGAGGCATCACCAGTTTCTGAGTCCCCAGAGGTTCAGCGGTATATGAGCCATGTAACAGCAGCCCCAGCCATCATATCCACACCCACAGTTACAATAAGTGATTTCTTTAGTACCTCCCCAAAGCTGGAGTCTGAACCCCCCTTGTCTGAAATACATTTGCTCCCAACTGAACACGTCCAAACATCCGGAGCGTCTCCTCAGAATGAGCAAAAGGCGCATCCAGCACTGTCCAATCTCAGAGCCTCTGGGACCGTGACCCCTGGAACAGAGGTCACAGGCTGGGCTGGGCTGACCACGGCTATCCCACGATTCTCTGCAGGGCTCCCCAGAGAAGGCCTGTCATTTGGGCCCACTGAGCGCATTTCTGAGGAAGGAGAGGTCGAGTCTCTGGGGAAACCACCAAACATGAAACGCACTGAAAACACCACTTCTGAAGAAACAGTGGGACCGCACAACACACTGATCCCAGGCCTGCATCCGACGTCTCTCAACAACTCCCATTCCATATGGGATTATCTGTCGGAGATGCACAACGGCACATGGGAGGATGGCTTCGTGGCTGGAGATCAGCGGTTAACAAACCGCTCTGTGACAGCTCCGACCTCCCCCTATTCCGGCGAAACGGACGGGAGAGTTACCACAATGCCACCGGCAGCACCCTTGCCTCCGTGGACCGCTGAAACGCAAGGTGAGGGCGCTGCAGTCACTGCGTCGGAGGACGGCCCTGACAGCGAGCAGACGCTCCCCGCTGCCTCTCCGCCAGCCACCGCCCTGGGGCAGAGATTATCCTCAGACACCCGGGCCAGCAGTTTAGCAAACGCGGCTCCATCCGACGGGACTGCCTTCGAGCGGGCAGCTCGGGTGACGGAGGGGCAGCTTGCAGACGTTGCTCCGACCGTACCTCTGAGTGGCAGCGACAGCCCGTGGGAGGCCTCTGTCCTCAGGCAAGCTGTCACACAGATCCCGCGGTGAGGGGGGACAGAGGAGGCCTCGTCTCCCGCCCCTACCGCCTGGCTCAGCAGCACTGAGCCTCCACTGCACCTGCAGTTGAGCTTCACATCCACACCACCGTCCTGGTAAAGCCCAATGCCAGTCAGTCTCAGCCTGACCGACACGACCATGTTACTCTCTGAGAACACCCCTGAGAATGCAATGGAACACTTCCACCTGACAAAGCTGATTGGAGGAAAGGCATAGCTAGATTTTTAGCTCTATATACTTTTTATCCTGAAAAAGGCACTTTCATAGCAATTCCTATTTTGTTTACTTATGCTGCTGATGAGCATGACATGGGACCTGCAGCACAGATGTACAGGATCAGGAACAGTAACCAGTGTCCAGCAAACAGTGAGATCAATGGAAATGTTATTCTGTATACTTTCTGTGTACCTTGCTCAAATCCATAAATTTACTGTATTTCATTCATGTCATAAAATCTTCAGCATATATGACAGCTGAGTTAATTGAGCCTCCATTTAGATTAATTGACTGTTTGCTGTTTGGATATTTAATGTTTTCTGTAATGCTGCTAGCAAGATGTTCTGGGCAAAATCTCAAGCTATGTTCTATAATGGTAAAATGAGATTCAGCGTACAGTGTCCTCAATATGCTGGAATTACAATGTCAGCTGGAGGTGGCCATGTGTAATATCCTCAGAATGTAGACCAAAAACAAGCAACAGACCTGTCACTCTTAAAATGTCAGTGTTTGGTGAAGTCAAAAAATGGTGTGAATTCAACTGTTATTGGGGAAGTTGACCTGGTAAATAATTAACTTCAACAATACAACAAGGAAGCAAAAATGTGTTTGTGCATCATTTAAAGGGAGTTGCTAACAAGAAACAGGAATTTGATATAGGTTCATTTGTTATGCATCAGAATTACACTGTCTTTTCATCCCTTTGCAAAAAGAACCTTTCCCTGTGGAAGAGAACATTTTATGATAACACAATATCCTGGTCACAGCTCAGAGATAAAATTAGATACAAACTGTTATCAGTTTTTTTTTTTTTAAGACAGATTTTCTGTATGACAGTACTTACAAGTGTGTAACTACCATAAAACCACTAAATAATGGAAACAAATGTGCAAGGTTTAAGATGTATTGCTATGAAAAATGTAAATCAAGTCGTAAGAAGCTCATCACCATTATTTTCTGCCAGTTTTACAACTGCTTTTTCTGCACTTCCGAGAAACAATGTTTAAAACATCGATACTGTCTTGCCTGTTAACAACGACAACAACAAAAATTCATGATGAAGTACCACTAATATTTACATATTTAAAATGACACACATACAGTAACACACCCTAAACGTGATTCCATATGAACAATGTTTACTTTTTGTAAAGGTCAAAAGATACTGAAAACAACAGAAAAGGCATGAACTATTGGGTAACTTCCTGTTTCCAGAGGGCCCTATTTCCTCTTTACTCTCCAGCTGATGAGGCTCAATTAGTTGATGTGTTTTGGGTCAAATTTTGATCAACGTTGTGGGCAGGTTAATTTCCCTGTTGGTAATATCACGAGGCTATTATACAATATTTCAACCCGAGTTTACTTCTTCACATATTTACAAACTGAATTTGCAAATCCAACACGATCTCCACATTTGTTGAAGTTGCATTTACAGTGACTTTGGCCTAAAAGCATTCAAAAAGATATGACAGCCCTCACCGACCCATGTGCAGAGCATAATCTGAATCTCAAGGTGCTTTTATACTTACTTAAGGTAAGAGCGTAGTTTATTTTTTTAATCACTTGTGTTTAGATAATGTAATTATTCGAAAAAGCGGTTCGCTGCAACCTAAATGTGAAAGATTGTGGTTGCAACTTAGCAGTCGATCGAATGAGGGCGCTGCTGATTACGTTTTTGTTCTTAGTTTAAAAAGTTCAGAATAGCGTTTGCGAAGGTAAACACTTTTATCTTGGGCATCTACTTCGCAGGCTACAGGAAACCATTGTTTGAAAGGCTTTTGTTTTTTGTAGCAAACCCTGGCGCAGATAAATGTATTTTGTGATATCATCATGTACGTTCTCCCAACACGAACTTGACAGTAAGGAGAGGACAAAATATTTGGAATGTCAGGACTGTATTGTCTATTCATTTTAACAAGCTCGTTGGTGGTACATTGTGTAAGGGCAAGTGGGCTCAGAAAATCTCCCTGGTTGGGAGTATCAAAAACCTAATTTCACCGTTAGATGGAGTTTTGCCGTTTTCCCTCTTTTTACCCCCAGCGACATACAAAGTTTCAGTATAGCTAATTAATTAATCCACCACTCCACCGTAGCGTGAATTGAAATATCTGAATCCAGGTGCCGGCGTGTCACTGGTAGGTTAGAATGTAATACGGCACATGAAGAGCAAACTGTAGTTAAATTAATTCCGCTTAATAATGACAGTTTTTCCACACATTTGTATTATCATTCAACCAATTTAATGCATGACAATACATGAATTTGACACGTACAGTTATTTAATTTTTAAAAAGATGAATTTAAACATGCTTCACACGGCCCAGTGTGTCATGCTTCGTCCACATTTGAGGTAATACAATCATACTTAACGTCAGTAAGCCGACTCAGTGATACGAATACTGGTAAAAATTAGTCAAAATTTGTATATACAGGTGAAGGGAGAAAAAAGCCCGACTCAATTGCTTTACAAGAAACAGAATGTTAGCGGGGAAAAAGATCTCAGATTAACTTCAGTCTCCACAGAGGGAAATTCACTGCTTAAGGATCTGTAGAGAAACTCAGAATACCGAAGCTGATCCCTGCTACAGCTGCTTCCTGCCATTGTTTCTACCACGTGTAATTTTTACAGAAAACTTTGCATCTGGTCATCTTTTTTCTCGACATTAAAGGGATTTTTTTTTTTGCATCATACGTGATGGCATTTTATTTGTTTTTGTTCCACAGTCCATGTAGCTGGATGCTGGAAATGACAGCCGCCCCAAAGTGATATGATAAAAGTACGCATCAGCGTTCATCCATCATTTTGGTGCAACTTTGTGACACTGGGCTTGCTATGGCAGGATACTCTGTGTATCTCCTTAGACTGGGCACGTGGCAGTAGTGGTAGGCATGTATCGAAAGGTAGAATACGGTGGCTAGTTAAAAAGAATCCTGACCTCTGTGTGTCCATGTTTAAAAGGAGGGGATGGCTAATTTTCCCCTCCAGCGCAATTTTCCATGCATGAATAAATTCAATTAGATCATTGAAAGGGCAGGCTGTTTTGATGCAGATATTCTTTAAATTGAAAGGATAGCCTACTACTCGAAAAAGGCGGTTTTATAGTTTCTGTTTTATGTTATAATAATTACAGGCTGGGTTCCTTCAGCCCTTACAAGTTAATCTAGGGAGCGTTTTTTTTTCTTCTTTACATCATTGTAGCTATAAAATGTTCCAAAAAATACAGATTGTATGCTGCTGACAACTTTTGCTTAAGATCTTTCTGTCATGAGCTGCACTGACCCAGCATAGTGATCTGCGTTTGGGAAGATGAAGTCAGAAGACATTTTTGAGGATAAGGAAAAAAAAAAAGCCTTGTGGCTCTCATTATGGTAGTGTATAGCACTATATATGCTATATAATAATGTTAATTGTTAAGTGGTATTCATTGTGTCAGGGTAAAGATAAGATTAAGGCTATGTGTTGGTGAAACTATTTATTATTTATTTTTTTGTACTGCAGTTAAATATGCTTTCATACTTTCCTTAGTCCGCAACACAGCACTAAAAATGATGGTTATTACGGCTTCCTTCTTCAGGGACCACCATAAATAACGTTATGGAATTTTCATCTTTTATCAGAGGACATGCCGCAGAAATTTTGGGGGGGGAAAAATTCTAAACATCCTCAAGCCTTCGTGTGGTATCTGGTCCATGAACTTGTGAGCAGGAAGCGCAGCGGAACCACAAAGTACACCAACATCCCCCGTCTTTCATGTGGGTCCCCTCAGCCATTATATTATCTGACAACTGTCAGTTTGCACAAAGTCAGAAATTTTCCCTTTCATGTGTTTGTGTGCATTGTTTTTTTTTTTCGTTTTGTTTTGTTTCAGTTTCATTCGAAGCATATGTGACACACATCTGGCAGATGCTCAATATGGCCTAAAACAGCCCATCCCCCCCATCCCCGTCCTCTTTTCCAGTGAAGTGATTCATACACACTCTCCACTCATGACACAGGACTATTATCTCTAATGATTGTCAGTGGGAAGTGTAATTGTTATCACCTATGTAAATAGAATGGTGTTTAACGCCTCTGACAGTAACAGACGGCTGCAGTCCTCCAGGTATCGTAGACCTGCTCAGAGATCGCTGCGGCTAAACAACCCAGCTCAAAAAGCAGAGGTTAATTACTTATGAAAAATGTAAAGCTATATGACATATCTGTGAAGTAGGAATTAGATGGCGAGGAGCTGGTTTGGTATTGAAAAGCAGAGAGGCTGGTGTCTCGACAGGTGAGCATTCTCCTGCCCTGGCTTTAGCCACTCTGCTTAAGCTGAAGGATTTCTCTCAGATGACTGTGAAGGGGGGTATTTTGGGTTCTTGTGTAGGTGGATTAATTGAATTTCCTCCACTTGCGGGGGTAGATATGATATCTGTCTGTGGCACGCTCTGCTCGGTCACTTTGCTGGAGGCGGCGGTACTGAGAGGGGAAGTGAGCGGCAGTGGTAGCTGGAGGAATGTCTGCTGTGTGGCGGTAACAGTGTAGGCCGCCATATCTGATGTACAGCCACTTGTCTGCTTCCTCGTGATATTCCTGTGTTTGGGGTGTGGGTACTTTTTAATAGAATATTCTCTCGGCTTATTTTCCAGGCTGGAAGCATGACAGAATTTGTCTTGGTTATGGCTTGGAATCATGGTCTTCCCCAACAGTGTAACCTGGTTGTATCACACTATGTTGACGGTACAAACTCAGGACCAGGGTGATGAGAAAAGTGTGTGCTCATGATGCATTATCATGAGCTTAACTGAATGAAGCAGCACATTCAGTATTGTACAATATTTACACTTCACTTAGACTGTAAGGTGCCTGAAAGTAAAGGCACAGTATACCACAAGGTAAGTCCTATACCAAATAACATCATAACGTAAATCAAAATAACGATCGCATAACTATTATGTTGTTAGTAATATACTTGGGGTATGGGGATTAAAGTCCTCCCCAACTTTGCATTGGAATTCAGCTTGAGGATGCTGAACACAATGAACACATGGAGACAGCGCAAGCAGAGGATCGTGTGAGACAGCCTACTCTATATGTCAAACCATCACAGCCCTGCCTGAAAATGTGTGTGCAATAAATGCTACCAGCCTGGTGGTGAGTGTCCCGGCTCATTCCCTCCATTCTCAGTGCCAGAGCAGGCTTTTTTTTGGGGGGCAGGATTGGCCTTATGAATGTAAGAGAGTGAAGGGGAAGGGGTATGGGGGTCTGGTGGTTTTGCTGTGTTTCTTCATCTTGCTCCTGGGGTAATTACGGAATCACGGGTCAACCACGCGTGTAACCACGGTTACGCTGCACAGTAGCAGATGTGCTCACGGCATTATGGAGCAAGAGTGTGAAGGTAAACAAAAACAGATGCAGCTGGTTGCTAGGGACCCTCGCCAAACTCGCGTGTCCTAATTGTTCCCATGTGTGCCGTGACTGCATCACTGGAGCAGTTGAGAAGGGGGGGGTGTGTGACAGTGTGCCATGTTTAAGAGATGCCCAGGGACTGGAGTGGGAATTTTGTGAATGGTGTACATTTGGGCAGGGCGGGATGGTGGGAGAGAGTGTTGTCCTTGTGCCCTCCTCTCACTTTTGGTAAGATGTAAGTATGTCTCTTAGGGAGTAGTGAATTAGACCAGTTATACTTTCCCCTTACTTCTAGTTCAGGTTTTTGAGTTGTACTGAATTTGTAGAATGTAATTTTATTCTGTTTTTCCAGTTAGGTGTTTCCTGCAGGTGTTAGGAGCACGGGTGGATGTCAGTGCATGTCAGTTAATCCTCAATGCCAAATGGCAGCTGAAAAGGACAACCTTGCCGTCATCTGAAAAAATCACACTATTGTAAAAAATCTTCCAGTAGATGCTTAGCAGTGACTTCATTTCACTTAGTGATGTGGTTTCCCAAAGGTTGCAGGTTTTACTCCTGACTGTGGCACTGCTGTCATTCTCTCCAGCTGTATTAATGGACAATGTGAGCCTGGATAAGGGCATCTGCTAAGCAAATAAATAATGTAATGGCAAACCTGGAAGATTTTTTTTTTCTCCATGTGGAAACTATGATTGACAGCAGCTCCATTCTGGTCATATCTTCTGTTGCAGTGTCCTCAGTTTCATAATGGGCCTAGGCTCTGAGACTGCATGTCAACATCGGTGTCAGCATCTGAATCTGAATGGCAGTTATTGTGATCATGGCTATAGTTTGGGGCGAGAACCAGGGAGAGGAAGAAAAGAGGTCAAAAGGTCAGCACAAACATGGCAGCAGTGGGAGAAAGAAGTGATCGGACACTCATCAGAACAAGTAAGCATGTTCTCACTGAGTTTAATCACCGACATCCATTGCACGGGGTTTGGTGTCCAGGCTCAGTGTGGCCGGTGGTGAAAAAGACAGGTGTGAGATGTTCTCTGTGCTCCACCGGTCTGGTTTCCCTCCGCATGTTTAAGGAAAGGGGGGAAAGGAGTGGACTGTGCACCGGGCCTGCTGTGGTGCAGCTGCTTCTGCTGAGCTCTACACGTGCGTGCGTGATGCTACAGAGTGTCGGGGTGGTCCCTGGCTGGAGCCAGCCCGGGCCTGCGCCCCAGATGAGGCGAGCAGGAAGGGGGCACGAGATCGGCCATATCCCCGCCTGTGCTCTCCGTCTGAAGCGCGTGCGGCCAGGCCCACGCCTCTTTGTACGGGTTAATGACATCCAGGTTAACTAGAGGCCAGGGAGAGCCCTTTAAAAATCAAGCTTTGGGCTCTGTTTTATGGTATGCTTTATGTCGGTAGCTTCTGTTGAGCTGGAGTGCTTTCTGCCTTCAGTCACCCCCTCCTCTCCCACCCCCCCCCCCCCACCCCACAACCCTTTTGCGATGAAGGCTGCTGCCAACTGTGTCTGCCTTCTCTCTCTCTCTCTTTCTCCCTCCCTCTCTCTCTTTCACTCTCCCTCTCTCTCTCTCATTAACTGCGACTGTCAGATCTTTCAGATGACGAGCAATTAAACCAGATAATAAATGCTCGCCATCAAGTCGTGTTTGTTGTTGATGTTGTTGTTGTTGTCAAGTGGGGCTCCTCTTCTGCCACCTTGGTGCTAACTAGTACTTCTGTAATGCGCTGGTAGCAGAATTAGTCTCTCGCAGTACTCTTGCCAACACTAACAAAGCTTAACTGCTCAGTGTAAGGCAGCAATAGTCTGATAATAAGGCACGTTGAATGTTAACAATTAGATCTTAATCAGAGCCAGCTCGCGAAGCCTGCTCTTTTATCCCTGGGCTTCAGAGGAACGCAAACAAAGCAGCACAAACTGCCAAGATAAAATACTACTTCTGAATAATCATGTCACTCGGCTTCTAAACGCCAAGTAATCGGCGCAGTGCTGCTTGCTGAGACGACACACTGTAAAGACTCCCCGTGTTTGCTCTTGTATTAGAGCGATAAGACGCCGCTCGCCCATGGTTCTAACAGACGTGTCCCCAGGCGATGTGGAGATGACTCCGAGATAGACACCAGTTACGCCGGCCGCCGAGGCAGGCAGCCGTCCAGGCAATGAGTTTCTGCGTCTGCCCGTGCCCATCTGGCTGTTAATGCAACTACGTGTCCATTTTATTCCTTTTTTTATTTTTTTAATCACATGTGTAAGTTCTCATTTCTGGATAAATTAGAGGTGAGTATTAAAGGTTATATAACGATAACTGTCAAAAGCAATAGCTGTCACTTGAAGCTGGCAGGGTTATGAAAATAAAATTAAGTGATACAAAATAAAATAAAGTAAAAGTTAACAGTATTTTATTCAGTACTCTTGTTATGGGACTGTGACATCAAATGAGTGACGCTTAAACAGGTCCAAGGTAATGCTCCCCATCGTCTTGTAGGGAATCTCAATTGTCTACAGAAAAGAGGAGGACATTGTGATTAAGAGGAGGACGTTGTGATTTTGGAGGGTTTTTGGGTCAGAGCTGTTTTTTTTTTTTTGTCAGGATCTCCTTCACTTTGAGACAATGTCCTTTCTATAAAGGGTATCAAAACAAGTTTACAGTAATGGAACAGTTTCTTGACACAATGGCAAATATGGTACTGTATATATATCCATTACGGATCAGGACAGAGCTGCCAGGAAAATGTACAAGCTGGAGCTGGCCTGTTAAAAAAAGAAAGAGAGAAAAAAAATTCAAACATCTGATTTCCCCCTCTCCATGGAAAAGTGTACGTACCTCTTGTTTTGAAACCAAATTTCCCTCAAAAACACTCTGAAAACTAAACAAAATTGACAATCTTCGGATTTATTGTCTTTTCCTCTTTTGTTTCGGCCAGCGGTGTTTCTGCCGTTGCCGTGGAAACGAGGGGACTATTTACTCTCTCCCCACTTTACAATAACCTTCCCTTTCCTGCCCAAACAACAAAGGAAACAGTGGCTCAAGCCTTTTCCCCCCCTCCTATTATCTGTCAGATTCAGCCTCGGTATTTTTGTGTACATATACACGCACAATATTAATGATCCATCTGAAGGTTTATTTTGAATTCCGTCAATGAAACGCATTCTTTTCCCTCACCATCATCCTGTTGTTGGCCACCTTGAGGACACCGCTATTGAAATACTTCATAAACCGACAAAAACATGAAGGCAGAGAGCATGTAATTTGCCGAGAGGCACAAAAGGACACAAAACTTCAAGCAGGCCCTTAGTGTACTCTAGCTCTGACCGCAGTTGTCAAATTCGGTCATGGAGCATGATGCTGATGCGAAAAAACGTTTTCCTCCTTCGCTAGTTGTCTTTGTCGATGCAGATATCACGTACTCATGATATCAAATGTGTGTCTCTTGGGGAACGTGCATGGGAATAGCACCTACTAACAAATTCATCTGCCCAGACTGGTGAAACCTAAGGACGAGGTATGAACAAAGTCACTGTTAAACCGTCTAGTGCTGCTTGTGCCCCTTTAAATGGGTCGATAGAAATCACCCAGAATTAGTACACTGGTATACACTCTGACAACTTCTTGCAAAGCAAGTTTTGCATGCATTATGAGGATCATAGAGTGTGGCTCTGTTGTTAAATTAATGAGAAAACCTGGCAGTCACTTCCATCCCAAATGCTCTATGTTTATTTTAAACACTCTTCTGGCACTATAGCTGAGAAGCAGGCTGCCGTCTGCTAGTGGATGCATGAAGGGTGTGGAGACAATGTTTGCTTGCTCATAACTGGAGCTAACCTTTCTTTCTGGCACTGTGTCCACACGGCTACTGTTAGACACCTCACCATCGGCCTAGGAGTAATGACTAAGACAGCATAAAAGGGAATTGTGGGTAGGGAACTGCTTGTGCGGATGCACCGCTAGGGCTGTTATGTGGGGGGGGGGGGCGGCCCTGAACAATCCATATGTTTGCATTGGTGCTGAGGGGTTTGCACAGTTCTGAGGCTTGTCAGGATTGCACCGTGAACATATTCAAGGTATGCGGTTTAAGAATGTAATTTAGGTTGATTGCTGAAGTTACATTATGCCTCCATTTGCAGTCTATTAAAGTTGTAGTAGTGTGTCACAATCACTTTCTCATCACGCCGAGATCCTCTGTGTCTTTGGATCATGATCGGCTATTCATTGCCCCACCCCCTGGTGCAGATGGTTTGTGTTTTCTGTGAAATTCTCTTGGTTTATGCTTTGTATAAGCTGTATAATGGGATGTTATACAGGCAGTGGGTACATGTCTGTAATTGTTCATTTTTGAGGTGTCCAATCGGCTGTCTTTCTCCTCCATCAAGAGAGGGTTGGTTTGGCTTATGCATGCTGTAGCGTGGATACCGCAGGGCACTAGGTGGAGACAGAGAAAAGAGTTACGGACATGCTTTTCCTGGGAGTGACAATATCTGTAAAGAGAGGGCTTACATTGTCAGCTATTATAGATACACATGTATATCTATACATGTCTATCGGCAACTTGCATGTTTGTGTTTATATCTTGAGATGAAATGTACATTTACAGGAGAAGGCAAAAATGGACTGGCCTTCTCTTTGTGTGGGATTAACAATTAAGGGTAGGTCACAGACACATAGGTGGACAGCCAATAGACATGACAGATATGACGGTTCTGTCTCTTTCTCTGTAATAGTAAGGTAGCTGTTGTTTCCTGTTAAGGAAGATGTTGCACATAAACATTTTTTTACGCGCTGTATTTTGTTGAATCTGTGCAAACAGTGCCAATGATAGAAAAAAGCACCAATTTAAATGAGAGGAATATTCATAAAAGCATGAGGTGAGTAGGAAGTGCATGTCACAATTAAATTACTTGATGGGTGACAGTCCCTGGATAGATCACATACAATTTACATCAAGTTGCCGTAATAAAGACTTTGTAAAACTTACACTGAAATTCAATTAGAGTGTTGAATACATAACCAAAGCCGTGAAAAATGAACTCATAGGGGTCCTTTTTTCTTTTTTTTTCTTAACAAGCCCTGAGGCAAAGCAGGCCATTCATTTAATACATTCTGTGCTTTTTCACACAAGCATTTATACATTGTTGTACATTATTCTTACCGATCTAATGCAATTTAATATATTAACCACTTTTGTGAGAAAACACTGAAATAATCAGAAAAGAAAGAGAGGCTTTTATCTTTCTGAGAATAAGCAGACCACTTCCAGTCGTTGGAGAGTTTAAGGAACGACAAAGCCAAAAAAAAGAAACAAAAACAAAGCATTACAATATTGTGTTATTGATTTATTCAGAATATTCTTCAAGAGCAGGTTCTGTTCATAGCAATGGGTGCAACTTGTTGTTTTGGTTTTGGTCACAAACAGTTAAATCGCACATCTTAATTAAAACATTGGTTTTATCTCACAACAGTGGACATGCACCCCCTTTCAACCAAAAAAAAAAAAAAAAAAAAAAAAAAAATCAAAACGAAGTAGAAGGCCCTTAGATCTCCGTCTAAGGGAGCTAATTAAAATATAATTCATTAACAAATCCAACATGGTAAATATAGGTTTACATGGGGTCAATATTCTTTACAACACATAATGAATTATAGGGTAATTATGGTGTAACAGGAGCCTTGAGGAGCATTGTAAAGCGGGGGGGAAAGATGTTTGCTGCTGGGAGTTTGGCTAGTAATGACAAGTCCAGGTCAGCAGGCCACAGAGGGGACTCCCCACGGCATCCACTCTGCTGATGTTACAAACACTTCCTAATGCTGTAAAATGGGGACATGAAGCTTACATAGGTGGTATTTTTAAAAATTATTTTTGCCTGTTTTTTTTCTTTTTCTTTTTTTTTTTTTTAAAAACAACATTTGATAATTAACAAAAAGTGGATATGTGTACCCACCAGGCACGGTGCCAGAAGAAAATACAAAGGGGCGCAACTGCAATCCACGGGGGTGCACAAAAAGTCATAAATACTGTGTAGACATTGGGATATAAGGAGACAACTGGGGGGTGCGCTGAGGTTTGTCTGGGGGTGCAATGCACCCCTAAATACCCCCATAGTGCTGGGCCTGGTACCCAGACACATTGTATATGTATATTTGTTATGTCCATATATGTATGTATATACGCAGTGTGTGTATGTGTATATCTACAGTATACAGTATGTATATGTGTGTATGAGTTGGTGTGCTTGTATGCATACTTCTAGTGGTTAAGTACATGAAAATTGCACAAAAATGTGTGTTTAAGTGTTATGGAAACGTGAGATCACTTGGTACATGTACACGTCTGGAACGGGTGCTGTTGAATGCGGTTTACACACAAGCATCACTTGGAGTGCTGTGTACAGCAGCATGCAGAACAGTTATATTCTCCAGTGAATACTGCAATATGGTTTTCACCATTTTGGTGAGACTTTACAGAATGGAAACAACCCATCCCTTCTTCACAAATCTCTGAAAAATTACAGGATCGAGAATGGCATTACATGTGCAAGTTTGGGCGGAGGAGGGGAATTGTGTGTCTGAGAGAAAAAAAAACATCCATTATTTATTAAAAAGTGATGAATGGAGTTGCAGCTTTTCCTTGTTTCAGCGTGCATTTTTCCATTTGTCTCTTGTTACTAAATTTTTTAAGTGTTTTTCGCATCAGATTGATGCTACATATAATTATAGACTTTGCACCAAAATCATATCTGACATGACGAGGGTGGCAAATTAGTGCGTTTCAGTGAGAGAAGTCACCTGGGAAGGACCGTGAGAGGAGAAGGCACTGAAAGAGTGAAAGTAATTTAAATATTACATGCACTGGCCCAGAAAAGTGCCAAAATCATTTGAATTAGCAGAAAAGATGCTAAGCCTAATTGAAAAGTTTTCATTTATTTATTTATTTCTAATTAAGGAATGTGTCACATGGCTGACTTCTCAGGAAGAGGCTGGTAATAAGGATGCCTCTGTTCGGAGCTTTTTCATCATCTGGAAAAAAAAAGCAACAACAGGAAAATGCTAAAGTGCTTATTTTTTATTTATTTATTTTAAAGCAGATGGATACTCAGAGCTTTGTGTGGATTTTGCCATTTGGAGTCTGAAATAATAGATGGCGGACTCATTTCTTTTTAATCGCTGCATGTTGTGTAGGAGGTAAACATGCTGTTTGAGATGTCTTTTCTCTCAGCTGAAACTGGGTGTTCTGGCCGTGATTCTTCATACGGTGGAGTAGGAAGGCATGAACATGTGTCTTGCACTGAAAAATGCAAGCTGTGAGATGGAAATGCTGCTTTACTGTAACATACGTGACCCCACCTGCTCACTGATGCGATGTGAAGAGATTGGCACGGGTTAGCCCATCCATGCTTCCAGTGATACATGACTGCTTGCCCTATTAGAATATGTCTACGACTCATACACAAATATTAGCAGCTATTGGAACTTGTTGGAACGAAGCACCATGCCCACCTCCAACTTGGGTTCCATTTTGCATCTGTCAAATGTTTTGGGTTCTGTTGTTGCTGCAACCACCAAGAACATTGAAAAAGCGAGACCTGGATGTCATAATTTTGCCAATAGATGGGTGGAGGATCCCTGGATGTGTGGCTGTCAGTGATGATCAGGATCAGAGGGGATGGCCCTCAGATTGGTCGATGTGTTCATGCATCATTATTCTTTTGACTGATGCTTTTATCTTGTTTCCACGGTTGGCTTGGAATGAGGTTTATTTTACCCTCCACCGGTGAGCATGTCACTCCCGGAGGCCACGCCCCCGAGGAGGGGCCTCCCCTTAACCACGCCATGTGGCCGCTCTCTGAGTTTTGGCCTCTGAACCCCAACCGCGGCCACGCTCATTGCTCCGTTGTGGGCTCAGATTTGTTAATTTTGTTAAGTCCTAATTAGCAGGAGATTTGGCGAAGGGCATCTGTTTTGCTGGAAGACGAAGTATCCTGCGTGGGCTTGATGGTAAGGGATATTGCCTGGCGCTCATACATAATTGAGAGATCTTGAATGTCAGACCTGTGGGAGTGAATGCACGGGAAAGAGGTGCTTCGGCCCCACCGCGGCGGGCGCACCGCTGCACCTGCGCTCGGGGTGAACGTGCTGAGCAGGCCAGGCGGCGGCGGGGCTGGAGGTTTCGGCTCCGCTCGCGTCCGCCGCTCGGTAAAACGACACGAGGGATTTCTCGCAGACGCAGTCCCCCGTCCGCTCGCCTCTCTGCGGCGTGGAGCTGGCGTGAGATGCTCATTTTCCCTGACGTTCCCAGGCCTCGGAAAACAACCCCGCTGACAGGCGCGAGCGGTGCAGACCGACGCTCAGTACCGCGGACTCGGCCTGGATGATTGACCCCACGTGGGTCAGCAGGACTCCTGCCGCTTTTAGGTTCCGTGGCTCGACCGCACTGTCCCATCTCATAAATCCCCCCCTGGCAAGTCCCCAACTCTGAGGTTCCTCTGCGGTAGGAAGGACCCCAAAAAAAGGCCTCAGCGCTGTCACACTTGCTCCCAGCCCGTCGTTATAAATCGTCTAATTTAGCGCGTTAAGACAAGTGCGACATGCTGATTTTTGAGTTTTTTTTTTTCACGATATTTGGATAAGGGTAAGCGTTTGTTTTAGTCAACGTCTCCACTTACACAGGCGGATGTGGTGCAGGCATTCCTCCTCCCCACCCTAGCCTCTGGACAACCACTTCAGCGCGATGTTTGTCATCCAAAAGAGCCCTTTTCCTCCCCGTGGTGAAAGGACGCCTGACTTTTTCTGTCTGTTGCGATGAGGGCGCTCCTCTACCCACCCCCTCCCCCCCTCCTAAATCTGTCTGTTTGACTTTACTTTCTCTCCCCTGTGCCTCTCTGCCTCAGATCTCCTCTCCGGAGGTCCGGGGAAGAGGGGTGTCTGGAAAGGGAAAACCTGACTCTGTTACTGAATGAAATACAGGAGCAGACAGGATGCTATTTATTTCCTTTTGTGCCGCACTCTGCCTCAGAGATAAATGGGGGGCTGTCTCTCAAGCGGAGAGCCAGCTTTATATTTTTGACGTTTTCGTGTTTAATGTGTTGTATATTTTATATGGCCCATCTTTATGCTCTCTCCTTTTTGCATTTTCTTTTAAAGCTCAAATGCAGTTATTGATGCACCCGGCTACAGTGCATTATGCATTATTTGTTAGTAAGCACCATTTTTGCATACTGACGGTAACAAGAAAATGCATGTATGGAAATTCTAATATAAATTGACTTATGTTCAGGGGCCCGGTTTCTGCTCACTAAGCTCTTCTGAGAATAATATATAGTTCCTTTATATTGCTAATCCTGTGGAACCAGCCTTAAAGACGGGGGCTTTATAAAGAATTTGTCTGTGGAGACCTTTGGCTTTTAAAGACTTTTATCTTATATTACAGGGGCTGACAGATTGCGCTGCTTTCTATCGTTTTTATGTTTTAGTTTCTGAGCAGCAAGAATAGGAGCTGTGTGATGATGAGGGAGGGGACAATATTGATGGGGGGATTGAGGTTGCGGTTGGGGGAGGGGGGTTTGCTCTGTTGTAATGGAGCTACACAGCTTTATAAAAGTGTAGTAATTTATGACAGCCTTTTTTCATTCAGCATGAACAGTTTTTATTATTTCAATTCCCTTATGAACAGGAATGGAGTGGTTGAGAGTGAGAGAGGCAGAAAGGTCTGGCACAGGGACAGGAAGTACCCATAGTGCACCTCTCTCTGCTGCCTGCAGGGCAGAGCTGGCTGCCAGTGGGGCACTGGTGCCGAATTCAGTGGGGAGAGTCCAACAGTTGGCTTCCACAGGATGGGAAACACCATTGGACTACTGAGGCAAGGCTACAGACCAACAAGTAAACAGTTACCTAAAACTCAATGTGGGTAATTTTACAGAATATTCAACCCCAGGGCAAGTATTTGGTTGGCCAGGTTAATCTTTTTTAAATCAGCCTTGGCTAGGTCATTGTCTAGGTTGTTGTGTGTTTAATGCGTCCAACAAAACACTTTCCCGAGGAACACTTTCCAAAAACTGAATGTGCATTTAAAGTCCCAATTAGATGTGTTACATTTGCTGCAGATAATTTCATTATATTAAGCTGTCTTTTGTAAAGCTTTTCAATGTCTTAAAGGTCAGGACCCACATTTCAACCTGTTATGAATACAACATTGATGTTGCTGATACTGTTGTCATGTGAGGTCACAGCAAATGTTTGGGAGCACTTCTTGCTTGCCAGTCTTGCTTGGTGAGTGAAGGGAAGAAGAAACCTGTGTGAGTAAGGAAAAAAAAAAGGCCATGGCCACTTTCGTGTTTTGTCCTGCTGGCCTGTCACTTGGACACTGTGTTCTTTAGGAACAATTCTGGTCTTGTCTGGTTTACTCTGTTCATTACTGTCCAGGCTGACAAGCGTGGTTACATCAATGACCAGAACAGGCACCTCTGAGAGCAAGGCTGCATATGTGCTGTGGTGTGTTGCTCTTAAATTCAGGAAGAGGAGCAACCTATGCTTGAATAATCATTTCTAAAAAAATGGAGTAAAGGATTTATTTAGCAGCAACATGAATTCAGTACCTCCAGCTGGTATAATTTTGGTGGCTCCGCTTGATACATCTGTAGTGGGTGGACACCAAACCATAGTACAAATAGGGGGGCAAACCAAGAACACCCCATACGCAGTATTCTTTTCAGTTTTATGTATCCCATCTCTTTCTCAGGACTTCACCATCTTCTCTCACCCAGCAACGGTTGGCCTCTGATTGGAGTTGCCCAGACCTGTAGTCATGCATACAGAGTGACAGGAAATGACACGTATCCAAAAAAAAAAAAAAAAAAGGAAGTTGGGAAAAGTCACTCTCACATTGCCAGTAGTTAGGGTGACGGTTTAACATGGGGGTTTTAGTAAATGTGTGTACAACCAGCAGGCCGTAGGTTCCAGTCCTGTGGTCTGAGGCTGCTGCTGTACGCATTAGCAAAGTACTTATCCTGAATTGTGTCAGCAGATATCCAGTTGTGTAATGGGTATCTGCTGACACAATGCATTTCCAATATGTAAAATGAATGGATGCTATGCAATTTGCCCTTGATAAAGGAGTCTACTAAGCCAATAAAAACGGGGAAGTAAGAACAGTGGGTGGAAACTCGCCTTGTTTTCAACCAGCCGAACACCTGAGACCCACGTACAGACTCCCGTTGTAGACTTTTCCAGCGCTGTCAGGGCACCGAATGGCATTTTCTGAAGCATAGGGAGATGAGGGACAATCCTCTTCTTTTTTACTCTCCGTGTTTGCGATGCGTAAAGATTTTATGGGATGCGCTTATAGACAGCCTCAAACAGAATCAGGCCTTTTGAATCTGTTTAAATGATTTTAGAGGCGAAGGGGAAGGCAGCGGCCCTCTGATTTATGGCGTCTTTCTCTTTCTGTGGATTGATGTTGCGTTTTTTCAGTCCCCGCAGTTTTACAGCATCATCTTGTTTCCAGAGACATGGCTTCATCCCAGTAAAGAGCCTTTTAACGTTCGCTAGATTTTCTATAAACAAAGGATGAAAAACTATTAAAAGAGCTAATGTAAATTGGTTTTATTTTTGATGTAATCAAGGGGAATTGCCTTGGAAATGAGTCATTGGCTACCATATATAACGTATAAACACTGTTAGACATCTTTAGCATTTGTTTAGAAACACTTGTCATAAAAATCCAAAATACAATAGGAAAAACTAGAGAAAATAAACTATTTAGATGACAAAAATGTAAAAAAAAAAAAAACACTAGTGCAATTACTGCAGGAATTACACTTTTGTTCTAACATACAGATATGTGCACATGCAACCTATATACCTTTTGTGGATGTTCTAAGAAACGCATTGAATTGAATCCCCCACCGCATGCCATTTCTCCTGTTTAGCTTAATATCATGATGGGGGCCAATATTGATTTGGTGCCTGAATGACGATAGGGATCTGAAAGCACCAAAAAACACTCACTAGGGCTGATGGGTTAAAAAGAGAGACGTTCATCCTAATGAGATGCTACACAGGACAGCGCGGGCGCCCTAATACGAGCAGGCTTTTCGTGAGGTTATCGTTTGGACAAACAAGACAACTGTGTGCTTCTCTAACTATCACATGCAGCGCGGCAGCGGCGTGCAAAACACCAGGCTGTAAAATGAGTGATGTTTGTAAAAAGAGACGTTTCTGCCCGGTAAGCACTTTTACACGGACGCCCTCCGGTTTTTATGTTCGTGTTCATAAGCTACTGGGCTAATGCACTCTGACACTCTGTTTTGATATCATTACTACATTATACTCACGATTTTTGAGCGAAAAAATACAGTACTTAGAAAGTCGAAATTCATAAATAAATTTATGTCAAACTGCACTTAATATTGATTTTGTTAGTGTTCAGATTCAATAATAAGGTACCGGGTGCATGAATATTTAAATATAATCTTCATTTCTGCATCTCCTAATGGCCCCAGCTCCTCCACACTCAATTTAAACACAATTTAAAAACTATAATGTATTGAAAAATACTGGGATTTAGCAATAAATCATGGGTAGAATACTGTGGGCCTTTTATAAGATAGTTCAATATTAGCCCCCAGAGGGACCAGCACAATTAGATTCCTGTTTTTAAACTTCTCAATTATCCTCATGCTATCATTTTATGTGAAAGTGTTTTCCCCCCCTCTCTTCCTCTCCCACAATTTTCCCAGTAGAAATAGAGAAATGGCTAAATGCTGTCTACAGCAGGGAGAGCAGCACAAAAAGGGGTCAAAGTTCACATCCCTGGCAGTAAATTAAAGTCTTGGCCTCTCCACCTGTCATGCACTCAGCGAGTGGCTGAAATAAAATAAATAAATTACAAAATCCCGTTCAAGATGCTTTAATTCCTCAGATCCAAATCTAAGCCTGAGTGAGCCCAGCCATTGTTAAGTGCTAATGAATAAGAGAAAGTGATTGAGGGTAGCGCTTACTCCCTAAAAGCAACTTGGCCTAGTCCAAACTGGCAATGCATCTGATGCATGGATTTTTGCATAGGTCTTAAGAACACCTTCTGTTGTATTGGGGAGCAGCAAGGATAAACTCCCAATATGAGGAAATGGAACCTCAGCCAAAACGTGAAAACCCAAACTGTGTATCAATAATTGAGTCATGGTATTGAGTCATGCTATTTGGTGTAACATTGAGGGCAAGAGGAGTACCTGATTGAATAAGCTTTGAAGGTGCATTCATTCGGAGTGGAGTCGTTGGTGCAGCCAGTAATTAGTTCGTGGCACATTACAAAACCAAAAGGGCCAGGGCTCGGTGCTTCTTGCACTTTGTTTCATTGTGAATGTATTTGAATTGATTTTAAAGTGTCTATGAGGTGAGGTAAGTAAGCCTGAGCAGACGGTGACGCTGGGGGCGCCGGTGTTGGAGCTCGAGAGCAGGTGGAATTAAAATGCAGAGGAGGAGACGACAGCTCCGGCACGTGCCCAGTCAACGGCTGTGTTCCCGCCGTGTCGCGCTGCCGTGTAGATACATTAGTGCGCGCGTTTCTCCGTCTGTGGAGAGGACGGCGCTGATAGGAGACTGCAGAACTTTCCGGCATGTCTCCGCGAGGCTCCGACTCCGACCGCCGCGGGTGGCGGGTGCGAAGATGGAGGCCTATTTGGAGAGAGCAGTTTTTTTTTTAAACGCGGCACTGCCAGGCCTGTCCTTCAAAGCCAGGGACAAACCACAGCTCAGATGGGTTTCACACTTTCCAAGAAACAGCTGATTTTGTTTTGTAGTTGGACGTTCCTCTGAGCGCTTTGCAGAGCCGTCCAAGGCCATGTGGCTCTCATTATCCAATCGCACTTTGTTGTCATTCACCCTCCAAAAAAAAAAAAAAAAAAGAAATCCCTGCTTCAGCATTAATTATTGGCATTTCAGAGACATTTTTATTTATCTCGCTGTCAGCCTTGCACAGATGCTTGTGATTTTGGAAAAAAGCAAGGTTTTCCATTGAATCAGACACAGAAGTCTTGTTGACGTATCTGTGAAGAGCAAGGAAGCATACAGAGACTCGCTGACCTCAGCCTGAGCGAAAGGAAATAACATGATAGACCACAGGAAGTGCTCTTACTTAGAGAAAACATGTTGAATTGATAAAGCTGAGTGAAAGGTGTTCTGATTCATTGCAGTATCCTTTGCTGAGTTGCTGAGATGCTATTTAATACATTGAAAATATTTCATTATTTTTTTTTAGTAACCAAAAGAAAACGTGTTGTAAGGAATAAAAAGAGGATTGGGCATTGTAATTAATCTCAGTTTTGTGTCATATATGACTCATATTCAGTGTTTTTCTTCTTCTTTTTTTTTTTTTTTTTTTTTTTTCGCCCAAAACGTGTCTGGATGTGATATGATATGCACTTTGGGCGACTCTGGTCTCCAGCGATTAGCACAAAGCCCATTATGTAAAGGTGGTCTGGCTCCCTCTGCTAATGGGGTGCTTGTCTCAGTAAGTTATGGCTGTAGCCTTTCGTGCTCCGGGGTCGCGCATAAAGGCCCCCTTTTTTAATTCGCGGTCACCCGCGGTCATGCTAAATGGCTGAACGTGGAATTGGAGGACCGCTTTATTCCTATGCACACACCTCGCCCAAATTTGGCCATTAACTTGGATGAAGGAACATCAAAACCTTTATATAGTGTAATCATATAAAATGTCTTTTATATTAAACTACTCTATATTCTGATGCAGCCTAGTTAGTTGATACCTTTATATACATTGGCATCCATATTTGTTCATTCCATAATGAAATAGTGTTGGAAACATGAAATAACAGAAAAATGTACATATTAGGTCATTTTGCATGCTTAAATATGTAAAATGTTATACTTTTACTTTTTAATACCATTGCACAGAGCAAAGTAGTGTTGTTTCTAATAATACATTTTATTCCAGAAAACACAAGGGTCACATTTATTCACACCCCAGCGGTTGCCATTTTGTAAATCCACCTCTGACATGGATTAAATTTACAAGACATTTCCTGTATAGTTTTATGAGGTTCTGGCACTTCTGAGGCTTTCCTTGACCATTCCTGCAGGCAGAATCGCTCTAGCTTCTTCAGATCCTTTGTTCTTTTTCTTTCTGAACTACTTTCTGTAGGTGGAACCTCATACGTTAGATTGAATTGATCTGGAAATTGAGACGGCCAGTTGCAAACATTGATTTTGTGCTTAGCACCATTTCTCCTGTAGATTTTATCTGACAATAAGACATGCTTCCATTGTCGTTCAGATGCAGTTTGCCAAATCCAATGCACCTCTTACTGTGGCTTGCCTTTATAACAGGCTTGTTCCTTGCAAGCCTGGCCATGAACGCAATCCAATGCAATCATGCCAGTGACTTTGGGTCTTACTTAGAAATGCTGGCTTGTTCTCCAACTGTTGCCTTTGGATTTACGGTTGCTTCCCAATCCACTTTTCATGCAGCTCATGAATGCAAGATACACTTGTGTCCTCTTCCTGGCAGGGTGCACCTGTATTACTTGCCTTAAATTTCTTTATAATGGACACTAGAGTTGAAACTTATTGGTGAACTTACCTTCACAGTTTGGAAGGTGAATGACCATTTGCTTGCATTTCATTGGAGAGCTCTTTGACTGTATCCTTGCCAGTGCATGCTACAAATGAATTTCTTGTATAAACTAGGCAAACAAGAAGCCTTTGGATTTGTGAATAGTAACACAAGTTCCTTTTGAAGTGTAAAAAGAAAATTTAGAGTACAATTAAAGTATTACATTTGAAAAACAAAAGCAGAAAAATTATCTAGTATGTATATACTTTAATTTTTAGCATGTTTTTTGTTGGTATTTAGTCAGGGTTAAATATGGAGGACACTGTATATTGAAATTCTCCTCTTACCTTTTTAATGTTTTACTTTTGAAATATTAGAATCCTTGGGGAAGGTCCATAGGTGAGGATGATACAATGTTAGTACTGGCAGTGTATCCACATGAATATAGCCTGATTGGTGAGACATATATTAATTTAGAGCGATAATTATCAGATGGTTTTATTTGTATATACTCTTTCACATTGTAAAACTATTGCAGCAGAATTGTCTGCAATAACAGCCACACATTTGATGGGACAGTTGCCATATGGGTATCATCAGGAAAAATATTTTTTTGCAATTTCTTTTATGAATTTTGCATTGCAGATGCAACTGAGTTACCAAAGCCATGAGCTGTCCCATTTTTTATTTTAATTATATTCAATGTTTCTTTGTGTTCATATTTCATCGTAAAAAAATATGTAAGCATTGCTGTTTTCAGTGCACTGTGACCTGGACTGTTTTTCTGGGAGGAGGTTTTTAGAAACAGGGGAGATGGCTGGAAGGAATCTTTTGTTGTCACCCCCCCATCCACTTTCTCATGTATGAACCCAGGCTACATGTGCTATCTGAGCCTCTAACAGTCAATAACAATAACACATATTTGTGTTGTGTAACGTTAATGCTCTTTGCTCTGCACAGGGCTCCTTCATGTTCATTACGTCTGTATTCCTGCAAAATCCCTTAAAACACAGGCATGTAACGCCTGTCTGCAGCCAAACATTGATTGCTGCTGTTGCAAAATCCTGATTACTGAATTTTTGAGCAGTTCTTTACACGGCACTTCATTTTTTCTTTCTTGAGTAGATTATTAAAAATTGATAATTCTTTGTAATAGCCTCATTTCTGTCAGTTTTCATATTTTAATCTGGTTTTAAGGAAAACAAGCTACATTAATCAAATATGACAAGAACACACTCCTAATGTAATCATGTAGGGAAATATGAATTGCAAATGCCTCACTACCCCCATCACCTCCCCCACCCCTCCAACCCCCACCCCCATCCCAGCCCCCCCCCACCCCACCCCAAATGTACTTCCATTAATGTTACAAAATAAAATAATCATGACCATTTTAAATAGAAATCAACTACATGGAATGCAATGGAATATTTAAAATTGGGTTTGTTGGAAAATGGCTAAAGGAGGGGGCTTTACATCAAAATGGGGCGGTGGCGTGTGGTGAGCACCTCCCGGCGCCCTGGGACGGGGGCTCAGGCTAAATGTAAGATGACACATGCACCCGGCGAGGGCCACTCCCGCGCCGATCACGATGAAACACAAGTTTTCTGTGTTCAGAACAAAGATTCTCCTTTGCTTAAATTATTCCACTAATGGCACATCAGCGTTCCCCAGCCTCCGCTGCTTTGCCGGATTGACAGTAGGTATCGTGAGCACCCGGAGAGCGCCGGGCCCTCGGCTTTTATATTCCTCTCAGCTCCTCCCCGGGCCGGGGAGGAACAGGGAGCTGTTTCATAAGCGCTTATACAACTGAGACAATGCACAGCGGTGTACACCTAATGCATGTGCGTGTTCTCTCCCGCCGCATGCCAGAGACAGCAGGCCCTGATGTATATTGCTGCTCTGGCATGTATGCAAAGTGGATTCCAATAAGCGTGATTCTAAGAATGGAATTTTTACACGATAAAAATAACAAAGTGTTCTTATTCCCAGAATGCTGCACGTCCCCGTGTGTGAATAACCTTGATTTTTTACAATGCATGCTTATCGCACGCACACCTACGCGACGCACAAGTTCTGCTTTTCTTGTGTGTTATGAAATGAGCGTGCTGCATCATTTGTCTTTTGCCTTTTGCACTTTAAAAAAATTAAAAACTTTGTGTCATGGGGAGCATTCTGCTCATGCTTTAAAATTGTGGCCGTATTTCAATATGAATGACGTTAACTGTAATTCATTTCACTGTCGTGAGCTTCTCATGAGTCCTGCATGAACACTAAGCAAAGCTTTTCAAGGAGGAGAGGTTCAATCCCTGCATTCAAAAGACAATTGCTTTAACAAGAGGTGCACCTTTCACAACAAGTCAATATTGAGCACAGAGGGAGGGGAGCCATAATTAGATTCATTTGCTCTGGATCAATGTTTTCCAGGGGATGCAAGTTATTAAGTAGGAGCAGGCATTAAAAAATCATAACTAAATAAGGAAGGCCTTTGAAGAAATATGTCCGAAACTTTAGCGATGCCGCACTCACAAACGGAAACCGGCGAAAAAAAGGGATGAATATTTAAAGACGCTGGAAGGAAAATAGCTCTAATATAAAAGGCGGTTTTAAGGGGGCCGACCTTGGCCGGCGGAACGGAGGAATCCTTCAGAGGGTACCTCGGCCACACTTAGAGAAAAGCGGATAATTCTTTACTGTCACGCACTCGTTGGAAATGGCAGATAAATGGATTTCAGTCATTATTTGCCGGCCTAAGTGAAGTGAAGGAGGAAGCGTCGCGAAGAGGACAAAACCCAGTTATGACTGATAAGTGTCTAAAAGCTAATGAAGGCTGGCTAGGCCAAGGTCAATGGCTGCCAGTGAGGTGTCTGTGTCGCTTCGCCGTCCTGCTCCTTAAATATAGCGGGGAATATACATTGAGCTTTTAACACCTTGAAATGTAAGGGGGACTGGAATATGAAATATGTGCTTGTAATGGCTTTTTAATGACCCCCAACCCCCATTCTGGTCTGAGATTAGAAATCAGAGGTGAACCTTGATATCACTGGACTAAGTGCCTGTAATGTGGTGCAACTTTTGGCCACCCGGTTGAGTGACACTGCTCTCTGGGAGACAGGGAGGGGAACAGCGCGTTACCGAACGGTGTCTCTTACGCAGGGAGGACATATTGATAACGGTGACAGATGGCTCGACAAGGCCACTGACAGACCAGATGAACAAGCCAACAACAAGCAAACAGATGCACTCGGAGTGGAGGATTTCCTCACGATAGAGGCGCAGCCTTCGCGAGTTGTATCAGGGTCAGCCGTTTCGGGAAGACGCCGGTCACGCACGCACTCGCGTGTCACCCTACGCTCCGACGCCAGGCTCCGGCCCCAGCTCCCCACCTCCGGCCCGGGCTGCTCACTGAATTTCACTTCATTAAGCTGCCTGTAATTAGGTTCCCATGAGTCTGGGATTAATCTAATAATCTCCAGTACCATTCACAATTAAATCAAAACTGAAAAGTGCATATGCAAGGAAGCCCCCAAACACGGGCAGAGGTCTGAGCTCCGGCATTGTGCGGGGGAAAAGCCGCCTGCTCTTCTCAGGGTTTTTTCTTCTTTCTCATTCTCCCTCTGATCCAGGTGCAGTGATCACACATACACCAAAACCCTTCTGCAGTTCTAGAATCGGAGGGCCATAGTCAGGCAGTTCTAGAATCGGAGGGCCGTGGTCAGGCAGTTCTAGAATCGGAGGGCGGTGGTCAGGTAGTTCTAGAATCGGAGGGCCGTGGTCAGGTAGTTCTAGAATCGGAGGGCCGTGGTCAGGTAGTTCTAGAATCGGAGGGCCGTGGTCGGTTAGACAGGTGGCCCGGCGTGTAGTGGGAGCTTTAACGGTAAGGTCACGGTGGAGGATACTGCAGTGAAAGAGCCTAATTCCTCTGTTTTGAGAGGCCTTCCATACTCCCTCCGATAAACATTTTGGTTAGACCGCTCCCTGGCCGCAGACTCTGTCTTTAGCCCTAAAGGCAGATTTGGTGTGGGGGGACGAGTCCCGGGGAGTGAGCGCGGTGCTGCCGTTGCTGTGCGTTTCCTCGCTCCCTCCCTCCGCTCGCGTGCTTAATGTCCTCTAAAGACCTATATTACACCCCAATTAGATGGCACTCTTGTTTCCTTACATCAAGGGCTTGACTCCGCTGGCTTGTCACCCTCCCTCGGCCCAATCAATTTCATTACTCCAGTTACAGCCCAGCCTGGGGAAGCTGTGCCCTTAAACTTCAGCCCCTGCTCCGATCGATCAATAGCCCACGTCTCTGCCAAGGTTCCATTTAAAAGTTCATTTATTTCAAGCCATCATATAAAACAAGACAGAGCATCGATGCGGTCCCACTTTGTTTTATTTGACTGAAGATTTCCAACATGACACTCCGCTCGGAGGAGAGCCGGGGCGCACGTGTGAATCGCGCGGGCTGGTTCTCCTGGCCCGGGACACACACTCCACGCCCCACACAGTTCCCGGCTGCCGGATTCACACCCTCTCCTCTGCAGACAGTCCTGCTGTTTTATAGTACACACAAAAGACACAATGTTTGTATCGAAGAATGAGCCCATCTGTCTATCTATCTATCTATCTATCTATCTATCTATCTGTCTATCTGTCTATCTGTCTATCTGTCTATCTATCTATCTATCTATCTATCTATCTATCTATCTATCTATCTATCTGTCTATCTGTCTATCTAATCTGTGTGTGTTGATATGTATATATGTACATGTATTATTTATATCTCATAAAAAGCCCATATCTAGTTACCTATCTATTTATCTATTTATCTATCTATCTATATCTGTATGTGTGTTGATGAGTATATTTATATACATATGTGTATATATTATCTATCTTCCTCTCTAGCAATCTGTCTATCTATCTGTGTGTGTGTATGTTGATGAGTGTGTGGCGGTTCTGATAATACACTTGTCCACTGTTAAATTTCACAACACTAATGAAAGGTTGAAGTTTTACTGAAGCCCTGTCACTTCTGGGTGAAATTCTCCACTCCAGAGAAAAATCGGAGTCCTTCCCAGGACGGCAGATCCTTGCTGAGGACCGCAGAGTTGCCACCACTGTACTGCTCCGGGCAGGCTGCCCAATAAAATATATGTAGACAGCTTAATGAGTAAACGAACCTTCCAGAGTTTTATTGGAATCGGTGTTTATCAATTTAATTTGTTTTTAATTCCGATATTATTATATTTATAATCGGAATTTATTGTTACGGGAGGTTGACTCACAGTTGCTTAAAATCAATATGGTGGCTTTAACAAGGAGACCTACCTGCTGGGAAGTGGGCTCAGTGGTGATACAGCAGAAGCATAAAGGCATGTGATCTCACTTTTGGTTAAACTACATACTCTCATTTTTGAGACAGATCGTGAGACAGTTTTTCAGTAGTAAAGCATCTTGTTAACTCAGTTTGCCAAAGGGCTCCTCTAATCACTCACATTTCATTCTGGACTGAGTGGTGTGGGTAACCTGTAGTGTAATGCACTGCAATGAATTCATACTTATTGAGAGCTGTTTTCAAATTCCTAATTACTCCAGAGGAGGGAATTTCACTCAGGCCAGTGAAGACCATTAACATTCTTCACTTCTGAAAACAATTACAGCCGTAGTTTATAATTATCTCGTAAAGACTACGGAAGGACCGCATCGCCTTGAGTGGAACACGGGTTAAACCTGCTGTGTTTTTGCTTTTGAGGAGAACCTGTACGTTTCCTCCTTTGATTCAAAACTTTACTGTGTCTCAGAATTTCGCTGGTAACAGTTATGCAATCATACCCTCTTGAGGGGATGTCAGTTTGATTATTAAGGAAAAAAATTCAAATATTGCTGTCCTGTGACAGCTTCGGTTTTCTTGTTTGATTGTTGGTGGTTCCCATCTAAAATGGTCAGGCACGCATGACACGCTTGACTTAAATACAGGTAAACCCAGCAAGAAATGAGCTCAGCACTGCAAGAAGTGCTAGAAGTCTCCCAGAATTCCAAGCTTCTTCATTACCCATACTATTAGCCAAGGCCACCTCTCCCTGTGGATTCCGTAAGTATAAACAGCCTGTGAAGTTATCAGTTAATTAATTTAAAAGAATAATGGAATGGAGCAGATTCTGTCTGTTCCATTACGTTAATATATGTAACGTCTATGGAGATGCCTGGCTTTTGTGAGCAATTACATGTGGAGCTTGGTTTAAAATTCATGGAGGGTCACAGAGGACCTGCTCGAGCTTTAATGGTAGAAGTCTTGAGTTTTGCCATTTCACAGAGTCTTCCTCCCGATTAAGTTCGGTCTAATAAATAAAACTCCTCTGGGTGGCAGAGCTGGTGCGAGAAGGTGGAAGAAAAAGCGAGAAAGTCAATGAATTGCGATGGTTCTCTCCCTCTCTCTCTCTCTCTGAATTTTCTGTTAATGAAGTTAAGGCTTTAACAGATCGGGGCTGGGATTTGGTCCAAGCTTTGACCACCTGCTAATCTCATGTTGAACATCTTGGGCAGCAGGCGGCACAATCGTCAAAGGGCTCTTGGCTGGGGCTCAGAGCGGAGCTGCAATCAGCTTGGGATCTGTTGTTTATGATGGCGGGTCAAAGCTGCCATTTTAATCTGGCACCGGCGACGGACGCCTCGGCCTTCCAATTCATTGCCTCATTTGTACCACGAGAGCGTGTCATCACAGCATGCCACGACGCGTCAGAGTGCGAGCTGACACGGCCCCTCGTTATAATTAACATTAATTATTGGACAATGCCGTTATCGTCCTCTTGCGATACGTCCACTTGTCCAAAAACAGGTTTTTTTCCCTCTGTGTGTGCGTGTTGTGACACAGCAGGCTGAGGTCACCACCGCCAGTGTTGCTCTCATAACAGAGAGCGGACGTGTAGAAGCAGCCCCCGTCGTGCGTCAGAGTTGCACCTGAGTCGGAGGACGGCGCTGTCAGTCGGTTGCCGCTGGCATCGCGGGCAGCGGTAGTCCCGCGCCGCCGGGTTGCTCTCTCTCTCTTGCTCTTGGCTTGGCAGGGAGCGGCAGGTCTCTGGGTAGCGGTTTCTTCTGAGGCCGGACCCAAATGAGACCATCTTGTTTTAATCAGGGATTCTGGCTGGAAAGCACGGCAGCGGGAGCTGCGAGGCCTTGGCAGGCGCTCTCGCGTCGCGGGGCCGTGGCACCCGTACAAAATACACAAATATTTCCACTGTAATTATGTGTCAAGTTAAGCAAGCAATTGAGGCTTGGGCTGAACGCGCTGGGAAAGAGAGGGCACGGGGAAGTGGGACGCCTGGGACCTGGAGGGGGGGGGGACCCCCAACAGGACAAATTACGCCTTTTTTACATTTTGATTTAGGCTTTGAATCTGGGCTCCAGCCGTGAAATAGGCCTGTGGTTGTAACAGCGAACGCTCCGCGGGGTGGGGCGGGGCTGTGCTGGATGGCGTAGCTGGGGAGGGTTCTGTCTCAATGGAGAACGACTCCCTCCAGCTCCCCAGATACACTTCAAAAGGCCGGATGGGCGGCCAAACGGCTAAGTAACTGTGAGATCACCAGCTTGTCTTGTTTTATGGTCCTTCCTTTTACAGCCCTGTTTTAAAACGACAATGGCATGTGTGCTCTAAAAAAGAAACAGAATATCCGTTGCATCACTTAGACCGAGGCTGTGGCGCTTTGGACTGACAGAGCGCGGAGTGGATGCCACACCATGCTGAGGATTACATCATCAACACGAGACAGGGAAGGAGGAAGGAACAGAGCTCAGCAGCCAATCAGCAGCGGCAGAGGTTGACCTCTCTCTGGTGTTGCAGAAACATACCATCATCCCAGAATGTTCCGAAGTGAAGAAAAAGGGAAGCTGGTAAAATCTGTCAGGAGAAATGAGGCACCTGCGCATATTTCATCCACAAAAAAAACTCCCTTCCATGAAAATCCCATTTAAAAAATTCCATAAAATCAGACTCTGTTAACAGTAGAGCTCCCAGCTGGGGAAGAATTCTTTCCCTGGGTCTCTCACATTTAGAGTGCTTTCTTATACTATAAGCTAGTGAAATGTGAAAACGACGAGAACAAGTTTAAAGAGGCGCAAGCATAAATAAGAGGCAAATCCACCCATTCTTTCTAGTAAGGCGTCATTCGAGAAAAAAAAACACTGGCTAGGACCATGCCCTAAGTTTCCTGAAAAGCTCACGGTGCACAGTGGCTTAACATAAAAACGCCCTGCCTCACGGGTCAGAGAGTGGTCACAAAATGGCCACACTACAGTACAAAGTAGTCCATAACCTTTATTACCTGGGTTCTAACAATATTTTATGTGGACTGCACGTTTCGGGAGCTATAAGCAGAGCTCAGGTGAGAGTGACGGGCGGGTAGAGTAACGCAGTAAGGTGTGCTGTTGAGCAGAAAAGCGGGGATCTGGAGGGGTCTGTCGAGCAGTACCGCGACAGCCCCTGGGTGACCGCCCCATCCTCCGCCGTCGTGGCGCTCCTTCATCCCCGCACATTGTCACCGCGTGCGCGCAACGCTGTCCCATATGGTGCCAGCATTTGTTTCGCCGCAACAAAAATCTGCTTTCGGAGAGGGCTTTGAGAGCCCGCACCATTCCTCCCAGTCCGTATGTTGAGGTGTGTTGATTTCCACGCCATTTGTCATTTTTCGTCTTGGAAATGCAGTTGTCATCTCCTTTTGGTACGCCTTGAGGCTGACGGGAGGGTGGGGGTGTGGGGGTTATGAGAAATAAAACAACTGGTAAACCGTGTTTGATATTTTTATTGAAAACACCCACCGTCTAAACAAGGCGATGACAAGTTATGATTTCCCTGCTCTCTCTGTCTGGATACAAAGGCCACCTTCCCTGGTGTCTGATGCAGATGGCGTTGACGGTCTTGGGGTTGCCGGGGCTTTTGTCTGTGCTTTATTATAATGCTTTGTTAAGGATTTCTTCTGTTGAGTTTCTCTAATAATACTTCCCACAAAACTTAGCAAACTCCTGGTCTGCAATGGGAAATGTCCTTTGACTCCAACGGAACGTTTCATGCTCACGGCTGTACTTTTGAGGGCATTGTGTCCTTATTCAAAGAGGTTTTACAGTGTCAGGTCTGGCTAACAGATGAAAACAGTCATGTTTTAGAACATCTCCTCTCTTTCTCCATCATTAACAGTTTATCATCATTATAAATATTGTTATTATTATTATTGTTAAGATGCAGCAGTCTATCACAAAAAATAGTGGTAAAAATGTGATTTTTGTTTGGACCTAATTAATATGTTTTCTTTACATGAAAAGATATTAATAAGATCCAAATTATTAAAATACACCCAAAAGCTTTAAAAACCGTTAATAACTGCCTTTGAAGTGCCCAGTCGACGCTCAATTAGTTTTTATTTAATTTAAATAAACTGTTCTGAACAGTGATAGATGTTGATACACTCGAAACCACTACAACGCCCTCCTTTCCTTTGTAATGTTGCCATCAAATCCGATTGAAGTCAGAAACTATTATAAGCGCTGTCTTAAGAACAGATTTGTCTCAGCACCGACAGTTTCTTACACCAAGATGGTAAAGGATGGTGTAAAGTTTTTTATAAAAACAATTTCTATGGGGGAAAGGCTGTCAAAATGGTCATCATTTTGTTTAAATAAACGTTTGATGTGCCTTGCTCAAACTGTCATGAAAAATATTAACATTTATTTTACCTGGATACCTTCGTACCATTCAGAGTTAAGTCAAAACTCCCCTTAATATAAAAGAACGCGGATTGAAGATGGAACGGATTGAAGTGAACAAAATTTCTTCACGATACATGTTTCTTCAGAATGTTATTTTAACTATTGTTCACATTTAATTGAATGATTCATTAAAATGTTACGATAAAATGAAAACACTAAGCAGCAACAGAGTGTGCTATTAAAAGGCTTACAAGACAAAAACACAATAAAACAATAGGATTACCTCCACGAACAATCCTTTTTCAACATTCATGAACCCTGCGCATTAGGAGACTTTTGGATCTGTTTATCAACTCTGAGTGATTATGCTTTTATGTGCCGGTAGGGGGCGCTTTAGCTATACATAATTCATACTTGCTGCCAACAGAAAAGAATGTCTTTTTACTTCCAAAAAGGAAACTTGTACCAAACGCATCTTGTACAAGCCATCAAAATATTTTGGCAGGTCCGCTAAGCGACGACGGAGCTGTTGAGTGAGAATTTAACCTTTTCAGGACTGCACAATTCCGTGCCCTTTTATTTAATCGAACAGAGAAGAAGGTTTGTGACCAGCGATTAACTTTCTGATCTTACACACTGTTTTATATGAGTTAATGAGAATTTAAAAAGTGAGTTCATATTCATAGTGACTGTGTCGTATTTATTCACATTTATTTTTAAAAGTTGTTTTTTCGTTTCAAAATTTATATGGATGTCTTAAAATGTGTTAAATGTTCTTATTTTTGTACCAGATAGTCGTATGCCGTGCCATATCGTAGTATTTGTCGTTACCGCAATAACTGTTCTAATGCTTGCCCACATTTCACGAAACATGAGCCAACGGTTTCGAATGCAGCGGCATATGAAACCACGATCTCCGTAAACACATTTATTTGCCACTGTTTATGCCACCCTCTGACAACCTAACAGAACACGAAGAAATTAATTGATATGTGAATGCAAGGTTACGCAAGGTTATTGTAGGCTACTGGAAGCAATTAGTTAAAATAAATATGCGTTAGAAACGGAGGCATTTCTATGTAAATGCAGGCCCTAAATCTTACACCCTTTTCAACAATTAATAGAACTGGCGCTTATGGCGAAGCGTAGGGTCAGGGTCAAGGTATGACTCGAATTTCGTTTCATTTGCACAAAGACAGACAGACGCCCTCCCTAATGATAGTCAATATTGTTAATGACAAAGAAAGGATCCTTTTAGGACACTAGACAGCCAGACTAAAAACTTCCCTGTCTCTGCTTAAATTCGCAAAAAAGGAGAGTCAGAGTGTATTTAGGACGCAATAATCTGCTGATTCGTAACCGTAGAATACTTTATCAATATAGTCTCTTTCGTTCCATGCTTCACCTGTATCATCTGAACCTGTATAGATCCCCCCAATGTCATTTCCAAAAGCAAGGAGATGGAAAGAAATAGAAGAGACTCAAATAGTTTTCTCCTTGTGTTGTACCCATATCAGGACACTAAATAGAAAATGAAACGTTGCAGAGATGTGAGCTGTGAAGGATTCACTGAACTGCACCTTTCTTTTTCCTATATTAAGTCATTCACATTAAAATAACGTCGAGGTGATGTATTTAAATACGAGTCCTATTATTTTTATTGTTATTTTGCATTTCCCCATTCCCTGCCTCGCATCTTTGGCTACCAGATGTGTCCCACATTGAAGAATTATTTCTCCTCCCCAGAGTCAGATAAATGCAATCAATATGAGTATTGCTCTCAGGCCTTGAAATATTACATTAATGTTCCATGTGGTGACATTTTAGCTGGAATTTTCAAATACATCATGAAGGCTCAAATTAATATTTATCAATGAGACGTTTTATACTTTGCAAAACAGGGATTAGTAGCACAGACTCGAAGCCTATTATTGTGTAGTCTGAACACAGAGAATTGTTAGCATTTTAGCAGTTTTTGTTTATTTCGTTTAAACGGGTTTATCACTGTGCTTTTGTTTTCTATGATATTTAGGCTTCACCATATATGCATTCTTTCAAATTAACTAGGCAACATGACAATTATAAAATAGCTGTTTTCTTACGTTTCTCTCGATTCATTCTCTCGATGAATATGAAATTATTTCACATAGATTGCATATACATTTTACTATGATTTATTTTCCTAACTGCAACTTCCTGTCTTCGAACATAATTCCTTGTTTTAAATCTGTCTTTGAATTCAAACCTGTGCTTTTTTATGATAACTAGTTTATTCATTTTTGAAACATATTTTTTCTCTTTTCCTTGTCTTAATGACTTAATCACTCAATATTCTAATCTTCATCGGGGTAATCGTGAAATAGATTATTTCTTAATTTATTCAGAATGTTTCGAGAACAGTGCAGATGTTCAAAATGGTGCATGACAGAACTATCTCCCTTGAGTGAGAGGGGAAGGAAGCGAGATGAAGGAGGTGGGATAACTGTAAGACGTTGTAGCTTTAATGGTTTTCTTTAGGAATTGTTTATTGTCGTATATTAAACAAATTGTCCTTCCTGTTCATCTTCTATCGGTGCTGATATAGGCAGATCAGGACAGGAAACAAAAAAGATCGATTTTTCGACCTGTACTTGAACTCACCCATAAGATAAAGGCGAATTTGCAATTGCGCTCTTCCCAAATCTGTTAGCGAAAAAAAAACATATTTTGGGGGAGATCATGTTTACATATTTTTATTAAGTTTGATTTACTTCATGTAATAATGTTGTTTCCATAAGGAGTTAGTTTTCCCATCTTTCTTAAACAGTAAATTGCACTCTTTCATGTATAGATCTGCTTAAAATTATACTTGTCACTGAACCCAAATTTATGCCGCTATTGATCTCGAATGGAAAATATTAAACGATTCGGGGTTGATTTTTTGTGACCTCCAGGTCAAGGAGATTGTAACGTTAGTGTTATTGAATTTATCACAAAGTCGCTCCTGTCCGCTTTGCCTCACCTGCAGCGGCGCGTGCACTCTCCCCTTTGTTTTTGTTCCACCCCGTTTGCTGTTGCTTGAACTGCATGCATGCATGCACCCTCCGCTAAGTATCTGGCTTTGGCATTGCGAATAATAGACTGCACACGTTCTTTACTGGTCGGAATCGCGCTCACCCGAATGGGTCTTTATTGCCGTGGGATCTTGAAAACAGCGAGTATTTTGGAGGGAGAGAGGGGCATAAAATATGTCATTTTCCCTTACACGCTTGTATTTCCATACGCGTGATTTGGAAAATAGTATCCAAGATGTAGTCTGTTCCTTTCCCAGATGTTCTTGATAAGTTTCCAATACTGTAAGAAAACGGAGAAAAAAGTCACGAGGCGAGCTAACATCATGAAATATGTGGAGTTACCATTCGGTAGAGAGTCTAAATATAGGCTACATCTATCAGACAATCAAACAATTCCCAGTGTAACGGTAAGAAGATATCAAGAAATGTGTGTTTTGTCTCTAAGCAGTGGAATTCCATGACTATATTTAGATGATCTGTGCTGAAAGTGTTACTACAAATACAATCTTCCTGGATTGGCAGGATGTGAAGAAACTGCCGCTGTAGAAGATATGAGGTGGTGATGACTCATTAGCGTTTGAATGTAGGAAAGGTTAAGGTGTGTCTGAGAGTACTTGGGAGGATGGTGAATGATGCAGAAGCAAATAGCTCAGCAGGTCTTAAATAAGGCAAACTGGCGCTCTGGGACCCCTTTTTATGGCTTAAGGGTAAGGTGTGTTGCAAGTAATTTTGTAAAGTGTGAGGCAGTCAGAAGCAAGAAGTCAGGCAACAAACAGTGAGCGTTTAAATAATTTATAGATTGTTAGTGTTTTTCTTTATTTTCAAAATGAATGGTAATGGACCTTCTTTGCACTCAACTCTCAAGCTGCTATGAAATGGCATGCAGTACATTCAAATTTAGTGTAATTTGTGGAGGGTGAAGAAGTGAGGGATGTGGACATGTTTGAGTGTCTCACTGGTTTGGCCCTTGAGTTGGCAAAAGCCTAAGAACAGGGTACCATTATAACTGCTTCTCCCAGAGTCTACTCCCCAATAACCTAAACCGTTATTCCTATTTTTTTTTTCTAGATTGGAGAACGTAGCAACAAACACAGTTCTGTGGAAGTGGACTTCCCTCCAAGGCTTTGCGGTGAGGTGGGCATCGTGAGATTTATTGATTGATATTTCAGCGTTATGAACTCGCGTGCCCTGTCATCGTTGGAGACCCGGAACCCACGCGAGTTTTGCCCGGGTTCCTCGTAACTCATACCAGCGCCTCCAAAGAGCCGGTGCACAGAGACAGGTGTTGCCGGGCGGTGGAGAGGGGTCCCCCGTGGCTCTCTTATGAGAAACATCTGGAGAGCTTCTGTTCCGCCACTTTGCTCTCGTCCCCGCTATGACCAGGCAGCGTTGCTAACAATGCGTCGTGTGTCGGCACACGGTCTCATCTCTCCCCCACGGCGATGCATGAAGCGATCCGATATTCAGACCTGGCTAGGCTGACCCGTTGACATCATGCAGAGATTTTTTTTTCCATATGTGAGGGTGGGGTTAGAGGTGCTCGTCCTAATGGACTGAGAGAAACCCAGGCCCCCGGGGGGGTTTAGTGGGCTTGTACCTAGATCTTGTCCATATGGAGCATTAAACACACTGGAAAGCTGTAATCTTGCTCCCAGTTCGAAGCTCAAATGGTGAATTTGTCTGTTGATGGAATCCACCCACAACAGCATGCTCTCAGATTGTTGAAGTGTGGCCAATTATTTGACCCTTCCAAACACAGATTGGTCTCAGGTTGGTCTTCAGACATCCTTTTTCAGACAGAAGGAATAGCTATGTCAGTGTCAGCCTCATCGATGAAGAATTCACAACAGTTAAAGAGACAACAGGGTAAGCATGAGGAGCACCATACCTCACTGCTCTGGTAAACATGAGGTTTTAGATATTCTGGTGTGTTTAAATGTTGACACACATACATGCACGTAGGGCAAGAAGATTGCACTGCATTATTGTCAGTGTGGCAATATTGCCCGCTCCTCTTTTCCCCTATGTGTGACAGATCTGTGTCCATCCTCATCACCAAGTCACACATGCTCAAAAATGCTGATGAAAATGTTTTTCATCTCTTCAGAAATCCACAATGTCAACAAAATAAGTTTAGCTTTTGAAGGTGAAATGAAGATACTGGTCGATGCAAGTGTAATTAAGTGGCACATAAAAAAAGATGGCACTTTTATCCAAGGTGAAACAGCCCTTGAGGCAAATTTGCAGTTTTCTCAGCTAGCAATGTGTGCAGATCTACATCCAATATTGTGTAATGACATCAGTCAAATAATCGCGCGCGAGCCACTCCAAGTCCCACTCTTTTGGTGGAATTGCTTTCTGACGGGAAGAAAACATTAGGATCTTGGAAAAATCATTTTGAATCTTAAAGCAATCTCTATTTGCCGTCCCAAGCAGCTGAAGTCAAAAGGAGTTAAAGCCACTGGAGCTCTGGCCCACGGCGCAATTGAACGGCGACCACTCTGTTCCAAACAGCCCCTGCAGAAATAAAACAATATATAGAAATGTGTAATACCAGGATTTAATTTTCCCACTACTATCCATTTATATAATATATGAAATGAACCCCAAATTAATTTGCACCGGGGCTCTGAAGTAACAATGTAATCTCAGTGTTATAGCAGAGTTGCAAATGGATTTCTGTCTCATGCAATTTTATAAGAAGCACTCTGGGGGTCACCTTAAAAGATGTCGCCATTTTTTAAAGCCCAAACTATCCTGCGGCCTGTCAGCAGAGAAATCTTTGCAATGCAATCTGTTTTGTGCCATCGATTTGTGCAGTATTGCGTCTTGTCACATGGTTTGCCTGTTACGTTGGGTGGTATTGGCAGAGATGACTAATTTTATACCCAGATGTCCATAATAAAGCTGGAGTATCTGCTTACTTGAGCGCGATCTAGTATTTAAAACTTCCTGACCGGTGCAGAATGATCTGAACCCTGCTGAATGTTAAAGGAACAACATTGCATTTGCCTCACTTTAGCAGCGTGTGGGTCATGTCTCCAAAGGGGCCTTCACCACATGTGTATGAAATTCATTTTGAAATGCACACTGCGCCCGGGATTGTCAGCTTTTCTCCTCATCTGAGTAATTAAGGTATAAATGCAGGGACAATCAGTGGTAAACAGGGGCCTCTCTATATCTGTGTAATAACGTTAAGCGGAACACATACAGTAGAATCCAATTCGATCGCGAGCCTGTGTGTAGATGGGGCATTTATTTAAAATGATAGCCTCCGATTTGATAACTGTGAACAAACAAATACTACGGCCCCTTTTTTTCCCGACGATGCTGCCAACATAAGCCAATTAAACACAAAATCACCAAAGTCAATCAAGCGTGTTAGAATGGGATGCACAGATGCAATCAGAGCCATAAACCGCATTACATGAGTGCATATATCAGAGGCATGCTAACAACAATGTTGGGAAGATGGGCAGGAAGGAGATGACTTTCAGGGGGGAACACAGCTACAAGGGCAGGCATTTTTTTTTGTCCAAAGGGGGCCATTCACTCTGCGTTCATATATATATTTTTTTTCCGTGGAAACCCCACGTACATGGAGATTAAGACTGTTTCATAAAAAGGCCAAAAAGTGTCAGAGCAGCACTGGGGGGGGAAAAAGTCAGCAACTCACACATTTCTAAACAGGAGGTTCATCTGACACTTTGCGTCACAGAGCACCTGTCAGGCTATCCGTCACCAGCTGAGAACTCCCCTCTCCCATAATATTACCCCCTTATACTGCAAATCCACTCAGCATTCCCAGAACTTTTCATACGTCACATGATCCCACCCAAATACCCCATGGGCCATAATTCAGTACCTAAATTTAGGCAATATATTAAGACCCCCGGCCCCCTTTGCCTTTTGGCTTTTTTGGGAGCAAAGCACAGCATTCAACCTTTATGGAATGGAAGCAGCTGAGGTATTTATTTTTCAAATTGCACCAAAAAGTTCTTGGCAGAAGTCGTCCAGAACATGTGGGCCCGAATGATCCGAGTATTACTTTCACAAACAGCGAGTTTTAATAATGCACAGCTGTAAACAGTGTCAGTTTTGGGGGACTTACTGTTGTCGAGGGGAAAGAGAGGTTTATCTTCCTGTTTTTAAAGGTCAGTTTTTACTTTTCACAGCAGTCTTATTCAGGTCTAAGTCAGCGGCTTTCAGCCACTGTAATAGCGTCCTTCAAAAAAAAAAAAAAAAGCTGCAGGCCTCAAATGGTTGACTGGTTTCATTCCAGTGGTCGCAGATCACTGACTGAGACCAGAATTAAAGTTTTAAGTAAAAAAGTACAAGCTGGCCCTAATACGGCACCAGAAAGCCTCCTGCTAACAGAGCCCTCCCCCTCTCCACCCCCTCCTCCCTCCCTGTGCACCCCCTTCTCAAGCAACCTGATCAGATGGCTTGTTAATTTCATCATTTCAGAGTTTTATGGATTTTCCAGTTGCTGCACTTTTCATAAACAAGCATTTCAGCTGACCTCCCCCACCCCCCCCCCCTCCCCCTGTTGGATGTCAGCATTTTCACCAGAGGAAGAATCCAGACCTCTGAAAGTTTATAAATAAGCCTTCTATCAAGTTCCGCAACAGGTGTGACCTCCCTCTGTCCTAAAACTGAACACTTTCAATCTGCGAAATTCGGAAGGGGGGAAGAAAGCGGGGACAAGATTGACTGCGCCGTTTAAACAGAGGCGTTTCTCAGCCTCTGAAGTCGCCCGGTCCGCCCGCCTCATTCTGGTGGTTTGTTTTTAAAACAAAACCGGGGGCTTTGGGAGCTTGTCTTCCGCCCGCAGATAACTTCCAGCATAGTTGACCCCCTAAATTATGACACCGTATTAAATAAGCGCTCTGTGCCAACATGGCAGCTGTAGCCGGGACAGTCATGTAGGGTTCACAGATTCCACATGGGAAAGCTCCCTGGATAAAGCTGAGAACACTCGCCCCTACCAGGGGAGTTCTGGATATTTCAGTGGGCTCTCAAGGATACATGCGGTTCAGGGCGCGTACCTTAAATACACCCCATATCATCGCAAAATGTCACTGAACACCCCGCCACACCCGCGCTCCTCTACACAGAGGGGGGGAACACAAATCTTGTGGCTGGGGTGGGTTGCTTTTGTGGCTCCAAGCAGGACAGGATGTTGACAACGAGTAAAGTGGGCCGGTGCTTTTAGACTGAAGTTACTGACAGCTTCATTATGCTCCCGTCATTGTATGCAGAGCCTCTGTGCTGCCAATGGAACAAAGCGCAAGGCTAGTCTCTGATTACAGACAACTGCCTTTCCTATCCGTACCTTCCAATCTTCTCGACATTTTACCAGGCCCTCCTGTTTGTGCGCTGTAGTAGTAGTAGTTGTTGTTATTGTTATTTAATTATTCATGTTTGTTTGAAAATAAGTCAAGCAACAATCTAAATCAGCATATTGAGCGCAGCAGTGAAATGACCAGCTTATATTGAGAAACACATGTTAGAATATTCTGCAGTACACAGGAGCTGAGAGCAGGCCTGTTACTAATTGTTCGCAATGCCATTTTGAGACCAAAAGGAGCAGTCAATCTGTTTATATTGCTATGCTTTGTCCTTTGAGCCGCGATGTCAAGCACCTTTTAGTTTTCTGGATTCGCATGTCTTTACGAGTTCGGCAGCCACTAAAATTAAGTGGAAACGTTTTACAAGACTGTAATGAAAAACTGTAATTACCTGCTTAAACACATTATTCAGAGTTAAGTGTAAAATGCAGCTGCAGTTTGCACAGAACGCACCCCTCCCATCCCCCAAATGGGACTGTGTCAGCAAACATCCACTCGTTAGGTCAGTGCGTGTCATTGCCTTAAATGTGGAACCCGGACTGTGTTCCTAACCTCCCTCCATGGGTCCTCTGTGCACAGAGACCTGTCTCAGTGCGGGAGGCAGGTGAGCAGGGAGAATGGAGGCCTCTGTATTATTTTACATGATTTTGATAAATTATTCAGGAATCTCCATTCCACACATGATGGCTTGACGCAGCATGCCAAAATGTGACTTCGCCCCATGCTGTCACCCCTCGTACCTCCTGCAAGGTGCTGTGTTTGAGAACGACACCCGTTGCAGAACTGCTTCCTTGTACTTTTGACATCTTTGTGCCAGGATTTTTACTGAGACAAGATATTAGGATGTTAAGAACAAAATAAAGTACTTTGTACTGAAAGAAAAAAAACAATAGAAGCCGAAAATGCTTTGGATTACATAAAGTGCATGAATGTGGGAAAAAAAAGCGAAGTTTAAGTGTGCAGCTGTAGGTATTTGATGTTCCCTAGACAAAACGGTGCAAAATTTCACAGAGACGCAACAGCATACGAAAACTACCTGCATGGGAGGAGGTGGACGTATTTAGCCCTCTGTCAGCATGCTGCAGTGATGGTGTGTCATAACACAGGAGGACGACCTGAAGTAGTCACCGTAGTTAAATTTGCATGCCGGTTTTGCATGTCCAGATTTACTCAGTCGATGCATGAGTTTCGTGCCTTTCTCAAGATCTGGATCCCAGATTGTCATGATCTGCTACAACAATCATGGGAAATGTTCCGCCGGTGCCTCAAATCAATCCTGCAGCAACAGCATGGCTCCTCTATCTCTGTATGATGTGCTAAAGAGAGGCCGAGCTGAACCAATAGATTCCCCCACACGGAGGAGACAGAGAGTGATTCCTGCTGATTGAGTTAGGAGCAGGGGCGGATGTTGTTGGCTGGGTGATCTGTGCGAACGCTGCACAGGTGGGCACTGAACGGAGGTGCTGAATGGCTGAAGACTGAAAAAAAAAAACAGGCAAACAGCTGAAACAATATGATTCGATTTTTGCTAAATATCTCAGCCCACACGTACACACACACACAGATACACACACACACACACAGACTCGTGCGCACACACACAGAGACAGACACCAGCCGCCCCCTTTCCAAGAAAAAAAAAAGAGTAAACTGGAGCAAATGCAGACAGCACAGGGTAGCCATTGTTCCTGCCCCCCCTCCACCCGCTCCCCCCAGACCCCCCTCCCCATTGAAGAGTGTCAGAGGCTTATAAATATTTCAGAATTAGGTGTGTGTCAGGGCCGACTTGCTCTATCTGGCGTCTGGTCTCTGGGCTTTCAGAGTGAGACAGGTGCAGGCGCATGAAAGGGGATTTCGTTTCTAAACCAGCATTTTATTCCTTCTGTAGACCCTCTCTGTGAGAAATTCTCATGTAATCATACACCACGCACTGTGAAAACCTCCAAAGTTGATCCTTCCAGACATATGGTGGCTTTACCAGAGTAGTGTCGGGGAACTGGTGGGTGGGGTGGGGTGGGGGTGGTGGTGGCAGGTCTGCTGGATTACAGAGCGTTTTAAAAAATATATTTTCTTTTGAATTTTGAGTTTAGCCCCTGGGGGTCATTGTTAGTTTTAGAAGGGTTGTCTCACGCAGAGCAATTTTAAACACTGTGTTATGTTTTGACACTTTGACGCAAAAGATTTGTTTGTAAGCGCAAGCGCACAAATGCCAGAGAGACGTGGTGCTCACATGGGCAAAGCGGTTAAGTGTGTAAATATGAAGGATAAACATGCCCTGGAGCGGTCCTTGTTGTTCCTCACAGTGTTTATATATTCATTGATATGTTGCTGTCCCCTCTACTTTCTCTGTAATTTCTCCAAATCTTTCTGCCCCTCTCAATACTGACAGTGTATTGGAAAACTGGTAAAAAATGGCAGCTAGCAAAGAGAGTTCAGAAAAGGATATATCCAGGATATTTCCTGCTGTGAGGTCGAGAGCCTCAAGGACTAGGATATTTAGGGGTCATATAAAGAGTAGTTTCTCTTGATTGACCTCACCTCAATTTTACCCCAGTCCCGCACGGTCCTGTAAAAAAAAATCAGATTGAAGCTCTGGGCCAGGGCAGACATAACAGCGGCTCTCCTTGGACGTGGGATGTCATTTTGTCAGAATAACTCTTGAACCCTGGCCCTCGTCTTCAGATGACTTACTGCTATTGCTTGAGACAGACATGGAAATGGGATTCGCCAAATAATCGCTCCAGAGGTCCTTCATTCTATGGAATTAACTTCCGAATCCCAGCTTTCCTCTTTGAGGTACATCCACTTATCTCCCGAAAACACATACCGTGCAGTGCCCGATGCTAAACACCAGATACCACCGAAGTCAGGGACTTTAATTACGCTCTGAAAAGAGATGTAACGCAAGAAGTAGCGAAGTTTTATAAGATCTCCCCGCAATATTCAGCCAGCACAAAGCAAAATCGACTGTTTTGATATTAAGACCAGCGTCTTTGACATTGTCTTGTGATGGTTCTGTTAAAAGGCCTGTTTATTTTCATCATTAGAGGTTTGTCTTGTCTCCTGAAGATGCGGGTCGAGCTTGCACTCCCCACGAGGCACTGTGTCTTGTTTTCCAGTTTTTCCATTCCAGTCATCAAATGCCGCTTGCAACATAATGAGAGATGTGGCAATTAATTTTCTTTTAATCAAGGTCGAAATGAAGTAAATTGGTATAGCTCTGCAAGCCCTCATTTTCTATTTTTGCAGTGATGCAAAACAAATACGATAAAATTATGGCCCTCCTCACCTTCTGTAATTAGAAAGCGTGAACGATCAGAGGCGGATGATATGTGATATACACTACCTCCAACTCTCTCTCGCTCTCTCTCTCTCTCCCTCTCCCTCTCTCTCTCCCTCTCTCTCCCCCGAGATCAGATTTCAGTTCTTTTTAAACAGATGACCATGTTTTCTTCCCTGCGCTTTCTTTAATTCTCCTGCTCTGTTCGCCTGCGTTTGGGTTACAGACAGAGGGAGCAGCTCGACGTGACATTGAGGGCCGCGTTGTTGTAATGCCTCTCAAATCTTATTAAAGACCATGACTGCTGAAGACCTTGCTGACTCCACACATTTCGATTAACTACGTTGTTTCAGTTTCCTATGCGCTGATTAGAAATTTATTAAAATTAGATTTTAACTCCTGCATCCTGCTATCTTATCATCGCGGTGTGTCCGGGCGACCGGCATTATTGGAAAACAGATTAATAAACACATGCACAATTTGCCTTATTATGAAAAAAAACCTTTCCTAATTACACATCTTTCAATGGTAGGCTACGTTTTATGAATCACAGTGGTTATGACTGCAGCAGTCTGTGTCACATGTATTATACATGTGGTATAATATTGTTTTAATTGGTGCTTTCATGTATGTGAACAAACAACATTTGGCGATATTAATCTTAAAGAAAATATTGTTGATAGCCTTCCTTATTGTGAGGCATTCTTTAACCAAAAGCCGTTTTTTCTCTCTATTGTTCTTGGAAAAAGTCTGTTTTTGTAGTGTTTTGATATGCGATTCCATAATGCAGTGATGGAGCCCTGCACCTTCATTTCCTGTCTAAGTGATTGAGGAAGTAACCACCTACCTGTTATTGTGTGCTAGTTAAGTACGTAAATAGATTAAGAAAACACATTGTTAAAAATGAAAAAAAAAAAAAAAAAAAAAAAAAAAAACCCCACCAGGCTCTACTCCCTTTTTTTCTCTATGTTTGATTATAGTTCCTGTAGCATGGCAACAGTCTTTATGGACGTGGACTGATGAAATTCGGGATTTATTGTTAATGCTTGTATTACAAAGGCAGCACTGTGGGTGGAGGCTCGCTTCGGTGTTGGGTGCGTGAGGCACCGGACCCCGGGTCTGCGGAATGAATGCCTCCTGCCTTCTGTCACACATGCTCAGGGTGCATCTGCCGTGCCAAATGTGGCATAGCCCGGCTTTGAGCACGGGGGGTGCGCGGCGGAGACGGGTGAGCGGAGGTGGAGTGTTGAAATGCGTGCAAAAACATATACAGAGGCCGGGCAGCGCACCAGGCCCGAGTCAGCAGCGCAGGGGCGAAAAACGGCGACAGCTGCCCAATCTGTTATTCCCCCTCCCACCCCTTGCCCCCGAACCCCCTGGTTTGCCCATCACCTTTGAAAAATGCTGCCCATTGACTGCACACAGCCAGCAGGGTTAACTTCCACAGCGAGGACAGACGCCTGCATCTAAAGGACATTTGTACATGTCTTTATCTAATTAAGGTGAATGCCAGTCCCCCTGCCCTCCCATGCGATGTGACTGAACATCAAAGTCGACCTTGATCACACTCTCGCCACTGGGTACCAAGGCTGCTCGTGTGCATTAAAGTTAATCCAGGCTGGGTCGGCACGTTGACCAAAATGCTATTTTTCTTGAAAAAAAAAAAAGATCAAAACAAACTGCTTCCTTAACCCAGTCACCTTTGTCTGCTGTTATATCTCTGTCTTGGAAATGTCATCAGCAGCCAACACAAATTAAAGTTTTTTTTTCTCCTGAAAGTAGCTTGATTTTAAAGAACTTTAAAGTGCTTTGTATGCCTTTAAAAGTGATACACCTGGCCAATCTTCACCTCAAACACTGGAGAAATGACTGAAAATACAGTAGTGGTAGTTAAAAAAAGATTCTCCTCTTCCCAGGTCAGGGAGCAGCCCTGTCCGGTTATCAGTGTTAGCTTTATGATCTGCGTGGAGACCGGAATGTTCCGGAGACCTGAAGGAACCAGGGCCCTCTGTGACTGACCTCTCTCCAGTGAACACGCCCCTGTGTGTCTGACAGTGCTATGAGGAAGGGATGTAATAATCTGTGCAATTTCCTAGCCCCAGCTTGCTCTAACCCATACGCTTACTCAGAATCAGTGACAACGAGCCAGCACATTCCCCCCCCCCCCGCCCCATGGGATTTTCCACGTGGATGTGGGGTCCAGACTGCCTGGGACGATGCCCTGGGCTGTTCTGGGTTTGTAGCTGAGAGAGGAGGTGTCACAGACAGGGTCTCTAACTCTCTGAGCATGGTGTGGTGTATCTGCAGGCCCTCTGTTGAAGTCCAGGCCTGTAGGTGAGGAAGTAAGTAAGTAACCATTTCCTAGCACACCCCTCCCCACCCCCATAACTGTCGGAGTTCAGGCAACTCTGTTAAAGCCTCCAAATGTGACCATTGCAGGCCCTTTGCACAGCCTGCCTGTCACCTTGAGTCATGTTACAGTGCGGTGCTCCAAAACAGGAGTAGATCAAGCACAACAGTATGACTGCAACCACCATCTGTAAATCTGTTATAAATAACGTGGCATCAGCAAGTCTATGTTAGGCCAGTTTATGTGGTTAAAAAGTATGAGCTATTCAGAATATGATTTTTATTATCGTTAAATGGGTTATGTTCAGAAGGGTAGACCTTTTCTGTGACATTGTTAAACGATCCCGTGTAAGTGTACACTGTAGGGCTACACCCCTTTTGCATCCCTAGAATGTTTGGGGTTTAGCTTTTGTAGACAGCACACAGAAACAAGGTCTAGACGTCTGATTTCATTTTAAATTATGCCTGGGAGATGACATTACCAGCAGGCTGTCATCTCCAACATAACAGGGTTGAGGGACTGCCACGCCCACAATGACTCTGTGTCCCGTCTTTAACTGTCTTGTATGGTTTCAATTAGAACGTTGTCACACCCCGACCTCTCACTGAACTGAGGATGTTTTTTCTGTGTGTAACCAACAAAATGTTGGTGGATTTTTTTTTCTAAAAAAGCCATTACTCGTTAAAAGCTCTTTTCATATAGCCTCAGCTTCGGCCACAGTTCTAAGTTAATGAAGCATAATATATTATTGCAAACAAGATCAGAACCTGGAAATTAAAGGATTTAATTTGCACTTTTTTGTTAGACATGCCTTATGAAAGAAACTTTAAATAATATTGGTCAGCTGTCTAGAGTATGGAGAACAGATATATTTTATGCATCCATCATACAATTTGATGATAAATAAATAGATAAATATTGAAATATGGACTTCCTTCATTAAGTAAATCCAGGCTTCCTTCTACTCTGTAATACATGCATTTACATTTGTTTGATTTAGTGTAAATGATACATTACAATACTACAGTGTATAAAGTACATTTATATAGTGCCTTGTGGCACCTCAAGGCACTTTCCAAGCATGAGTTGAATGCCAGAAGGAAGGATCTTGAGTCAGACACAAAGCTGTTTGACAACACTGAACACAATAAAACATTTAGATCGAAAAGTCAACATGATACTAGTGCAGAATTTTGTCCTAAATATAGCCAATTAACTGCGGGAAAATTACCTAAATCTGAACTGTTTTCACTTAAGCAAGAGACTAACGACAATTTTCTGTCCGATTCTTAAAATTAAAAATAAGGTACCTAATGAAATCTCAAAGGATATGTATTAAACGGATAAACTTATCTGTACAAAATCATTGATTTTTTTTCACTCCAACTTAGTTCAGTGCAACTGCAAATAGGTAAGGTGTATCAAAGTTACCAGTGCATGCTGGGACTTGTATTCATTCTTTCCTGCTCACTTTCATGCAGGGCTTTCTCCCTCAGCCATTGAAAGATGTCAGTCACGTAGTCAGTATCCTCTAGGGGTGAATTGTCAAGCATCTGCTTGACCAATGACTGCACTTGTGTTCTACTACATTTAATGAGTCAATTTTCAAAAGTGTGTAAACATAAAAGAAACAGTGCTTATGTATACCAAACATTGGTGGTTACCTTCTGATAAATAACTATACATAAAAGGTGCTGGGATTAAGTGCATTCAGAACAATGTAAGGACTCTGTTTACCTTTTGGTGTTCATATTAAATGGATAATATACACCTTTTATGCAAATTGTAACAAATGCTATAAAATATATAGGTAGCCCACCAGCCATTGATTGATTGGCAAAACCGCTTCTGAACTGGTCTTGTAGCAAAAGCTATGTGGACAGTACCCTAAAAATACAACTCACACATTGAATAATAATGTTCATCATTCTGAATACATTGATTATTTTTATTTCCATTTAAAAGAGTTTCTAGTCAGACATTACAAATATGAACAGCGTTATATAATATCAATATACATTTCCATGCTCATTTTATAAGCTATGTATTTCATGTTAAATATGCTACCTCATATAATAAATCTTTTTATTCACCCTTCATATATCATTTTCTCTGACAATTAAAGGCTGTGAAAGGAGTCCACCCACTTGTCAATAAGAAAAAAAGGCCTCTTATGGAAAAAAGCTCATGATAGCTAGATACAGTACATTCACAATCAATTGATCTACAGTGCCATCTTAGTGGTTTAGAGTCAAGAGCCTCACCCAAAAGTGCATTCCGTGTAAAACCAAAGTCAAACTCTTTCATTGACAAAAGGCAGAGCAGCAAAGAGCTGTGCCAAAAACCAACGTCAATATGCTGATGATTCAGTTCAAACATATTGAGGCTGATTCATAGCAGGAGACAGAGGATACCTACTGTTATTGTAGGTAAAATCCCACGAGAATGGGCGTCTATTTATTTATCTGGTAAATCAGAATTATGCTGTAATGGATATGAATATTAGGATATAAGTATAGGTCTTCATAGTACCCAAAGTGGATAACAAGAGAAAATATTTAACATCATAATCCACAGAAAAACACTGAATTCTTAAACCCCACAGTCATTTCCAGCATTATAATCTTTTGCACACAGCAGTTTGAACAGAAACCAATAAGGAATAGCACCAATGCCTTGTGATGGCATTTATTCCGATTTAGAAATGTAATTTTAAAACGAGGTAAACAAGACAAAACTGTGATGGAAATCTCTGCAAATTAGTTTTTCCCAGACACAGTCTCTGAGATCACAGCTAACAAGTTTCATCTTGACGCTGTACTGTCTGACTGTGGCTGCACTGGAGTCAGGAATTAACAGCTTGTGGTTCAGGGAAACAGAGATGTTATAGGACCCATTGCCATCTTTCCCGCAGGATGCAGGTACTGTATGCTGGGATGGTTAAGTATATAACTGACTCTTGTAAGAAAGTAAGCTCTGGCTTGGTGAATGGAAGAGTGATTTCTTCCCCCCAGATTTTTCAGACATTGCTTCGATAGACAATGTCCTGACATTCAAATGGAATATTTAAAAATTAATTTTACTGATATATTAGAGCTGTAGGATAGCCTAGGAGAACCCCAGCTCAGTAGCTCATAAGCAATATTAAAAAAAGTATATACCTACTAGGGAACAAATTCAAAACCCACCACAGAATTCCAAACCCACAGACCTGATCCTATGTATGCACTAATAATTCATTTTAGATTTCACTTCAGGTTCTGCGCATCAATATATTGCTTGTGGTAGCCTATGGCTTCATTCCTGAGACAGCATTGTCGCTGATAGCTTCAGGCCTCATACAGCAACTGACAGGTGAGGCTGGATTCCCTCCAGTGTGTTCCTTTTTGTGCATTTTGAGATTCTGAGCAAGTAAACTGAAAAAAAAGACAAAACACAGAAAAATCCCAACTGCATCAGATAGTAAACTCTATAGATTTCTCCAGCTTTTGATGCACAGGAAGTTTAGTGCGTAGACAGGAAATAATATGAAGGTGTGCTTCAGAATGTACCTGGGTGGTTTGGAATGAAAAAAATCACTACTGTAGCTGTCAGAGTTCAACCAGTCAGCTAGTGGAGTGGAGTACAGCACATTTCTCCACATGAACTGAAACGCCATCTTGAAATGGGGGCAGAGGTGTTGGGGTTCGAGCCAAGATGTGTTCACCTGTTTGACACTGGAGAACCCAACCACACTGAACATGCATCCAGATCTTATATCTGGAGGACATTAACATACAGGTGTACCACCCTCCTTACATCACTGCAGAGATATCATTTTCCCCCCATGCTTTCTTGCTAGTGTGGGTGTTGTGTATGACAGTTTTACCGTTTTTAATCGGTGCTTGCTGCTCTTTTTTTGGCTGGAAGCTCTGCAGGTGTGGATGAAGTGCAGATGCCGGTAAGACCCTGTTCTGCAGGTCCCAGCCTCACGGCGTGTAGCCCTGCTGCAGAGTGAGTCAGGGGCTCACCCGGCCTGGCAGAGTCCATCCTCAAAGAGCATGTTGGCTTAATTTGCACTTGCGTCTGTCTGGTGTTTGTGTTTTTCGATCTTGTTTGATTCGCGCATTAAAGGATGAACAAAGCGGCGACAATTAAAACAAGCAACTCAGTCGAGACGGCGAAGCTGGTGACACTTAAAACGCCGAACCTGAAAGGGAAACAATGGCAGTAATTAAAAGGTACGTATGAGGAACAACTGCTGTGTCTAAAGCTATCAAAGCAAGAGCAGTGCTCTCCACAAAATAATGAGTAATTAGGCAACATTTCATCTACCACTTCAAATTTCTGATAACTTATACGATCACATTCAGCACAATGCAAAGGCAGTGGTTTCGACCAGAACCAGTAGTATAATACCACTGCACAGAGAGTGGAAAAAAAAAAAAGTCTCATCCATAACAATAAAAAGGAAATGGCTGAAACTCATGGGTTCAATTAAACTGCACACACAAAGGTATCTTTTTCAACGGATTATACACTTACTCTATGAATGGGAATATCTAGTAATCCTTCAAAGACACTGCTCTTGAATTAATTGTAAAACACATTTGGAGAATAATGTGTTTGATATACATTGTTTTAATTTCTTTTGTAGGTCTTAGCTGCGCCTCTATGGCTGCCTTTTTTGGGAGCAGCCTGCTGCGCTGACTTTAATCATTTTTGTTGGACTAAAATGCATATTTTCTCTGCATAATGTAATTTTCTTTGAATCTTACACTCCAAATATATATACACACACACACACACACACACACACGCACGCACGCACACACAATTGGTTATACGCACACACACACACACACACACACATATATATATATATATATATATATATATAGAGAGAGAGAGAGTTATTAATATTTATTGTCTTCAGACATTTTAAAAGGAAAGTTGCTTTTCATTTCCTCCAGATATATTTTGGTGTCATTTTGAAGGTGAAGGTCATGCCGTGTGGTGGTTATCTAAACTTTTTTTTTTAACTCCGTGGAAGAAATAGCATTCACACTTGGCACTTGTGAAGTGCTTCCTTTTACAGCTACCACAGAAGGCAAAAAATGCTACTTTTGGAGTGCAGTAGAAGTATCAGTCCACGTTATCTGAAGATGGCGGAGTACCTCAAAGAGGCAACACTCACTGGTGATTGAAAGGGGAAAGGAGCAAAAAAAAAAAGACAAGACAGAGAAAAGTAAAAAATACATGAGGAAGAAAATTTAGGTTTAGAGAACGGAACTGTTTAGCTGATCAGAAGGCCAGCACAATCTTTCAAAGGAGGGCTTTAGAGGGGTAAAACATTGAATCAAATCAACACTTAAAATTCAAACAGAATAGCTGCTACACATAAAGTCAAGCCTGACTTCATTATGTTACATTATTGTCATTTAGCAGACACTCTTATCCAGAACAATTTACATCTGTTACAATTTTTACATGTTACCCATTGATACTGCTGGATTTTACTGAGGCAATTCTGAGTTAAGTACCTTGCCCTAGGGTACCGTGGCAGTGCCCCAGTGGGGGATCGAACTAGCAACCTTTCGGTTACAGGCCGACTTCACACGTGCATCACCAAAAAAATCAAAGCTGTAAAAAGGTATTTAGCATCTCTTCAAGCCGCTGGCTCAATTGCTTTGTAGTTGTAGGGACAACACCTCTGACACCAGAGGGTTGTGGGGTCAGCTCCCAGGTGTGTCATTTCCTCCTCGTTGGGTACTCACAGGGAATGCCTGTGCATCAGTCTGCTTCCTGCTGCAGAGACGAGCTCCAACCCAGTGAGCTGCGGGGGCACAGACGTGGCATCCATTGTTAAAATATCAAGCTAAACCCAGAAATGCAAATTTACGTCATTATAAAGCCAATCTTATATAAGGCAAAGGTCTACCATAAAAGGCAACCCCTTGCTCATTCACTACTTTTGTGTCTGTGTTACATGCACACAAAGGAGAAGGAACATTTCACGCATCCGAGCTGAATTTAGCATGAGGCTTTTGGATTTTAATAGTGTAATCATCCTGATTCATTTGAGAGTGTCAGACAAAAAATGTCCAAATACCACTTTCCTTTATGTAAAAAAGCACTGTATAAGGTAAAACTGAAGTATAAAGTATTCGCATGTGTCTTCATAGAAATTTCTTCCATTTATACAGATTGGGGTTGGAAAAATATATTCGCAATTAAATGAACTGGGAACAAAACAAGTTGTTATTCAACAGAAACCAGGAAAAAAAGGAGGGGGTGAAACAACTGTTTCAAGTGGTCTGGGCCTTTGAGTGTGGCTTTTATAACCTTGTCCTACCTTGTGATTAGCTTTTAATGCTTCATAATTAGTGGTGGCAAGTAACAGCTAAGGAGTCAGAGGGCCCTGGGTTTGGTGGGTACGCCCTTGAAAGCAGTCCTAATGAATCAATGGATGGCGATAAATGTACTGGATCATTACTGAATCAAGTGATCTGCAGAATAATCTATTGATTTTTGGTCTTTCTTACTTCTTTATTATTCTGTATCGCAGTATTGCAACATCAGGGGGAACCAATTGATTGATGTGCAGCTTTTTCTCTAGCAGGCAGCCTAACTGCAGGGTCACACTTAAAGCTAAATGCATAAACGGCTACACGCTCTTTTGTCTGCGTCAAACGGACTGATTTAGCTTGTATCGTGACACGCGTTTCTGAAAGTGGATATAAATGGTGTGTGTTCTGAATAAATTGCTCCGCTGTTTCATCTCACTGCATCTTTAGCCAAGAGTAGGATAAATTTGAAATAACGCCAAAGTACAGACAGCGGTTAGCTTCCACGCCTACTGAAGTAAAGCTCAGGACAAACATTTTCTGTGGACAGATACAAACTCTGTGTATATTAAACATATGTGGCCACACTTTTGTGTTACAACCACTTTGCCTGATTTACATTGTGACTATGCTGTGGGATACTGCATATATTAACAGGCTACTTATGCATGCAAGCCACACCAGTCTTCTCCATGATTTCTTTGCCGTACTCAAAGCTAATAAAAAGAACTCGAACTCCACCTCACAACATAGACATACTTAACCATATGTGGTTTGTGGGGTTTCTTCATTTTTATTCAGGCTAACACGTGATCCTTACTGCAACAAGTTGATGTTGATTGTAGGACGTTTAAACAGAGAGATGTTAGGAGTCTGCTCTGATCCTGTCACTATGTCTAGCTGCAGCACACAGGCACAGCTTCTGAACAATGTCGGCATACATCAACATTAAAAATGTACGATTTGTAACAATATCCCACCGACAATAATAGGATGGGGATTTGAACTATAACATATCCTTTAATATTTATAAATGGGAACATTTAAAATTGGATTTTATTCAGCATTAATAGCTCAAAGTGTTAAAGGCTACCCATTTATTGAAGGAAGTTAAAAGGTAAGTTATTAGACACTGCCTCTCCTATATTGGAAGGGGAGAAAACAGTCCTGGCGTAGATTTATTCAGAATATTGGAATCCTCAGTAGGCATGTAGGAAATGAAAAATAAAGCTCCAAAATGTATACAAAAATATGACAACTATTTTAGTCATAATTATTTTTAGTAACAGCCCAGGAGGTCACTGTGGGGGGAAAAAAAACACTGGGAGTTTTTTTGCACTACAGTTGAAATACAATATCCCCCAAATTTCAAAGCATGTCAGAATATTACGATTACCATTTGGGATCACTGACCATGATCATGTATTTAAGTAAATTGAAATTATTTATGAAGTTATAAGATATTTTCAAGATATTCATGGAGCAATTTCCATGTATGTTAAGTATATGTTTACTTAAAGCATACATTTAGATTTTTTGGCAGAAGTCTATTTTAAGAGTTCAGTTACAAATCTGTGAAATATTTCATACACATATTAATATAGTCTCAAATATTCATACTGATACATACTGAGGAAGTGGGACTGTGTGGAGGGAAATTACTCCTTTTTATCTGACTGAATTTGTTTGACCTGAGCCGGAAAGTGTAAGTTTACAAATCCTCCCAGCTCAGACCCTATCTGGAGCCCAGAGATCACAGCACTACCTGCCTCGTTAGTGGACTGTGCCATCGATCTCATCCCAGATTCTTTATTATGTAGAACAGAGCACATCACAAAACTGCTAATTGGCAATAATCTGTTTGTCAATAGTTCACAAGACTGCAGAATTTAGATAAGGAAAAGTTCAAGTTTAAAACACATTATTGCAGCTCTTTTATTCCTCTGGGCTTTGCTCCTGGAATACCCTCAAAGATGTCACATGCACAGAATAATTTTTAACGTGTAATTATATGTGCAAAGGAGAGAGAGAGAGAGATGGGGATGGGTGGATGCAGTGGAAGAATGAGGGGTGTTTTGAAGTTTGGTTTTATAAAGAGTAGTTCTGAGAATAATTTCATTTATCGCTTTTGATATACAAGATGCCAACCTAATTTATCAAGATCTGCTTGTGGTGAGCACTGGCATATCAAAAGGCATAATGCATGAGTTACACCACATCTCTTTACCGCACCCTCCCTGTGTTACCAAGTGTTTGTTTTAAGACATGGTCCAGTACTTACAAGCTGATCTAATAAAGCACCGTACACAGTCAGATTGTCAGTAAGAAAAATCAGAAAGCTTGCTGAAATATACTTTCCATGCTTAACTTGTATTTTGATATTTTATTTATTTATTGCACTTTGACATTCAGACAAATGTAATTTGCAGTGCTACATGGTACAGATTTTACCCATATTTAAGAAGAATATATAATACTATAATCACACAGTTGACTATTTCAGTACACAAGGTGCAGGGCTGCCTAACTTACATTTCATGACAAGCGTCTCATGGTGTATTTTTCAATGGGATTTACAAACGAATTCTGCTTTTGGGATTCAAAATCCTTGGGCGAAATTTAACCTTTCATTTAAATTGTTGAGTACGGTTAAACGTCACAAAAAAGGACAAGAAAATAACCACTCTACCCATACAGCTGAAACACACCGCACTGAAAGATGCGGTCCGTTTTCCAGAAGCGCGCATCCCCTGTGACTTGCAGAAAACCTGTCACGTTGGAGAATCTTATCACGATTCCGTTCCAGCTTTTCCACTCCGCAGTTGCTAACTGAGAAATTCAATTAAGGATTCCTCTTCCCACTTTGAAGCGGTCTCCAGGGCAGATCTTCCGGGCGACTCGCCCCGTGTTAGAAATAGGAAAATACAATAATAAAACAAGAAAGACCGAAAAATGAGGCAACTTTGATCACGCATTCCCTCATAACGTCCATGCTAAACACACATTTCCCTTTAGTTGGAAAGTCATCGAAAGACACCGAAGTACAGGTAAGACTTTTCATTTTCACCTCCAATACAGTACGTCTCTATGTCCAAACATATCACTTAGCTAAAATGCTGAGCAACATCAAAGTATTCTCTTTCGGCTTTGCTGACTTTGATATAAGTAGCTAGCCTGAGACATTAAATATATCCAGATCTGTCGCTATGACAGCGTGGATCAATCAGTTGACCAGTTTAACGGTGTGTACTGTACCCCTTTACTCCAACGCTGCAAGGACCAGCGAGCGTACCGGAGCATGCGAGCGACCCTGTAAATAAAACGTCCGTGGCTCAAAAATCTATCAGTAGTCCGTTCGCAGGTCGTGGTTTCATAACTTGTTGTAATAGTGGGACATTTATAATTAAAACAAACGGTAAAGAGCAACCATTCAACAGAGGTATCTTTAAAAACCTAAGTTGAGACTCAAGTGCAACTTTCCCTTGGTACGGAATCTTATCTTACGGCTGCATTTGTTGCTTTCACTCGACAGAAATTTCAGTTGCTCATTATATCACTATATTTTAATCTTAGGTCGCAAAAATCGTTCTCTGTCTGTGTAAAAAGGCGAAACTTAGTTACTTCTACATGTATTCTTTTTTGAAATTCAGTTTTACAATGGACTGTAAACGCAGTTATTTTATAGCGTTATTTCCCGAGTGTACAATATGAGATTTGCACCTTGCGTCAACAACAGGGTGTCAAATCAATGATCATATGCCTAATTACCTAAAAGATATTAAACTTTTGAGACTTTTTCTAGAGGCGGGCACTGTATAACAGGTGTTAACATGATCAGTCGTGTGTGTATGTTTGTGTGTGCGTGTGCGTGTGTGTCGGGGGGTAGTTTTGGCATGCAACTTTGACTTTTTTTTCAACAGGCATATAAGGTCAAATGATTACAGCTGAAGAGTTACGCATGCAATGAAAACCGCAAACAAATGCGGAAGTTATGTTTATGGAATTGAAATGTATAATCTTACATTAAACGTGTCCGCACGGAATGCATTCCTTAGCGTAGGCTATATATTAAAGTTATAGACTTTAGGATTATTTCACGTTTTGTAAATTATAAACCTAAACAAAATTATTGATTTCAAAGTTAGGCTAAGCATACACCCTTTTCTTTAACACACAGACGCACACCTTTCTGTCTGTAGTTAGCAATAGCTAGGCTTCCCTGAACTTGTGTGTTGGGAAGGTGCAATAGCCTCGTGTACAATAATAAAGTTACTGAAGTCACCAACATGCAAAAGAAAAAGTCATATCAATGAAAATAAGTTGCATATCTAAGTTATATGGCGTATGTTTGAAGAGCATACACAACTAGCTTTACTTTCAGTTTTGAAAGAGTATTCGAAAAGTTATCTCGTTCTGGCGCTCGGCGTCTTAACGTCGGTAATCAAATTTCCCTAGATCGTTTTCCTTTTGTTTAATTTATTAGAGTTATTTATTCTGTTGATAATCGGTTTCTGGTTTCTATGGTGACGTTAAACTGATCTCTTTCAGAAATCCAAACTCCATATGCCATAAAACGTTTAAAGAGACAATAACCTTTTCCACGAGGATCACTTCTTTATTTTTGTTGACGCATTAATATATGAAGCGAGTATTTTCATGAGAGATGGGTACGACGTGACACGAGAATCTTCCAGGGTACTTGCGTTCAGTACACAAGCCACAGTACCGTCTGACATAAACCCCCGCTGCAGTGCCATTGTCCGCCTCTTTTTACCGTTTTTCTCACAACCGTCTTAAAACTTTGCAATACAGCATTTTAGATTTTCTTACACAAGAAGCACTGTATTATTATTTATTAATCAGGCCTCGCCTTAAATTGATCCGTTTGCCTGTTGACCCTTAGAGAGACATCCGTGTATATCTGTTTTGTTGCATATATTTGTGACGTCCTTGTCCTTGTCCGGGTTGAAGCTGCACTTGTCATTAATAATTGCTCATAGACAACAGATTGAGTTCTGTTATCACAGACTGCATACACAATGAAATGGACATTTAGCTTTTTGGTGTTAAAATCAATAATGAATGCAAATGACCCATGGTTTGAGAATATGATTTGCTCTGTAAGACACCATCTATGTTCAAAAATATCACTTTACTGTTGTGATAAAACACTAAAACGTGGGTTTTTGCACATGCTGTCAGAAGAGAATACAAAACATTTCAATTGTTTTGGAGGCATAAGACACAATTCAACATAGTATTTGTCTTTAATGTAATCTCTTCCTATGTCATGGCTCCTAACGTACAGTGATGACAAAAAGACAGGGAGGCAAAAGTGGAATAACTGCATATTTCTGGAGTTTCCTGCCTTGTAGTCACAATAAGTTCAAGCACAGTGCATTTATAATGACATGGTCATTTCCATAAACAAGCCTGTCTTAGTCACGTAATCGCTTTATGTATGTATGTAATTTGCTGTTATTCATAATTGAGAGAATAGCAGCCAAGAAAAGATCACGGGCGCTTTAAAGCCTGGAGTTTGCATATTCTCGCTGGATCTTTCTCCTTTGCTAATTATTGTGTTGTTTTCAGAGCAAATATGTCATATCCATGGCGACCAGGCAGGTTTATTGTCTTTCTGAAGCAATGGCTCACATAAGTAATTAATTACTCCTTTTTTTCCCCCCTCTCCCTCTGTCTTTGGTTAAACAGATCATTCAAGGAAAGACATTTCTCATATTAAAAAATGCCAGTGATATTAGCACACAAGGTGAACGGAAATTTTTCCCCCTAAGCGTTAAGGAAGTTTTCTGTTTCTAAAAATAATTTTGTTTGTCGTCAGCACCGTGTACTTATTTGTACATGTTTTTCGATACAATTTCTCCCTGTTTGCTCCTCCTTCACATACTAATTGAATCTTTTTTATTATTCCACTTTTAAATCCATTGCTTTTTATAAACTGAGGCAGAGGTCTGGCAGTCAAATTCAGGTGTACTGTTACACAGGCTGCTGTGTGTGTTTTTATGGACCTCGCACCAAAGGGGACAAATAGTGCAGGAAGGCAAACATCTGAATGTTCATTTTTACAGATGGCTTTTGCGGTGAACTTCCTTGAGTTTGGAACACATTGTACATGATAAGAAAGTCCAAGTAAGCCTTCTGAGCAGGATTCATTCGTCATTATTTTTTGGCTCCCATGTGTCAAGAGCTTTGTTCATGTGGTAATTTTCCCATATTAACGACCAGTCATGCCATGTGCAACCAAAGCCTACAGGATGAACCCTAAAGAATAGCAGTGGTCTCTTTGATTGGAGTAATGTGTTGGCGGTGTGGTGTGCTCTGCATGGAAGGGGCTGTCTGATGGGCTGGCCTTATTTTTTGCGAGCGGTGCCAGTACCGGTCTCTCGTCACCTGCCCCTGTCCGGTCCCTAGGCGTACCTGTGGAGTCTGGTGGCACGTGGCCTGTGTCCAGAGGTGTGTTTCCATCTGGACGGCAGCCAGATCGCCCTGTTAGGGCAGTCTTACAGGTGTTCCTCCTCCTAGGCGTGCGGAGCTTTGTGAGGTCCATCTGTCACATGTTCTCCCGGGCCTCCTCTCCTCCATTCCTCTTCACTTCCTTTCCTCCTTCTTTCACTGTCCTCACAGTCTCAATCTGTTTTTTCATGTCTCCCCTTCTTCTATCTCTCTTCCCCTCTTTCTTCCTGCTTCTTCTTCTGTTCAGTCTTCTTTCCTGTACATCTGTACTGTTATAATAATTCTTAATTTAAGATACATTGTTTTTTCAGCTTTTATAGCCAGTGAAAATCTGGTCATGTGTTAAAGAAACAATGTAATTAAATAAATATAGATAATTGTAATTTCATTGTAACAATTTTTGTGAACAATAGTACCATACAAGGTTTCCTGTTGACAAGTACATCTTTACAGTCAACATACATATATGTAGTACTGTAGTCAACATGCATACATGCAGTTCTCCCCTGAGTCCAAAAAGAAACACACAGACAGGGACACAGAGACAAACAAGCATACATGCTTGCATGCATGCACACTCACAGAAAGGCTCACAGCGTAGAAATATTCGAATATTCTTCATTCTTTCATGGGGGAAGCAGATTATGTCAGAGGGAAAACAAACAGACTTGCTCTGTGTAAACGCTGAAAAGTGTTTTAGAGCTTTCAAAATGGAAACTGGCACTTCAATTTCTCCGCAACAAGGATGTTCCTTTAGGAACCACAATAAATAAAGAAAGTGTTGTTTAAAGCTCCCCAGCTTTCGTTTTAGGCCTGCAATTAATATCGGACTCTGCCGCGTCGCCGGTTTCACCTCCAAGGACGAGGTGGAGGGCGTGGCCGGGCCGCGAATTTGAACCCAGCAATCGTCATTAATCGAGTCGGCTCTTTTACTGAGGCATCCAAATAAAAGCAAAACAGGGTGTCCTCTCTTTAACTGCAACTGCAGCTGCAACATGCGTGTCAGGAATGAGATGTGCTTCATATTCTCAGCCAATTATGTCAGGATACATGTGTATTGTTTATAATGCCACCAGCAAGGGCATTATAACACCAGACATGCCTTTCCGTACTTTGCATTCAGTTTTTCCATCTTGTTTTTCTCATAGTGAAATGGCAGCGATCCAGGTTACCCCCACAGTGGCTCCCACTATACTACATATACTGTAAGCAAGGGGCATCGGTCTTTACATAGGTGGATTCATTTGGGTATTTTGAGAGACCTGCTATTCCCCCAACACACACAAACACACACACACATCACACACACATCTCACACACACACACACACACACACACACACACACACAATTGAAGCAGGGCATTTCTGCTTCGAGAGAGTCTGGCAGAGATACGTTCAAATAATTAGATTTGTTGGTTTTTTGCTCAGCACAGGAGAGTGGTATTGCCAGTAGCGGAGAAACTCTTTGGCTCCTGATGGATTGTTGAAGAGCGTATTGGTTAACAAGCTTGTGGTTGACTCAGTTGCACAAATTGTTTACACCCATCACTCACAGTGGCTCTGCGGCCCTCGCTCTTAGACAAATAAATGTCAAGATGCTGCTGCTGCAGGACGGCTGCTGTTTCTTTTCTTATCGTCCGCCTGCCTGACCTTGCATCTCTGGACCCCAGGTCATCTGTGCAAACCAATAAACGAGTAATGTCTGTGAATAATTTCACATCGCTTATTATGTCACTTAAAGATTTGGTGCCTCACAGATTCACTTTGTCAAAAAAAACCCCAGAAAAAAACAGTGTGCTGTATTCAAAAACCAGAGTGTCACCTTTCAGCCTAGCCATGTGAAATCTGCTGCTCTCAACACGCAAGCATGCACTGCACCGGTGTTTTGTTTTTAATCATCACTATTATTATTTTTATTTTAGTGCTGGGGAAATGTCCTTTTCGCATGCTTGATCAACCAGTGGAGAAATCCAATATAATTGAGGTTCAAGGTGAATTGCATCCTGACCATTTCACCATGACAGAGAGAGAAAGAAAATTCTAGAAGGAAAAAAAATAAATAAATAAACAAATCACACCAACAACAGCATTATGGGGGTTGATTTGGGAGGCATGAAATACGTATCGATTTAAGCCTTCAATTCTTAGATGAAAATGGTCTTTTTGGTGATTTGTCCTAGGTCCTTTCAATAGAGCTGAGGGAGAGAGAGAGGAGAGAGAGAGAGAGAGAGAGAGAGAGAGAGAGAGAGAGAGAGGAGAGAGAGAGAGAGAGCGAGAGCTTGCAAGACAGGGAAAGGGACATGCTGCCCCTTTCCGAGCTCATTATCATTCTTAATAAGCCTTAAGGAATGAAGGAGCATTGAGTGTAAATGCAAGGTAATCCTGACACTGGCCAAGGTGATTGGAGACGTAAGCACACGCAGGCTGCTCCCAGCTGGCTGCACTGGGACAGGGAGAGAAAGAAGGACCTGCCGGGGTGTGTACAGAGGGTCACAGGCCCATTGGAGATAGTGCTACCCATCGAGGTGACACACTGTAGTTAAAACTCTTACAAGAGCAATAAAGAAAATGCTTTGGTTAGAAAGGTACACGGCGCTATTTTGTGCTGTAACATTACAGAAAACCCTTAAACAGGGAGGAATAGGTTGTTGTTAATTATGTTTCCACCTTTGTTTGGGGTTACACCTTTTTCATATTAGTGGTGGTAATGATGTCGTGAACATTTTTCGCTAAAAAAGATGGATGATATGAAGAATCAGCTTCCAAATGTGGCCCCCATCTCTATCGGCTCTGCACCTGTCCCAGAGCTCACAACATACTGCTCTTCTAGACTGACACTCCAAATTAATTATAGCCTCAAAACCCTCCCCGTGGTTAGTAGATCCAATTCCATCCAATCTTGACAAAGAATTTTTCCCAGCTTTTTGCCAGCCTGTTCTAAATTTAAACAGCCCATTTGTATCAACAAGGGCCTGTATGTAAATCTCCTTCTTTAAGTGGAGTTAAAGAAATGCCACTAAAGATTATCTGTTAAAGAAATTGGATTCACATCTAAGTGTCATTAAATTATCTATAGTCAAAATGATGTGCTCCACAAGGCTCTGTTCTTGGGCCCATTCTTTTCACATAAATATGTTGCCACTTTTTTTCAGGGGCTTCAGAGAGAAGTAATTTCGATGGGTGTGTAGGTGATATACAGCTTCATGCGTCAATGAAGGGAAATAAAGTCCTGTCAACTGTCAATAAAAGAGTTTACCTTGCAGCCATAAAGTTGATAACTTCATACTTTCTGCTGCATATACCAAACAAATTATCGTATAACCCCCCAAATATTTATAGAATGACAGATTTTGTCAGAATGTAGATGTTTTTTTTCATGTAACATGCAATCCAGCGAGAATGTGTTTTGATCTTGCCCAGAATATATGAAATTGTTGAAATATGAAACTAATATGAACAAACATGAAACTATTCCCAGACTCAAAACCACTTTCCTACTCAAAATGCATGTATGTTATAAAGGTATAAAACACTTTATGGTTATGAAAACAGTAAAGTTTAAGAGGTGCATGAAAAAATATATGCACTTATGTCCTCTAGCCTGGACAACTGCCATGCCCCACTTTCCTTTTCTTGTCTACTAAAAGGATGAGGATGAGGATCCTAACTAAGATGAATACTTCTGACCATGATTACACCTGTTATGACTTCAGTTGACCAAATGTCTGTAAAATTTTATGTTGATTTCAGTACTGCTGCTAACCTGTAAGGTGTTAAATGGGTGGGCACATATTTAAAGACACTCCTAATCCCATAAAGCCCTGCTTTACGCTCTTGTTCACAAGTAGCTGGCCTTCTGTACTGCTAAATATTGCAAAGCAGGTAACAGAGGGTGTACTGCAGATAATGTATCGTATCGGTGGAATTATTGACCTTTCCTTATCAGTTTTTTAACTTTCTTATCTTTGTTATTTTGTAGTAACCATTTATTTTCATTTTGCTATTATACGGCAATCATTTTTCTGTGTGTAAGTGCTTCTTTGCAGTTTAGTTGCAAAGCCTGCTGTAGTGAAATCACTTTTGGTTTAATTTTAAATAGCAAAAGTTATCTGTAGACCTCTTTTTACACTAATCTACACAGTGCCTAATGGAGTATCATTGGATATATGGTCAACCTTAAGAGTTTATTTTTAGCTTGCAGTTTAAGTGTTTTTAAAAATGTAACCTTATGTGGTTTTAGTTAGGTGAAAGTGTAAATCCCACTCCAACTGGAATTTTCCACTATTTTTCATTTGTGTTACCTGATATAGACAGTACCAGTTGAAAACTGAATGTGTGCCCTAACAACCGACCAAATAAAATAGAAGGATCTGTGCATTGAAAATGAGCTGCCCTTTGTCTTGTTCGCAGTAATGTCATCTCTGCTCGACTCTGTCACGTAAAGATGATTTACCCTCAGACAGATGTTTGAAGCTTCCACCCAGCGCTTGTGCTCATGAACTGGGCCCATTTGTTCTATTTTTTCCCCTGTAAAAGGTTAGGAGTGAAATGCAAAAAAACCTTTGCTACTGTCAGTCTTACCTCTTAATTCCTGAGAGGGTGGGGGGATGTGGGGAGGGGGGGCAGACATTTTACTTCAGTTTGCCGATGTGGATGTTGTTCTTGCTTTTTACTGTGGGTGGAAAATAGCAGAGAAAGCACTGAGGGGCTTTGGGCCTGGGCAGGGTGTGCTCGGTTGTCATTGGTAATGTTACATCAGTCCCAGGAAGCTCTCAGATCGTCTTGTTGCCGGTGTTTCGCTCGCCACCCCAGAGTCGGGGATGGCAACCTGCGCCCTCACCCCCCCCGGGGGGAGCCTGGGAAGCAGAGAGGCATCGCCATGGTGATCAGAACACAGAACCCCCCACAGAGCAGTGGTGGTGCGCACTGAGGTGAAAGGGAGCAAAATGTCACAGCAACAGGTTTTTTTTTTGTTGTTTGTTTTTTTCTTCTTTTTTTTTTTTTTTACCCCAATGCCCTGTGGGTATTCTTCAGTAAAGGTTCATCTGCACAACCGTCTGCACACCAATGCCATGGGTGTGCCGCTCACTGCTCAGTTTACTCCGCCCCATTTCATTTCTGACTTACAACGCAAACATCTGAAAGCAGGCCGTGAAAGGTAAAAAACCAAGAAGCTCTCCCGTCCCTGTCAGCTAACAGGGCTTTGGGAAAACCCCCACTGTGCATGTATGTATATCATTTTGATAAGCTGTACTTAATACATGGAAACTTTTTGATCCGTACAAGAAGAGGACAGGTTTTTGTGTGGTATGAGAGAGGCTGAAGCAGATTTCCCATGCTGAATCTGAGGTCTTGGGAGAAATGTAGATCGGCTCAAGGCGGAATCAGAGCATAGGAGGTGGCAAGTCCAGCTCCCAAACTGGCTCAGTGGGGATAGTGTAGAGCTAAATCTCTCTCTCCCTTCGCTCATGTGTGTTTATCCGAGGAGAATCTGTCCACTAGGGGCAGCAGGTCCAAGTTAAATACAGCCGGTTCTGTGATTGTGTGAGATTGCCCCTTCTCCTGGGCTGAAGGCAACCTGCTCGGCTGACTCCGAGCACAACGCGGTCTAACCCCTCTGGGACTGGCTCAGCTCTCCCGGGAGCACAGCCTGTTCTTCCCAATTAGAAAAGAAAAGATGTGCTTTATCTGGTGCATGAGAAAATTAGCCGCGTTTAGGATTAAAACAAAATAAAACGCTAAAGGAGCACAAAAACAGTCACTTTTCTTTCGACTGTAGTTGCAGGTGCAAAAACGCGTGTTCACTGACACCATTTACAACTGGACTGTGTCACTTTCAGCTGTGTTCAGCCTTAGTGGATGGATGTCTTAGCTGAGCACGGCCGCGCGGTGTTCAGTCCCATCGGGCTCAAAGGTCCTCGATAACAAGATGTGCTACTACAGCAGTGACTGTCTCGGCGTAGTAGAACCGCTTTATTTCACCTGAGCGTGGCGATTTTACCCGATATCCTTGCTGCTCTGTCGCAAGGTGGTGGTGCCGGGCTCTGCTTGGCAGCCGGGGGCTGGGGGCCGCTGGCCTCGGGGTGGTCTGGCAGGAGAGGGCAGGAGAGGGGCTGCAGGTTTCGGGGGACGCGGACCGTTTCCTGTGACAGTTGCGGAGCCGTGCCCAGCCTGCAGGGCAGAAGGGCTCTGCTGCTCTGTCAGAGGTGACAGGGGTGGCATCAAGCGCATGCCAGGCCGTCTGGCACCGCGCTGGCCTCTGGGCTCAGGGAAGCGCTGGCACCGGCTCCCGCACGTCCTGCCCCATCTGTGTGAGAGCCGTCACATCCTCCTTTTATCTGGGCGTGTGTGTGTGTGTGTGTGTGTGTGTGTGCGCTTGTGTGTGTGTGTGTTTGTGTGTGCGCGTGTGTGTTTGTGCTTGTATGTTTGTGTGCTTGCATGTGTTTATGTGCGTGTTTGTGTCTGCTTGTGTGTTTGTGTGTGTGCTTGCAATTGTATGTGTGTGTGCTTGTGTGTTTGTGTGTGATTGTGTGTGTGTGTGTGTGTGTGTGTGTGTGTGTGTGTGTGTGTGTATGTGTGTATGTGTGTGTGTGTATGTGTGTATGTGTGTGTGCGTGTGTGTGTATGTGTGTATGTGTGTGTGTGCGTGTGTGTGTATGTGTGTGTGTGTGTGTGTGTGTGTGTGTGTGTGTGTGTCGTCTAGCATTATTGTGCGTGGGGATGTTTAGGCAGCAGGCTGTTGCAGTGCTGACATGCTCTCATCATAAGGATGGGTGAAGCAGGAGTAGAGATAAAGAAAGGGGCCCTTTTTAATGTGCTCTTCAAACATGACCTGTGCTGTACTGTGCTGAGCGCTGTTGTGCTATATTTCACTGTGCTGTGCTGTATTACCCTGTGCTGTTCAGGTAAGCGAGAAGCACCTGGTCAGCGACCACCACCCCCTCCTCGATTGCGATTTTCGCCTTTTATAATTGGACCAAAAAAAAAGAATAACTGCATCATTTGAGTCCGACGCCGATGCTTGGGATGGCTCTGTGCAGTCACCAGGTTGATTAAGCATCCTCTGCACAAACCGAGACGAGACAGCGCCGAGGATCTGATCTCGGTTTCGGAGCCGGGGTTCAAAGAGATTCCTCCCTCTTTTGACTGAGACCTCAACCAAAGCACAGTCTGTCTCAATCATCCGTCCTCGGTAATTCCACTTGAAAATTCCACTTGGCTCACTGAGTAAATAAATTTTTCAGCGTTTATTAGAATACAGCTTGCCAGAAGGGATTCCTCTCTCCTCCTATAGCCACTCCAGTAATTAGCAAATTGATTAGGAGAACTTCAACACACCTCCTTGGCTCTTATCTCCTCATTCTAGGACAATATTGAGGCGCCGTGGGACGGCGTAAATATTTTAAGGGGAAACCCTCAGCGAATCTCATTAATGGCTGTGGGGCAGAGCAGCTGTCTCCCGCTGAAGGTCCCAGCCAATTTTCTAAACTGTGATTAAAGAAAAGTTCGGATTATTTAAGCATGCCGAGTCCTGCGGGGTGTGCGGCACCGGCGATGTCCTCAGCGAGTTGGCCTTGCGCTCGCTCTCTCTCCCCTCAGATCTATTAGTTTGAAATCACCGGGGCCGAGGAGCTTTGAAAGTAGTGGTCATTCTGGGATGCATTATACAAAATGCGACAAAGACCTCTCTTTTATGTACAAATGCTAATTAAATGTTTACCCCATCCCAGTGCTGCAGTGGGAAAGACTTGGTAGCAATTTGGCAGCTAATCAAATTGCATTTTAAATGGAGCCGTTTAAAGATGACTGTACGCCGCTCTCAGGAAGACGAAATGGCTCAAATTAAGCTGGAATAAGATGTCGTACGGTGAGAGGAACAATGGAGCAAAACCCACCTCTCAATTGTTTTATGCATTTATGTAAAACAGACAACTTAAGATATTTGATTTGCAGTTTTAATTAGTTAAAAGGAACACAGGTACACAATCAAGCGTGTTTTTTTTTCTAAATGGAAACAAGACTCCTGTTTTTCTTTCAATTATGTTTTTCTCTCCGTCAAGTGTAGTTTTTCACTTTGTCCTTACAATTTGACTAATTGAAGGAAAATGTACAGTCTAACAAACAGGAAGCCTTTGATTGGTAAACCGATGTGGCACCTCAGAAACATTTTACTGCTCCTAATTTGAGATTAAAGTCGGACAGAAATGGCAAATTCTTCTCGAAAAGCTTGTCAACAAATATGTTTGTCCACAGCATTCTCCGCTAAGAAGCTGTCCCCCCACATTTGGTATACATCATTAAGCTCTTCGCGGCCAATCAAATTGCCTGTTCACCCAACATTCCAGAACATATTAGTGACGTTTCGTTAGCAGAAAACAGATAACTGACAAAGAAATTGGGAGACGGGCCTGAGTTGTTTATCAGGCAGAATGAGTGGAAAGCGTGATTCTGGCGAAGTGAGATTTAAGTTACTGTCATCAGCGCCTGTCCTCGTCTGTAACGCCGTTTGTCTTTCACTGCCCTCAGAGGACAGCGAGCGAACGGTTTACTGTTCCCTCCTGCTCTTCTTTGGCCCATATTTCTCATATTTATGAATTCTCTCTGAATAGAATACAGACCTAAAAACTCTGTAAGCCTGTCCATAAAGCTCTGTAATGGGAAAAACGCCAAGTGATGCTTGACTTTCAAGTTTAAAAGCGTCCTTAATTGGCCTTCAGTTCTGATTCTAGATAGATTTACAGGAATTACACCAGTTTCCTTCTGGCCTGAAAGAGGGCTGTAAGCACAGACGGGACATTTATAGCGTCAAAATAGCAAATTTAAGGGTCTTGTTGAAAGTCATTATTTTCAGCGAAAATTTGATTGAAGGAAAGAAAACGACCAAAAAAAAAAAGACTGCTACAGTTACAGTTCTCCTACTTGAGCATATATGTCATAAATCTGCAATTTAAAGAATGGATTTGAGGAACATGCATTTGCTGAGGAAGGCAGAGAGCTGAAACACATTTCTGTGTTCTTTGAAAATATTAAGACAAAGTAAAAGGTGATATTTAGAATGAACACTGTCCTTGTTCTTAATGTTCTTTCTGTTTGTTTCAGACACAGATGCCACAGAGAATATGTGGGAATCCAGCTAATATTATTTTATCACACCTTAAGCAAAGCCGGAAGGCTTTTAGCAAGGTTTAACAAAGCATAGTGTAGATGTTTCCCCTAAGGCTATTGAGAAACAAAAGACATTTCACAACACCACATGACCCATTATTTCAACATAACGGGGTACCTTCTTTACCATGTTAATCTGTTTTAATCCCAAAACTACTGTTTTTAATGTAGATAGGATTCTGAACACACAATATTATTCCATGGAAGTAAAGATGGACACATAACAAACTCGCCCAATTGGGAAGTTTAGAGCATAACAGACAGTATTTGAAGGGTTGTCATTAGTACCTGAATAGCAGCATTTGTTAGCAGACTATTGACTCCTCCCCAGTTCTCAGTGCCTTTTTGATGTTTAATATATACAGGAATATGTACAGTAATATACACTTCAAAAAGTATGTTTCTGTGACAGATGAATGGGTTAGTGGGTACAAAAGTACATAATTAGTTATAGCTACATGAAAGTCACCTTAAGTGACTTTCAAATTATGACCTTAGAAATAGCTGTTATACATTCATTTTGAGTCGTGTAATTATTCCTATTACTTTGGTGCAGGCCCAAGGTATTGATAAACGTTCAACCTTAAATTACAGACGGGTTGCATATTCAAATCGATAGATGCATTTATTTGCGTATGAACGTGCACGCCCGCTTGCGTCGTAGCATTTACGGAAATTAAACTTCAGCCTGTTGATTCCGGCCGCTGCCCTCTCTCACTGACTCCACTCTCATTCCATCAGTCCCTCATAGCCTGCCAGCCTGTTTGTGTGACTGCACACAGAAAAGCATCCTGCACTGCCAAAAGGGCCTTGGTGGCAGTGTGGCATAGTGGTAAGGAGCAGGATTTGTAACCAAAAGGTTACTGGTTTGATTCCTTGCTGGGGCACTGCTGCTGTATACTTGGGCAGGGCACCTAACCCAGAATTACCACAGCATATAAATGGATGTATGCTGTATAAATGGATACCATGTAAAACTGTAATGCATGTAAATCACTCTGGATGAGTGCCTGCTAAATGACAAAAGTGTAATGTAAATGTAATAATGTGGCTGCAGTTAGCAGGCCTAGTTGGTTTATTTTCAGATATAAACCTTTTTGTGTTTGTGTGTATTTGAGTATTAAACAATATTCATATTGTGCTCACTAATTGATGCAGCTAGATAGTTTCTAATCCCATTTTTTGTACAGAAATACACAGCATAGAAATTTTATTGTACAGAAGTACATTTATGCCCTTCCCACGAGAGGAAATAGGTAACTTCCTCTCTAAATAAAAAAAGGTACAAACTCGATTGACCCTGACAGCAACTCTGAATGAGAAATCAAATTTCTGCCTTTATCAGACCATGTCCTCAGGTTGTATCACTGGAGAACAAAGGACAGCATTCGGTGACCTTAATGACAGACTGGCACTTTCAGTCTGGGACAGCGAGGTGATGCAGCTTAAGGCAGGTTTACTCAGGATCGGCCCAAGGCCTTGAAGCGGCGGCCCTGGGTGCGAGAGCAGGTTAGTGAGGGCGGAGAGACGAGAACAGGTGCTGCAGAGGGGTGGGTGTGATTATTTCACATCAAAAGCAGAGTTAAGAAAGGAAGTCACAATAATCATGCGTTACTGACCTCTGTTAGGCACTTTTGCCGTCAGAACTCGGGCCAGGAGTGGACCCACTTGAGAACGAAAAGGCAGACTGTCTAGAATGTAATTAACACTGTATGTGGGGATGCAACCAGTGGACCAAAAGGTAAACCCGGGTCTAACCCAAAGCAGCAACTATATCATGATAGCACATTGCTTCAATAGGTCCTTGGTAGACAGAAAGGGTGAGCTGCTTAATGACTGTCCTACACCAGCTCACAGCAGTCTGAGTGAGGGTGTGTAGTGACACCATCCCGTGTTATCATCCTGTGTTTTCCTTTCCTTCTTTTTAAGTGTATGGTACACTTTACCCTGGTAATGAAATGTAAAATAAAAAAAGTGTTTTATATTTTGTTTTTGTTTAATTGTCACGGCATGACAATGTCTCTTATTTAACTAAGGTGGAGGATTTAAGAGGTAAAGGTGTGACTGGGTGTAGTACCATGTTTTTTGATACTATGTCAACATAAGGCTTTGTTCAGTTGAAACAAGAATTAAACAAAAAAGTTTAAAAAATAAGGAAAAAAAACCTTTGACGTTGAGTGAGGAAGAAGAGAGAGGATCAAACAGTTTTACGGGCTCCTGAAACTGAATTTTAATGAACAAAGGAGCAAAACTTCAGCCTATCATGACAAAAAGCTTTGGCCATATGTGATTGATTTCATTTGAGAATGCCTCATTACTTTTACACCACGGGAAATTAGCTCTCAGTTTTATTGGGGGTTTGGTGCTGAGAAGCAGGCACTCCTGTCAGTCTCTGTTAAATCCACACTCCAAACCCTCCACGGGTCAGCTTGTTCCTTTCCCCCATCTATATTTGGGTTCAGCGGTACTGTAATACACGTGAAGATTGACGGGAAAGACATGTGTTGGGCTTTGCTGAAGATCTGTGTTTGTAGACGTTGAATTTTCTTTCCCACCGTTCCAGGAGGGAGATCAGGTGATTGGCTGCCATGGTAACCCTTGGTCAGTTGGGGACCAAGTCGAGATCTCCTGGGTGGAGCTCTGACTCATATTCTTTGACAACAGTGTACTTTGGGTTGTTTGGTAATGTCTCGCCCTTGCTTTCTCTGTATTTGAAATGTAACTGCTTTACATGGGAAGCTTGGCAAAAGCTGATTTTTTTTTAATGTGTTCTAGTAAAAAGCTGAGTCGATATTGCCCAAGGGCTGGAAGAATGGATCAGTATGTGTCACGAATTTTGTCTGGTGGCATTGATTGGCAAATATTGTTCCTAGGCTACTGGTGCAGTGTAAATGAATGGATGGATCAAGTGAGTGACTGATCGTGAAACACTGGTCAATTCCAAAAAGCACCTCACTCTGAAGTTCTACAAAAGTAAGCTTCTCCTTCAAAGGTAGGCTTCTGTTTTAAGTTAGTAACCTCACAACAGGTTGCACTGTGAACTGATTTAAAAAACATAACTTCATAATAATCTCAGCCCAACTTGCATATCACTCATCCAAACAAGATTCATATTGAGCTCTTTTCAATTTGTTGAAAATGCAGGGCTTAATAAGTAACAAATACATATATTAATGAAATTAATACATTAATAAAATACAGTACAACAAATGTTAAAAAGCAGCTGTGGGCACTCAAATATGTTTCAGCAAGATGCCAGTTTAGGATGAGCAACTCTAAAGAGTTGAATAAAAAAAAGCTCTCTAATTAATGAGAGGATCTTTCAGGGACTTCCAGTCCCCATGCTGCAGCTGATGGTATTAAAAAGCATTTTTTTAAGTCTCTTTTTTATTTATGGAAATAAATTTTAGCTCCTTAAACAATAGTCAAGAACCAGTTTTAGGGGCAGCAGACTTTATCTTTTTTTAATAAAAAAAACTGACTTGGAGAAAGTTTAATTAATAAGGGACTTAAAGCTTTGGGAAGAGGAGGGAGCGGGGTCTTTAAGGGGGTACTTATTTTTCCATCTGGGCTATCCTCCAAAAAAACTAGTCAATTAGTGTCTTAAGCTGTAGAGACAAAAAACGTTATTAGTTCTAGCAAAAAGAATAATGGGTTTAAAAAGGTTTTGCTTGAGAGGCAGGCACAGGCCCAAGTCCAAGTCTAGGTCTTCTGAATTTTTCATTTTCCTAAAACCATGAAATACCAGGCAGATTATTTTGCATGCGAGAGATTTTCTTTTTCTGTCTTTGTGTGGTAATAGTGGTACAGCAGAAGCTGTTGTGGTCTGCACTCATAAAGTTGAGGTAAAGTGAACAAGGTGGGTGGCTGGGTGGCATTTTCTGGTGGACATTTGTGTCTCTCTAGAGAGAGATTAGTTTAATTCTTTCACTCTTCTGATTAATCAAGACTTGCAACTTCACCAAACTAGAGCCAAGGTGTGTTCAATGTTAGGTACTTTATTATCCCTTATAAAAGCCCTTAGAATTTTGTGAAATGTGATGGAGAAGAAATTGTGACGATGATGATGATGATGATGATGACAAAGATGCTTTGAAATGGCTGCTCTGTTTTGTTCCCCTAAATAAGAGCAGATTTGATTACATAACCATTTTCATATTTTAGTGAAAAGGTTGACCATCTTTTGAGCGTCAGTTGTCTTTGCTCCAGTCTAAAGGTTGGGATTGATTTGACCTCCTCGTGTGGAAGCTTAGTGAGAGCCCCAGAGCTTACTTCACAACACCTGACTGTTAATATCATGAATTAAATCATATCATGGGATCTACAGTAAGAAAATAAAACCCAGGAAAATGGTCTTGCTGGACAGACAAAAGATTTATAAACCACCCTTTTGAGGGCCTGTGGGTTGGGTGGTTATTTAGAACGGTCAACTAAACACTGTCCCTAGCGTTCATTTGCAAACATATATCACCTTTGGTAAATGAATTAAATTCCTTTAAAGGTCCAGGCAGAAATGCATGTTAAAAAAGGAAGTTGTACAGTAAACTGCATATTAACAGCCCAGTGTGCCCTTCAAGACTTCAACAGGTTTCCTGGGAATCATTTTGTGATGTGATTGTAGATCTTTACTTAAGGCATTTGTGGTGATTGCTTTTTTCGGAATGAGCACGCTCTGAAATGGAAGAACACGTTCCGTAAGGTTGGCTCAGCGTGATGGTGGAGTTGTGGCTCCTCAACGTGTGCATAAGTGGGAGTGTCATTGAAACAAACGTCAGTTGTGTTATTGCTCCGTCTACTACAGCCACACCCTGTCTTGTGCCCTCGGGACATTATCTTTCCTGAAGTTTAAACAGGCCTGACACCAGGGCAGCATGTGACTCTGAGTGGCACAGTGCCTCACATGCAGTGCCAGATCTTGTTACGGGAGGAAAAGAGAAGAAATGGCTTCTCAGATCGCCGTGTGTTTTTTTTTTTTTTTATTTTTTATTAGCCATCGTTCTGACACTGCCAAGATATACTGTGCAACGTTTATTGTAATGCATCTTAATGGACACTTTCGCATTCAGCCGTTCCCGGGGAAAACTGTCTCCTGCAGCCTGCCTCTGTGCATTTGGAATAAAATATGTGCAACCTTCAGGTGGGAATAGGCCTGCGGTAATGGCCGGGTGCTAACTGGAGGTGGGCCGGGTTCCTGTGTAATAAACTCCCTGCCTTGGAGATGGTCATCTGGGGTGGTATTTGTCTTTGTAAGGAGGGGCTGTGGTGTGGCGACTTTGGAATTAGGCATTGATTACGTAACAGTGTCACTGGTTAGGTTCCCCAACCAGGCAGTCCCCCGACCAAAAGAATTTGTAAAGCTTTCAGCGGCAGTGTTCGAGCCTGTAAATGATTGTTTCGCAGAGAGACCCTCCGGTAAATGAATTGTCTCCTCTCGATGGCTAAGGAGGCGCTATACTCCCAAATTGAGTGCGCGTACTTGGTTATTACACCGTAATTGCTTGCTTGCCAAACTAACCATATATTACTGCGTGTGCAGGCTCAGATCGGGCAAGATGAATTGGCAATTAATTAAAGTCACGCCAAGAGGGCACAGGGGATAGACTACTCATGGTCCTGCAATCAGTGTCAGAGGGGTCCTTTTCTACTGCTGAGCTTCGGGTCCTGGTGGGGTCAAATGGCTCAGCATTTAAACTCTAGAACCTTGGAGGAGGTGATGCACCAAATGCAGCCAATCAGCTCTGGCTGGGTGTGAGTGACTGGCACCACAGCTCTTGTTAATAGTTTCCACGGGCAATGAAGGGCGGGGAATGTTGTTAGCGACCAAAAGCCCCTTCTTTGATAAATGCCCCACGCGCAATAAGACTTGGAATGAAAACGCTATGGCGGAAATGTTTGACACAGGGATGAATTGTGGCGAAAATTGCCGTTTGGGCCACTGTTTGAGCGGAGGCTCGGAATTAGCTTTCTATCACAATTAATTAAAATAGCCTATAGGAGACGTTCCATCTTGCGCTCATCCGGGCGGGATAAATAAATCAAAGGAGAGGATATATGTCCGTTTATTGGCTGACACGATCTCCGCAGCATCTGTACGGGGGATGCTCTCTCTGTGGCGCGACTTTGTGGAGGAGTCTCCACCATCATTCACTCTGATCGCCCAACACTCCCTTTATGACTCGTTTTGTTAAAAACCTCTTTTTTTTAATGCAAGGTAGCAGAGTTATGGCCTGTCTATGCAAATGAGGCAATTTTGACAGTTTGTTATTCATGTCATCGCCTTTTTAAACACTTAAAGGATATAAATTTGTCGCTGACAGGCCGTGTCGAAATTGCCACTAAATATTATTAAATATTTTAACAAGTTCCTTGTAAATATGCCTTAAATGTTTGAACGATAGGCAGGAAGAAAAATGGCCTTGCATCAACTTATTAGAGGCAATAAAATGGTAGTGATTTACCGTGGACGTGGAACAACTTGGGGCACCTTTTTTGCTTATCCCATTTACGTCCTCTGTCCTGATGCACACAATAAACGTCCAAGCATTATGTTAAGCCCCATGGTTTTACAAGTCATGGAACACTGGTGAGGGGAAATTCTAGAACTACGGGGTTCTTCAGTGAAATGTCGATTCTGGTGTCTTAACATCATGCTGGCAGCCATCTTTGAAGTCTCTCTCCATGTGCCTCCCTGTTTTACTCCTGTATTGCTTTAGGTAGTGTGAATGAAAAGGCCAGAGGCCATTTTCTTGGTTATCACTAAGGAGGCATGAGGGAGAATATTTATGTAGATTTTTGTTTAATTTTTTAATTGGGTTTATCTTATAGGGATAAGGGAGGTCAGTAGGTAACAGGTTCAACACACATTAAGTGTGTATATTTCTATCATAGCCCTTATTAAATGTATCTCTGTCTCTCTCTATATATATATACACCTAACAGCACCTGCCCCCACAGAAAATCTGGTGAAGTATTTGAAAAACAAGCTGAATATTTGTGTGACATTTCTAATGTGTGCGTGTGGATACAGAGTGTTTGCTAGTGGTAACCGAAACAAGCAAAACTGTTAGTGTTGCCATGGGGCGTTCATTGCGTTCCCATCAATCAGTCTCTAGCCAAGCTACCTGGTTTTTGCCTGGAACCATGACTCCCACAGAGTTACCTCAAACACCTCTCAGTGCCCTGTGTCAGTGGGTAGTGAGGGGCTCTTTCCACAGCTGCCTGTGTGATCACAAGCAGTGGACAATAACCTTGCCTATTTGTTGTAGAGGGACGTTGAAATCCACTGTGCAAGCTGATTCATTGCAAAACAGGACTGCAGTTCAGGACTACTAAACAAACAGATGGGAAAATGCAGAATAGTAACATTCTAAAAACGTTTGTAAGATACCTTTAAATGTTTAAAATGTTCTTAGGGTTAATCTGTCTTCTTTGCAGAAGTGTAGGGTTTACTGCTTCAGTAAGTTTAGCTGTTAGATATCAGACAGGAGTCAGATGAAAGCCCAGGTGTTGGACAGCAGTGGCGCTAATCAACTGGTAGCTATCAGCTCTGACTGCCATCAGCTGTCTCCACCAGATGTTCAATAATGGGCTCGTCAGTAGTTGGGCCGGTGGAGTTTATTTGATGATTGCACAAGGCCAGTTTGTAATTTATTTTATTAAAAAGTCAAACGAAATGCTGCACCGCTAAAAATAGTTGAAACGATGACACAATAACATAAATGGGAAACGTGGTTTGCGGCACACGCCACGATTATTGAAGGCTGCGATTGTAAAGGAAAAGAGGGGAAAAAAAAGCTTAATGTACCCGAAAACACGCCCCATGTCCCTTGCAGTGCCTCAAGTGGTTAAAGCTCTAAGATCACCGTTTACAGATTTTTTCCGCCTCCTCCTAATTTCTGGGAAGAGGCAGTAACTTTCTGAAGCTTTTTGTTGCCTGGTGCCTGTTTTTCATCTTAAAGGAAAAACACCTACGGTGTAGTAACTGCTTTGGTAAGAATGACCATATCTCCCGTTGCAGCGCTGGCGAGGTCAAGATATTTGTTAACAAGCAAACACACCGTAATCAATGCAACGGCGCACGCAAACAAAGGGCCGTGCGTATGTAAGGGGCCGCGTGTTGATTTGTGCGTCTATAGAATCTTTACGGCCCTTGTGGGGATTTAGGGTTCAGCGCTTCAGTGTGTTCCCCTGCTGAACAGTTAACTGCACCCGCGAGAAGCCAGCCGCTTTCCACACGCGAGCTCGGCTCAGATTCAGACTCGGTGCTGGCGCTGCCGAGGCGAGGAGGGCTCCTCGTTCCCCGAGCCCCCTCGCCTGCTCGCCAGCGCTGTCTGGACGCATCACTCTTCAGGGGCGCGGTGACGTGACGGCCGCCTTGTCAGCACGCCGCGGCCCCGGCTCTCTCTCTCTCTCTCTCGCTCTCTCTCCCTCTTGGAGCTCTCTGCGAGTTTTCCGCAGGGTTGGCAGAATACGAGTGTCCCTCGTCTGGCTGGCTGTAACCTTGCCACCAGCCCCTGTGTGTGTGTGTGTTTTTTTTTTTACTCTAAAGACTTGAACAATGATGACTCAAGCCACACGCGGAGCACACCCCAGGGAAGACAGACCGAATGAGGAAAAGAAAGAGAGAGAAAGGGAGAGAGAGAGAGAGAGAGAGAGGGAAGGACGGAGTGGCAGTGAGATGCAGGGCAGACAGCGGACAGGAGGCTAAAAGCCTGGACAAGTCCTCGCCCCGGCTCATTCGATTAGGCCGTCTCGTGCACAGGAAGCGCTGAAAGGCACCGGAGATCGTATCGCCACGGGAGAACGCCGTCCCGAGGTGGAGAGACAGTTGCCAGTCCTTTTCTTTCGAAAACGCCAGTTAAATAGTCCTCAATCCAGCAAAATCCGATTTGGTGTTCCTCCCTCTCCAGCAAACACCCCAGGCTCTTATTAGCAGGGTTAAGTATGAGGACTCCTGTGATGGTATTTCTGTGGTCGGCGATGTGTTCTGCACATGCACCCTTTAAATTATTTATTTCCTTGACACCACCATATGGTGCAGCAACTTGTTTCTCATCCAGTTGGGATGTGGTTAGGAAATACAGGGTCAGGACTGTAATACAGTTTGAGGACCACGGTGAAGGTTTACACACAGGGCTCTTTATGAGTGGGGTAAATGTTTTTTAAACATGTTGGAAATACATTATTTACGCCCTTTTGAAAGAGTTTAATTTTCACTGTATTTGTCTCACATAATCAGTAGCTGACTTGTCTAATTATATTATATTAGTAGAATGTAATATTGTATATAAAGCATTATAGTGCAAATCCTATAGATGAAACGCCCTTTTTCATCCTATAAATGAAATGCAAATCCTAATAGATGAAACAGAAAAAGGGTTTTTCTGCTTTTACACATGTTCTTTCTGTAAATGCGCTCTCTGTAGTATCAGTAACAGTGTAAAGGGTTTTCTCTCCTCTTACACATGTTCATACTGTATATGCATTCACTGTAGTATCAGTAACAGTGTAAAGGGTTTTCTCTGCTTTTACATATATTCATACTACAGATGCACTCTCTGTAGTGTCAGTAACAGTGTGTACTGGTGCGAATGTAGTGGTTTTTTTTTTAGAGGGGGGGACAGTGGTGTGTCAGTGTTTGCTCACATGTGTGTTCTGCAGCGTGTAGAAAGCCCTGACAAGGTAGAGCTCTGGGGGGGGTGGACAGGGAGGGGCCTGAGCAGAAGGCTCTGGTAGGCCCCCTGGAAAAATGGGGTCCTGATCTTCCTAGAAATGCCACAATAAATCGCTTCGCCTCCCCAACGCACGGATGATTAAATGTGCTCCTAAACCGCCCTGATTTGTGGGGGCACCTTGCCGATTTTATTTGCCACTGTTAACATTTTCATTCCTGCATTATGCATGCCGCCGTGGGGCAAGGAAGTGCCGCAAACAAATGGCCTGGGGGGTGCGTAAACAGGGGGGCTTGCGCAGGCTGAGCACAGCGTGACCAATGACATCACGGCGGGCCACCGGGGGTCTCTCCCCGCCCGCCACAGGAAATCTGGAAAACACATCAAGCGCCGCGAAGCGGTAACACCAACGTTAGTTTACCACTGAAGTATTGTAATAAGGTTTCATAGACCCTTGCAAAAGCACGTAGACATCAATACATCCCTGCTCATCCCCCAGGAATCAACAGAGGAGGACAATGGTACCTCGTCAGGGGCACACCTGATCACATGACCACTTGAAGTTGTTTCACTTCACAGGAGATGAGCGGATATTTGCATTTGCTCATTTAGGGGAGCATGTTGACAGTTTATCATCTCCTGGATGTGTAACTGACAGCGTGTGTTTGGTATAGTCATTACCTGCATTTGAATGGGGAACGTGTTAGTTTTGTCTCCACACTCTTGCGTGAGCTGTGTAACCCGGCTGTGGAGAGGTGCGTTATCAGTGGAGTACATGTAGTGAGTAGATAATCAGGGCTGTGGAATGGGTCGAGGAAACACACCCCAGTAAGTGGGCACTGTAGCTGATGGAGAAATTATGCAGGGTTTTTTTTTTCCATAGGAATTGACTCATTGCATTAGCTGCGGTTAATGAGTTCTGACCTGTCAAACGCAGGACAACCTAATAATAAAGAACCTCCAGGAATCCCACCAGAACTCCAGAACAGAAAAAAAAGAAGACAGACAGGAAGAAGGCTCGGGTAAAGTGCGGGGAGAGTTCTCTGTAGCCGAGTGGTTAAAATACTGGAAGGAAAGTGGAAAGTTTTCTTGTAATTTTATTGCATTTTAGTATAATTTGCATTAAAAGGCTAAACAGTGAGAACATGTCAGTTATACCGAGAGGATTCCACATTAGCTGAAGTAATGTCTAAGGCATGTCGAATTGGTTGCTGCAATAAGAAACCAAATATGGTTGTACTTCTGAGGCAATAAAGGCGTAGTTTTGTAATTCATGGCACTGCAGGGGAATTATAACTATACATGAAAGATGTGACCAAATGCATTCCCTCACCCAAGACTGTGTTGGAAGTGCAAATGGCTACTCATCCACGGCTCCATATAGAGTCAGGTCCTAATGAAATGGCTTTCAGGAAATGAAAATGAATTAAAAAGAGAAATAACGTTACATTAGTTGATGTGTTTGAATTGAAAAAAATCTTGTGCACGGTGTTGTATTGTGTCATGAATAGCACATTAGTATTCAAGATATGTGCTGTATTTACCCTGGTCTCTAGATGCAGCTCTATCAATCACTGTGTGCCATGTTTCTCAGGCTAGTATTTAATGCAGTTTCCCCTCCATCTTATTTCTAGGATTAATAACTGTTATTGTATTGTAATAACAAGTCACATGATGTAAAATATTGCATTCCAGCAGAGGCAATATAGCAGAAGAAAACCATAAGAAAACCAAGAGGTCATCCAGTAGTTTGAAAATCATTCCACTGTTCCCATTCCTACCAAACTTTGAGCTGGAAATCGAGTGTACAGTTTGTGCAAACACCCATTGTTGCTTACACTAGGCAGGACATTTGATCTAACCCCTGTGGCAATGCACCCTTAACCTTGGGTAACATTAAAGTATTGCATTTTTTTAATTCTCATGCAGTATTCTCCATTCATCTCAGTTAGCAATGAAATTTGCAAGGACTGAAAAGAAAATGTATCTCTTAAATCTGTGACTCCGAATTACACACAAGTCGCCGCAGCAGTTGGACAAAACGCGCCTCTACCCTCAGCTCCCCGATCAGTGTGTAATGCCTCTGTACAGTTTCTGCGAAGGCCTGGTGACACCGTGCTTTTCGGAGCAGCTGAGGAGTTTGGAAACATGCATCTCTCAGATCAGATTGACGTCAGGGAGTAGTTGTCAGCTCTCTTTGCATCAGCGTAGAGTTGGAGGCCTGTCAGGTCTCCTCTCTTGTCCTACAAACTGACAATGCAAATTCATGCAAATGATGTTTAGCTGTTGGACAGTTCTCTGCAGGCAGAAATATAGATGGGCACTTCGTTAAGAGAAACCTACTTAAAGACATTCTTCACATGTCTTAACCCAAGGAAACAAAGACAGTTTTTTTCACTGTTGTCCTACAGCTGAGGATACAGTGTGTCTATAATAATGCTGGTTTAATGTTTATTGCATTTTATTATTAACTTTTGTATAATATGAATTATTTGCTTAGCATATGCCCTGGGCAGTGTGGTGTCACTTTGAGTGAATGGACCATGACTTATCTTTAACAGCTCCCCTCATCACCATGGTCACCGCACACACACACACACACACACACACACACACACACACACACACACACACACACACATACACACACACACACATTATGATTATTGTTCATTTAGTTTAATTTCCCCATTTTGTGAGAATATCATTTCACTTTGGCTAGCTAGAGAACTGGCTTTAAAAACACACTAGTGAAATAACCATAAACAGATGTGGCATTTAAGATGCTAGCAAGCGACACTGGCGCAGTCGTATTGTGGGTAAACATGTCATTTTAAAAATCGCTCCCACTCAAAGGTCTACAACTACAGGTGACCTAACTAGGCCATCTCTAATGAGTTAGCCAAATAGCTAATATGAGCCATCTTACAAAATTAATTCAATGAGGAATTAAAGTCATCATTGGATCTTCACATGGAATAATTGTTGACAAAATAATTGAACAAAGATACCTCAAAACACTTCATCAGCATAGATGTTACAATGGCAACATCTATGCTGGTCTCAAGAATAGAATTTGTCTACTGCAAAATCTTATGTCCAATGCACTCATCGATGTTAACTGACAACACGTGCAATGGTTAAGCTTTTACACTTTCTAACCTATGTAGAAAGCCTGAACTTCAATTGAGTTAAAGTTAAAGTACCTCAGTAATGGTAGGACAGCTCTGTCCTGTCTGTGATTTGAGTCAACAGGCACATAGTGAAATGTCCTAACCAGCCCCCCAATATGCTGATGACAGATTTATGACACAATCTTAACTGTTTGTTTACAGTTGGGCCTAATGGTGTCACTTTTCTCTATGTATAATTCAGTAGGCCGTCAGTAAGCCATCATGCTAAACCGTCAGGCTTCGAATAGTAAATTGTGAGTGAGAGTACAATATTTCACATTATGAAATCATTTTCATCTTAAACCTCAGGGTTTGTGTATATACATACTGTATATATGAAGGAAATTGATATGGGACACGCTTTACAATATATTACAGCTGTACTTGAGTACTGTTTGAATACTGTACATTTAGTTATCCAGTATTTATTGCATAAACTGTGGTGAAAATTCTCAGCATTTAAGGTAATTGCACGTCTGTACCTACGGAGTACTTACATATGTAATTACAAAGGTACAAGGCCAGTGTAATGTACAGCATGGTCGTCCCATCAATCACATTGTGTGCTGAGAAGTGCTGGGGCCGTGCTGTTTCTTAAACTCTGACTTACTGAGGTGAATGGCTGTGCTGAGCTCCTTTGTGTGAGGGCAAAGTACATGAGAGATTTTGCATTAAATATGTTTTTTTTTCTCCCAAGAGTATCTTATGTACTCAAACAGTCTTGTGAAGAATATATAATTATTTGACAAATGAACAAAGAAACTGGTAAAAACTGCATTTTTTATGCGTTCAAAAGCTGTACAGAAACTGACCTGTAAAAGTGGAAAACGATATGAAACGCAGCAAACGGTATCAGGAACCGATTAGTTTCTGGGAAATTTTTGATCAAAAGAGGAAGCGCCTGCTCGTTCGGCAAGATGACGTGTCACCATGACAGAGTCAAAGTTCTCTGCCTCTCTGTACCCAGTGGACCGTGTCCCCTCTTCTTGCTGTCACAGAGCTCTAATGTGGTTTATTTATATTGGCTAATGCTCAGAACAGCAGAGAGAAGACGGATATTGTCTTTTTATGACTTGACCTTTGAGATATTAACTTCTTTTTTTTTTGATGTATAACCGTTGTTGAGGTTCATCTGAGTGAGGGAGCAGCAACAGCTAACAGAGACTTCTGATGAAGCAGAGACTGTAACCTCATAGCCAGGGGCACACAGGTGTCTTCTAGCAGGTTTTGTCTGAGGGATATGGTCTCAGACTGGACCGTTCTGTAGGTTCTGAGAAACTCTTGAATTAAAACTGTGTCCCTTGAAGGAAAAAGTCATGCAAAATGGTGATTCTCATTCAGAGCTAGTACAAATAATGATTGATTTTTGAATATGGCTTGTGTGTGAACTGAACTAATCTGGATTAATCTGAATTAATCTGGCATACACTACGAACCGGACCTTGCAGTGTTGGAGAGGTTAGGGCTGAGGCATCAGGCAAGTTAGGAATTCAGGGAACAGTACTGTATCACCGCCTCAGCCACCACCACTGGCATTTACAGGCATTAAAACAAACCCTTAAAACACGGTGAGGACAACATTTTCAACAGGTCAAAAACAGAAACAGGTGATGGGTGCTGGTCCCCAAAAATGACATTCTGAAAAGGACAACTCATGTGTGGTTTATTTAGTCTCTCTTCATTCCTCAGAATACCCTGAAACTAAGACGACAGCATAGTTCAGCAGCAGTGTTCATCTGCAGCATTTCAGACTGCTTAATCCTGTGGGCAGCAGTGTAGCACAGTGGTAAGGAGCAGGGTTCATAACCCAGAGGCTGCCAATTTGATTTGCGGGCAGGGCGCGGCTGTTGTACCCTTGGCCAAGGGGCTAGACCCGAAATGCCTCTGTCAATATTCGGTTGTATAAATGGATAACCTGGGAAGAATGTAGACTTTGTAAATTGCACTGGATAAGAGCTTCCCACGAGCAAGGATAATATAATGGAAGCCTGCAGAGAAAGATGCATTCACCTCTGTGCTTGTGTGAACATTTGTTGAGTAGAACATGTGTCGAGTGCAGCGGTCTTCAGGCTATGCTCGTTGAGGGTCCTTGGTAAAGGATGCCTTGTGTTGTCCTGCAAGACATATCCCATAATTCTTCATAATATGTCAGCTTGGTAATGTGTTCTGTGCAAGGCAAGAGCAGTACTTAGCTCCCCATCTATTCTTATCCATGATCTTATGCGTTTAAACAGGCCATGGTTGTTTGGATTGCGCAACAAGGCAAAGGCATCATAGTTTTGATTCTTCTTGTTGCGATTCATTTTTTTGCCATGCACTTATTAAGCTATTGAGTAATCTACCCACTAACCAGTTCGCTTTTAATGACAAAGGGACATTTTAAATGTCGGGTTTCATCACAGGCCTCATACTGAAACAATGCTATCCTTGCCTAGACAACAATAAACTGTTTCTTTGCAGTGTTTTAAATCAACACAAGCCCCAAACCATAATTCACTGGCCTATTTGGAGGAGTTGGGTTTTCAATTAACAAAACAATAATGTAAAATGATATGTTTTAAAAAACTTGATTGATTAGATTTTTTTAATTATTCCCTGCCTAGAGTTTTATGTGATTAATATACCTGACTTATCATGGCCTGTCCAAATTCCATATTCATCAGAACTGGCCATCTCATCATCTCTAGTTTAATTGGCTAAATAAAATTCTGTAATTCCCTCTAAATATAAATTCTTGCCTCTCTACTTCAGCATATTTGTGTAATTGAGCTGACACCAGTCAGAAATGTGTCATGTTTGCCATGTCCTTTCAATAAGACTAAACGAGACCTTACAGTATCAAGGTGAATTCTGAAGGAGACTATGGAGCAGGAGTGGTGAGTGTTTGTTTTTTTATCTACTTTTTTCTTGCACAGCAGCTGTGCAGAAGACAAAGAGAAGGGAAATTGAAATAGTAGGCTTTAAGGTCATTTGTCAAATTATTTGTGTTCATTAATATGTTTAACATAAACAATGAAAGTAAGTGAGATTTATGTTTTCCATAGAAATGTTAATCTAATGAATTTTAATTAAAAAATGGTCTATAGAGTTGTGCTGCCATATTAGATTATGTTGCTATTCTAGAGCAGGAAAAAAATTGCATCCATTATATTAAGTGAACTGTAAGGCGGATCTCCCTACCTAACATACAGTTATACAGCAAGCTCTTCCAAGATCAACAATGTCATGCATTCGGACTTGCTACTGTTAGTGTATCACTAATAATGCCTTGCAGTCTTTTTGCTGCCATTGCATAACCATGGATTTCTACCATCAAGCTGATGCTTAGGTTCTCCTTGTAATGCTCAGTTTATGAAAGGAGAAGTGTCTTACCAAGGCTAGTGAGTACCAGATGGCTTCTTGACCTGATATAGTACATGCCATGTGGCAAAGAAACCCTTAGTGAATGAAGCTGGTTGTCTCCCTTTGAAAGAATTCTTGCCTGAATTCAATGTCGAGGTTGTGACATTCTCTGTATTTCTCAAACTATGTCGTTGCACTAATTCACCAAAGGGCCTGTTGCTTGATGTATGCAGTAAAGTAGCAGCCCTTTGCAAGTAGAGCCCCCATGCCATATAATAATATTGCATTACATTGTTTATTGGCTTAGACAATGTCTTTATCCAGCCCGGAATGCATAGCTTACTTTTTGTTACATATTATCCAAGTGTAATAGTTGGATATATTTACAAGAGCAATTTTGCTTGAATACTGTGCTTAACATCAATATCCTCCTAGGATCTGAACCCACACCCTTCTGGTCAGGAGCCCAGTGTCTTAATATCCTTGGAGTCACTGTATCCTCTCTCGGAGCGCAGGGGCTTTTGCAGTCAATAGGCGGTATAGCGTGACCAACCTCCCAATCTGTGCTCTTTGAATGAAAGAAGAGAGAGAACATCGTGGCTATTATATTGTGGACTTTCTAAGAGTAATTTCATCAATATAACACTCTTCAAAGTGAGTCAGAAATCAAAAGGATTCTCTTTTGAACTGAAGAAAAGGACAGAATAAAGGTTCATTTTGAAAAAAAAGGAAAAAAAGGTCAAATGAAATGTGCAAAAAAAATCGTTCCTGCTTGAATTCCCCAGGCCTTTTTTTCCTAGTCAAGAGACACTTGTAAAAGGCTTTTCACAGGGTATTTAATATGGGAGGAAATAGGGATTTGGGAGAAGCACACTTGTGATCTTTATAATTTGAAGATAATTACAGGCAGTCCTGTATATCTCTCATACTCCTGCTCGAATTAGGAAGACATGTGGCATTGTGGCGAGCAGGACCGAGGAAGATGAGAAAAAAAGAAAAGATGAATAAAAGACGGATAACATAGAAGATTTTTTTCTCTCCCCCCCCGATTGCACCGAGAAGCGAATGGCGTAGCCTATTCCCACCCCTTGGCCTGGTGATAAAGCAACTCTGGTCACAGAGAGCAAATATTTAGGGTATCTGCAAGGGTGATGCACATCTGTCAAACAGCCCAGGGGCAAATTCAGCACACAACAAGGCAACAGAATGCTGATCTGGGCCTTCTCTGCAGCAAAATAAAATATGGCTCAAGTTTTCATTAAGGTGCTATTGATTAGCTTTTCCTGGCGATGAATTATGGATGACATTAAATAAAAAGGAAAATATTTTTATGACTTTTCACAGGCCATGCCAGAATCCCCACGCTTCTCCTACGCTAGCCCTGACAGGCTCTTTGTTTTCTCTGGAATTCTTGTGGCTCTCAGAAAGTGTATGAAGTTATTTTTCATAAAAAACGGCATTGCTTGTTTCTTTTTTTTTAAGTGTATTTTCCCTGCACTCATGACTGGCGTGAGTAATACGGGGTGTGGCTGATGGGAAGGTCACGTGATCTCCCCTGTTTTAGAGATTCAGGCTACGCTGTTGCAGCACCACCTGTGGGCACGCGCACACGCACATCTGGGCAATAACGCAGACTGAGACAGAGCATTCAAATACAAGCTGAAAAAAAAGAAGAAAGCGCTTCAAAGCAACAGTCACAAAACAGATTTCAAAACCGTTTAAAAAGCAGCGACACTACAGATAGCTGGCATTATGAGAAGCTCACAGGCATGATACACGACAAATAACTTTAGGTTAGAATGAGGCCTCTGCCCACATCATTGTATGTACATGCAAATTTATGTTTAAGCCACTTTTTCAGTTTTTGCCTGTGCAGTGCTTTATTTTTATTTCACAACATCAAAGGAAGTTGGTTTACTGTTCCTTTTAAGTTTAGCCCAGAGTTTGCTTTTTTTCCCCGGTTTTACACCCTTCTACACATGTATCATATTCCATATCACATTTTAAAATCTGCGGGGGGAAGCCAAGGAAAGAGAAACCCCGGTGAAGCAGAGCAATGATTTCTGAATAGATGAAAGGCGTGTGGTTATAAAGAATCTTCAGTCTTCCTGGTGGTTAAAGTGAGCCTGACAAACAATCCTACTCAAAAAGGAAAAAAAAAAAACTAGATGGAGATAAATGGCCTTGGACTGACATATAATTTGTTAAGTGACTGGTGGACGACCAGTACCGTGTTTTAAGAATGCTTCAGCTTCAGCAACCTTGCCGTGCGTTTGATAGTATTGAGAAAATACACAGTATCGAGTAAATAGTCTCTGTTATGCGTAGCCTTTATCCTCAGGGTATTCAAAACAATGTACTGCCTATTTTTTCTCTCTCCCTGGAATTAAATATTTAAAAACTTGAGGAGAAAAAAACAAAACATCAAACTAACATAACAATCACCAGCTGCTGCACATTTGCATATCTGCTCAACCTCAAGAAGCATCCTTCTTGAAGATTCAGGGCAAGGACAAGAATCTTGGAACTTGGAAGACTAATTTGGACAAAGACTTTTAGCTCCATTTCAAGAAGATGCATTGTGTATTGGGGGACACTAAAAGGAACTAGAGGAACATTAGAACATTAGAGTATTAGATTTAGTAGTATTAGATAGTAACAAATCTATCTGAAATTTCTTTTAATACAATTGAACATAAATGAAACTAAGAAAGTAGTCATTTTAGAATCTGTACTCTAACTCCACATTTCTTTAATAAAAAAATGACTTAATGGCCAATGACAGATCAGGGCTTATTCTAGTCACGCTTGCCATCAAGAGAACTATGATTGTCAGTTCGTTCAATCACAAATATGCAATAATTTTGGGGAAGACCAGAGTTTCACCGTTAATTTCTTACACTCTTTGCAATAACAAATTGCTCCAGTAAATCTTACCAGAAAAAGTTAAATCTTACAGAACCAGCATTTCTGCACTGGATTTTTTTAAAAAAAGGAAAGAATTAAAGAGATGTAAGTTACAGTTTTCATTTAAAGGTCATCTGACAGTAATTCCGACACACATACACTCACACCCAGTACAAGCACACACACACACACCCACATATGCCCCCCTCCCCTCCACACACACCCCCACTAATTTGGCTTGAATTTCCACTTTACAGCACATCTGTGGAATGCGTTGGCTGTTTGAGTTGGGAACATTTTATTATAATAATTACATCTTTCAAAATCATCCATGAGCCAGTTTGCCTTGTTTTGTTCTCAAAGCCATTCTGTTTCTTCTCGCAGATATACTTTTATCTCTCTGTCTTCCTCTCTCTCTCTCTCTCTCTCTCTCTCTCTCTCTCTCTCTCTGCCTCTTTTCTTTTGGTGGCTTGCAGATTTGGGGTCACACAAAGTTGGGGTCAAGTGTTATGCACACTTGTATGTAACATTTGACCTGGAGCAAGAACAGATTATTACTTACTCTTCCTCGTTTATTGATTGACCCCAATGCTAACAAACAAGCTGCTGCAGAATTTTTAGCACACATATATGGATGGTGGGACATGTTCCAGTCTGCTGGGCAAGGGTAGTGAGGCCCTCAGGGGCCCAGAGTTGTGGAGCTCCAGAGATAGCATTTCACACCCACTGGTGCTACTGGGCCTTGCAGACCACATGAAAGTAGCCATGGGCTCCAGTGTTCACTTTAATTTGTGCTTTATCCAATTCTGCAACCAAGATGATGATGGACAGCACATCAAGAAGAAAACATCTCTGCCCTTAACTTTTCCTCTAAGAAGAAGAGAAATCATCAAACAGGCGCCCTTTTTTCGGTAAAGCACGCACACCTTCAGGTTTTCGTACATCAAATATTTTGCTCATTACATTTACATTTACATTTATTCATTTGGCAGACGCTTTTATCCAAAGCGACATACAAAAGTGCAAATAGTGAGCAATCCGAGTGTGATGAGTCTCCAGGGATATCATTATTCACGCAGACGTGTAGGTGACTTGTAAGTTATAAAGGCTCGAAAAATGAAGAGAATTCAAGCAATCTTGGGAACAGATTGTACCGAAAAAAGTGCTCAAACTTGTTTTTCAAAAAAATCCAGATATAAAGACACAAGACAACACACGTGAATAAATACCACAGTTGATGGGATTACACAAGAGGAGATACCTTGGGCGGGTGGCTGGAATTGCTGGGTTTTGTGGTTGAACAGAACTCAAGTGACCTCAGTTTGGGAGGAATGTTTAGTATCAGAAGAGATTTACTGTAACATATGCCGAAATTGAACATGGGCATTTAGGGCAACATTCAATCCAACTGCAGTGCGCTTTATTGTTTCCTAGAAGAATTTCAGCAATTTTTTTTTTTTTTACTTTGTTTGCTCTTTCACGGGTTTCATTAATTGCAGAAATTTGTTTTGACTCATTTCTCGAAGTTGGGGAAGAAGGAAGTTGTGGGTAGACTGGGCATATCATGGGTAAACAGGTCCTTAGTTTTAAAATTCGGTCCTTTAACTTTAAGAATGCTGTCACTCTTCCAAAAACTGCCACTCAAACTCTCACCATGTCACTCAGTCCTGCTCAGGCTCACATCATTGGCCCACATTTTTCTTCCTGAAAATATCTTGAAGAAAATTTGCATCCTGTGTAAATATTTGGCGTGACAAGGTAGAGGAGACAACAGCGAGCAGGTAAAAAGACAGAGAAGTCAGGATGAAAAACAGCACCCAGTGAAACCGTGGTTTTTCATCAGGTCACTACCAATATGAAACTGAATAAACATCTGTTTACTCAATAAAAACGTCCACACAATTCTAAGCCTCAGCAGTAAGGCGGTAGGCTGAGCCCTTTAGCTCAGACATTCACCATCCATGCTATGTCATCACCTGGGTATGACCAGGAGTCAGTGGCAGGAGATAACTGGCTTCATCCTGCTGGGGATAAAGTGGGTTTATACCTGCCAGGGTTCCACCCCTAACAACTCATCAAGTCATCGTATATATTTTTGAGTTGTTTTCAGTGAGAGACGCACTGATCCTGCAATCATTGTTGGCTCTCCTGTAGAGCACTACAAGATTTGCAGTGTGTAACACAGCTGTTGGCTGTGAGGGAGGATCACATGCGCTTTGCTACAGTATTCTTTGTGAAAGTGCAGGCCATGTGAGATGAGGTGGAATAAATGGTCAGTTCCTAATTCCAATGTTGGATTGACAAAAGGTAAAAACTGGCTGTTCAGTTTTCCTACACTGAGCCATGATATGCAGTGCGAAACCAAGGTAATACCGGAATCATGTGTGTTTATGTACTTTTCTATTTGAAGTATAGTTGTTGTTTTTTGTAATATTTCATCTCAAGCTGCTGCTAGTTTTTTCTTTTTTTCTCAATTGCGCACAGCTTCACAGAAACATATGCCCAAGGTGTGCACCAGGTGTTTTGCCCAGATTTTTTTTTCCACAAGACAAATGGAAAAATGCCATGCTCCTCCAAGAGCTCATTAATATATCCTATAACTCCTCACTCAATCAAAACCCTAAAAGTGAGTTTTATGGCGGAATCGTGTTGTTGTGGGGCATATCTTCTGGTTTACGTCGACAGGTAATTACAGCTTTGCGTTCCGAGCGCTGGCACAGATCGGTGCTTTGGGGCGAAAGAGCTGCTGGCGCCACGCCACAGACTACCTGTGAATGGCCAGGACATGAATGGGAGAGCACACACGCATATTTACACACACACTCACACACACACACACACACACACAGATTTCTCGGAAGCTCCTGGCCTTGCGAACAGGCTGAGAGTGATTCAGTCGCGGTGAGAACGCTTCCTCCTGCTAGGCCGCGGACCTCCGCTAGCACTCGGGTCACCGTTGCTACCGTTCCCCGCGGGATCGTCTCGTAAGGTCCCAATTAGGCTTTCGCACTTACGCCAGGAGCATTTTGGTAACAGATTTGTCATGAAAGCGAAATGCGCGTCAAAACCGGGGCGCCTCACAGCAGAAGCCCATGGAAGGAGCTGGAGGATGGAGCGGAGAGATTAACTCCAGTTCCAACTTATTACAAGTGGAATTTCCTCCAAGCTGATTGAAGTTTCGGCATATTGCTGCCACATTCCTCCCCACAAAAGAGCCCGAAAGTTTAATATTTTTGAAAAGGGGGGGGGGAGCTGGAGAGCATCAAAAGAACTGCAGCAACCCAGGCAGATTCTCAAAGGCCTTTAGTGTAAATATCCTACGCGCAGTATTAAAGGGTTTAAATAGGGTTTGTATTGTAATTTGACCCGAGACCCCTTGATAGATTTAAGCCTGGAACACACAGTGCGATTTTTGAAAATTCTAAACTAGTGCTGCGTGAGTGTACCTGTCACATTATACTACCTGGCCTCTGAAGGGTCAATGGAGTAGGGAGTTGCTTTCCATACAAGTCAGGAAGTTGTAGAATGTCATGATTTCAGATTGTGGCTAGGATTATTATCATGTTTCTTATTGTCTCGCTTGCTTACTCAGTTGTATTTTAAGTATAGAACATAATTTGTGAGTATAAAAAAAAATCTCCAAAGCAACCCACTGATTTTTATCTGTCTGCTTCATTGCGAATGGTTCCATTACTTGGCATTGTAGGTCTCTGCAGATGGAACATATATTGTAAGCACTTCTTGGCAAAACTCATTCAGTTTGTTGTCTTCCACTTGTGTTCAGTGTGTGTTGATGCCTTAGTACCTGTGTCTTGTTGCCATTGTGTCTTTCTCATAGTGCGGCTTCTTAGCCATTTCTTATTATGGCTCTGGAAGATACAGCTTGCCAGAGCAATTGCTGGCACATTATATTGCTGAATGGTCATTTTTCATTGGCATTTGGCAGTCTTCCTCATGAGCGAGGTTATGAAAACTGACATGAGATGGGAGTCAGGAGAAAATTTTCTGACTTGCTTGAAATTGAATTGCAACTCATAGGTAACCACAAGAGCAATTCTTGTAGCTTGCAAGAACCTGACACACAGCAAGGACTACACCATTAGTCTGATCAGGTCTAAATCTCTATTGTGTGCACTAAGCTTTACTGATCCTCTTGGTGCAAGGAAATATTGAGTGGCCGCAATATTTTAATCAAAAACAAAATTTACACATGCTATAAATAGCATCTTTTTTCAAAGAAAGTAGAGTAAATTATCATTATAATTTAGGATAAAATCCAATATGCACTCAGTTTTATAATCAATATTTATAATCAAGAGTATAATGATTATACGTATTGACATGAAAATGTATGGGAAAATTAAAGCGTCTGAAGCTATTCACCTGTTCTTTGCTGAATTAATGGAATCCCTTAATGTTTCACGTAAACATCCATCATGAAAAAAATCTATTGTTGCATTAACCCTGAAATAACAATAATAATAAAAATGCTATTATGGTGCATAAGCTTTCTTACCATAAATCTTGCTGCGGGTGGGAAAACAACTTTGTAGAAGCGCCACTGAAGGCCGTCTGGGTGTTGAAGAGGAGTACACTGATGTGGTTCTGAACAATAATCGGTGGTGGTGTCTCCTGCGCGGCGGCGGCTTTTGTTGCATTGGAAATACAGTGACTGGTGGAATGAATTGCTCCCAGTGACTGTGCAAGGGCCCCCCAGCTTTCCCATCGACATAAAACAGCATTGTGTTCGATAGCCACTCAACGCTAAGCTGTAAATCACCAACAAACGCATAAAAACGGTGTCTCAGGAAAGATTTACCATTATGCCACAGATCCTTTTAAACAAATATTAAAATAAGGCAGAAAAACAGCAGGGTGAAAGTCGTTTAAGAGGTCGTTGTCCTTCGGTGGGTTGGGGGCAGGTACAGACAGCTTACAGGCTGCGTCGGTTTACACTGGAATTAGCACCTGATTGATGACACACAGCTCACTGGCACAGGTATTGTTTGGGATACGGTGGTGTTCATGTGTGTGTGTGTGTGGGTGTGGGTGTGGGTGTGGATGAGTAGGTGTGTTTGTGCGTGTGTGTGAAGGGGCGTGGATTAACATTTGTAAACAGGTGTTATTTTTGGACAGTGGAACATCCACACATTTACAGGTAGAAAAGGATGCTAACCCGTTCAGACCGTGTGCTCACATTTACCCGAGAAACTGTGCAAGAAATAATGGCAGCGATCTGGATATCTACCCATTCTGTAAGCGAGCATGCACACACATGAAACTAGACGTGCTCCAAGCAGGGATAAGCTGTAGACACAGAGACACAGGAGGGGACAGTGTCTTTGGCAACTTTGCGAAAGACCAGAGTGTCTGGCATTCTGACCCCACAGAGCGGGCTGCCTCCGGGCTGCTGCCGACGGTGTGTAGAAGCTGCACCGTGCCTGTCAGCCCCGCATTATGGCATCGGGTAACGCACAGAGATCCGCCTGATTAGGCCTCTCCATCTCACAAATACACTGCCTGCTTCCTGTGAGGTGGGTGGAGAAGATAATTTTAGAAAAGCGGAAAAAAAAAAACAAAAAAAAAATCCTCTAAAACAAATAAAGCTTTTTATTTGGCATAATCAGTCAATTTGAACTTAACCGAGGAGAGCAACAAAACAAATAATTTTTTGGTAAAGAATACATGTATTTTAATGCCTTCAAGCAAAACTAATTAAAGACGACACCTCATTTACATAAATAAGCATTATAATTTGCATGGAGGCACCGGGGAATACGTTAAGAAAAGAAAGCAATATTTTGCAGTCTGCTAATTTCATTTTATTTAGGATTTAAGCTTAATAAAGATTCATTTTGGTGGCAAAGAAAATAATCAAAGAGGAAATTTGAACTATCTCCAAAGATGCAGCAGCCCTTATTCAAAGGGCTCTTTCAGAGTCACAGGAATGCTCCTAATCAGGAGTGGCACTTCCTGGCTGGGGTCCAACGCCAACTCCTTGAAAGGTAAAATTTTAGAGCCCAATTTATTAGTATGCAGTTCTGGCATTGGTGGGAGAATTAATGGCGGTGACTGATAATGACTGTAATCGTGGCACAAATGGGGTGTTGAAATAGCAAACAACGGGCACAAGGCATGTAATGGGGATTTTATTAATTACCAAAGCTCTCGTATGTGCCACCTCCAGGATTTACTGGTGGCGGTGCCAGCCGGTCGACGAGGGTCGCCCGGCCTAATCTGAGAATGAAGGGGTCGGGACGGAGGCGTCATCATAGGGGCCAGCGGGGTGGAAGGAGGCCCGGTGGAGCACTCTCTCTAAAACGGTTCTGTAACCGGGGAGAGGCGGGTTGCTGGCAGCCCGTGAGCAGGCAAGGAGAGGAGCTAGTGCTGTCCTGTCGCAGGTGCTTAAAAAGTAGGGAAGGTGGAGTTTTCTGGTCTCCTCGCATGTGGGCTTAGCCAGCTAGGCCGGACACTGGACAAAGGTCAAAGGTTGGTCCGTGTGTGGGATTTCTTTGGACAGGTGTACCGAAAATGTGGTGCTTTTTGATCCCCAAAACAAAAAGCTCAGGTGAAGGCAGAGGCTCTGTGGAGCGGAGGAATCGTGGGATTCAGACAGAGCGGTGGAGTGTTTGTCCTGGGCATGTCCTGGATTTGCGTGCTGTGTACATACGGGACAGGACCAGAGCATTCCAGTGTTTCACCCAAAGTCAAAGGTGGTTGCAGTTATTGTTTACCTTTCCAAAATATCAATCCAATTTGATCTTGATCCTGGTGAAATGTAAATTCGTCCATTCAATGTACACACGTCGGTCTTTAAATATTGACTTTTGAAGTTTGTCTTGATTACTGGTACATCGGGCGTGATCATGTTTTTTTGGCTACCCGTGGGATTTCGTGGAGAGTAATCAAAGTACCTTGGTTAACTTCTAAAGTGAGGGTGAAAATGAGAAAGACATTGTTTTGGCTGAGCAAATTGAACAGAGACAGAGATACTCATCAAGGCTGCCTAAATATCTTTGTACTAAAATAATTGTGAAAAAAGGTAACATCGTGCTTAAGTGAGTTCAAGTGCCTTGTTCAGTTTTGCAGCAGTGTCTTGGAAACATGCATGCAGAGCAAGGTGGAGCATGCAAACCTCACTACCATTGACAGAAGCTGTTGTTTATGATGTTGTGCGCATGTTTTGGGCTAGCAGAAATGAAGCTGACAAAGAACTTGAGGAGGAGCTAGTCTGGTGAAACTACTGGTGATCGTGGTGCCAAAGATAAAACCTAGGATCCAGTGACACACGGCACAGTGGTGTGCTATAGAAATGGCTGTGGAGAGGCGCCCCGCTTCGCTGTTGTTTCCAATAATGAGACCTGCCACAGTCAGGTGTTAAAGGGCCGTTCACACGCCAGGTCATTGACAAGAGAGGGTTGATTAAAAATCCTCTTTACTACCCGCTGCATCCCTAATGGACGGTGGACTTTAAAACTGAAAGAAACAATTAGAGTTTTACTGCTTTGTGGGCTCTGCTGATTTATATAAATCACGCCACGGGTGTAAATTTTACAATAGAAGAGAGGAGAGCTGCATGCATAATCAACAAGTCCTCAACCCCACCCGTGGCACATTTACATACTTTTACTGTGGTTTTAGCTTCCTGCTTCCTCCTCGGCTATGAGGGAATTTGCTAAATTTTTTTTTGTTTTGTTTTGTTTGTTTTCTGGCATTAGCGAGGAAGCATTCACTTCCGGTAATTGCTGTGGACTTTCTTTACTTCATCTTATTTTAACGGCAAAGAGTATTTATCTTATTTGTTGTAAACTAGAAAAATAAGAAGTAATTTTTTTCCCTCCTCTGTCTAAAGAGGCCAGCTAATGTCTGACGGGAATGTGCAATTAATATTTAATTTCAAATGTAACGCTTTATGCTGACAAAGGGTGGTATTATTCTAGACTTTTACCGTTTGCCAGTGCCTGGGATAAACGTGTACTCTTTTCAGGAATTAGATGAGCCGGCAATTCAAACAAAAAAAGGAAGGTTAAAAAGGAGGAACTTCTAGGATATTATTGCAAGCAATGAAAAACAAAAACATAGACTTTGATCAAATTTAGCGGAGGCTCTCCCTGTCTCCCTAACACACAAACACATGCACATGCACAAAGCGAAGAAGGCAGCTGGATTTTATTTCAGAGAATAAAAGCAACAATAGTAGGAAGCCTTTGAAATCATCAATAGATAAAAGGATGCAAGATCACATTACATCTGGAGGGAGACTGAAGCTTGATCACATCGTGCGTCTGATGTCACCATCCAGCAGGAAAATCAGCAGATCCCCCTTTGCATTTTTTAAAATGCCAAAGTCATTTTGGAGATGAATGAATTCAGTGAATGAGTGGTCACATAGACTGGTTCAAAATTTCACAATGATCACCGCGACTATTGACATTTATTTGCTAACTTTACTTGCAGCATGCAAGGTTGATAATGTCATTCAGCTGGAGTGCTGTTCAGCTGTAGTGCTTTTTGAGCTGAACAGGGGTGTTTATTAAGATAAAGAATGCCATTCATTCATTGGGAAACAATCTTCCGGCCCTCATGTAATGAGATTATTTGTATTTCCTACGTATATCTCACCTTAACGGATGTTAAGTGGGATGCAAGTAGGATGGCGGTGCCTTACTGCAAAGGTTCAATGTTACAACACTCACCTGATCTATAGATCCTTATAGCTTGCATTATAGTGCTAAAACACTGTTAATTCAAGTACCAGCGCACAATGTCCTTAACTTTGACTAATGATTTTAAACAAGTGCCAATTATTGAACAAGTTCCCGTGCTGGCATAGCGTTTTGAGCTCTGCAGCCACTGAGTCGTAATGAGAATGTTTTGCAAGAAATTAAAAGCGTTTAAGAGGTGGCTTTGGCTGGGGATGCATGCCCGCTGTTGCGGAGTCTTTCATTGGACTCTGATGGTCATGATGGAGTAAAGTTCTGGGCTTGAAGCGCCGCAGTGGGTGTGTTTTTCTGGCTCGGTTACCACTGTTTCAGGCATTTCAATTCCCTTCCCACAGAAACATCCCGGTACCTTTTTCCCCCTAGCCTCCCATCTCTCTCTCGCCGCAACGCTCCTTTGCTGTGAAAAGTAATTGAAATGGAGCTGGAGAATTGACAGATAAAAAGGCCTCAACTACAAAGAGACAACCTGTGAAAGGCCTCAAGCACACTGCCTTCAAATGATCCGTGCGCCAATCTGACTTTGTTCAGCAAATGTGGGATCCGATTAGCCGCGATATCGGAGCCCAATTCAAGTGCTAGCACCCGTAAGTCTGCTTGGAAAAAAGGGAATTCCGCAGGAAAGTGTGAGTAATTTGTGGCTTTTTAATGATAAAATAAAAATGAGTCTTTTTCGCAGACATTTGCAGAAGGGATAAGATCAGGGATTTGCAACGGCAATAAAAAGATAACTGGCTAGAGCCATTTGAAAGCTAACTGTTCTATTCAAGGAGTCGATGACGTCTGATGGATTGAGATGAAATTCTATCAAAGGATGTATCAAAATGGTTTTCTTTCATTTGAAGTTAAAGTTGCGTTTACACGAGGTGATTCACCTCTTAACATTCTCTGTGTTCTGCAAAATCTGTAAAATCAAGATAGTATGCCTTTAATTCAGGGGGTTCCTTTATTCATGAATTCTGAAGAGGCCTTTCAAACATACTCAGTGAACACTCAGTTACTTTTGTAATAACCCTGTATTTTCTTCATTGCGGTTCAGGGTATGAGAGGTTGACCCTGGATGTTAAAGGTTGAAATGATCGTTTGTATTAGGGCAATATAATCAAATTTAAAAGTTTCTGTCACACACAAATACCTAGGTGCTTCTTACTGGATATATTTGTAGAAAAGCCCCAATTTAAGGAATCAAGAAATAATTTCTACAAAATTATAAGAATTGGTAATGTGTTTCATCAAAGTTGTATTTTTTCCCTTTAAACACACACAGTAAGGCAGTCACCCAGAAGTCAGACCTTTTGACTGGATAAGTGGATAAAACACCTACAACAATTAAGAATTACTGTTCCATCCTAACATTTTTAAAGGCAATCTTACCATCAAACTAGTGCTTAGACTGTGTTGAATATCTGTCACAATGCTGAAAGAAATGGATGATCTTGTTTCAGTGTCCAATCAGATGGTAAAGATGAGAAACATGTAAGCAATGCTTGCTGATGTAACAGTTAAACACAGATTAAACAAAAAGAATGGGCTTGTTCTCATGGAAACGGGGGCATGTAAGGTACGCACACACCCTTTTCTTATTTAATATGCCATTCCATTGTTTTTGGCAAATACCACTCCGGCCTAGAAAAAGGCAGTTTCTGGATAAACAGGCTGTTGAACTTTAATCAGACATTCAGTCAAAGCATTCTTTCTCTAACCTTGCAGTTCCTTTCTCTGAACAGACCAACTGTACAGGAAACTGTGACTTTAAATACCTTCCCTCAGGTAACCCTGCTGTCATTACAGAACTGAAAAGACTGGAAAAAAACCGTCTTTCAGACAGACATGAATATAATGTGAAAGCAGTTTAGAGACAATTGCCCATGTAGGATCCTACAGTTCATTGCGTAACAGTACACAAAACACACCAGTCTTCATCCCTGAAACCTTCTTGGAACACGAAATCTGAGAAAGGAAAGAGATGAACTGCTGTGTGCCATCCCGACTGCTTTTTTTTTCCCCCCTGCTGTACTGTAAAACTCTAAAGTTGGTCCAGCAGCAGAGCTGATAAAATCACTGTAATTATGCGAGGACAATATGTTTAGAGCCGGGTTTTTGCTTTCACTGAGCGTGGGCAGCACCGTACAGCAACCGGAGCAGCTCTGTTAGTAAATGGTCTCTCTTTCCTCCCCCAGAACCGGCAGAGCTGCGCCCCCGGGCGTGTCTTTGGCACCCCCGTCTCGGTTCCCTGAGAGCCGTGTAACTCGCAGGGCAAAGCGGCTCGGTCACCCCGGTCTCACTCGGCACGTCAGCTCCCATCCCCGGGAGTGATTGACAGCCTCCCAAGTGCATGTGAACAGTAATTCAGAGGCCTGGCTGCTATAGCCAGTTATGAGGTCTTTATGAGGCTGGCCCCTGACCCGCGTCTTTTAGTAGCATCTTGCTGATCTCTTGTCTCCTCTTTGCTCTTGTCTCGCACATAAAACGCGCATGCGAATATACTCTGTGCATTCAGCAAGTAGAGATGCACGGGATGATGTAGTCTCTCTCTCTCTCTCTGTTTTTTTTTTTTTTTGCTTTCTTGCCCATATTTGATGATTTTGTCTTTCAGGCAGATCAAGGCCTTTAAGGAGCAAACTCTGAAAAGAGATCCATCCCTTACGTTTCTCTTTAAAGCTGATGGGATGATTACCGGCATGTTTTTAAGGGCTGTGATTCCAGAGTGCTCCTGTCCCCCTGGAGAATGCCAGAGTCTTACACCACTTTTTTAGAGAGTGAAAAAGAGACAGAGAGACAGACAGAAAGAGAGAGAGGAAAGAAAGAGAGACAGAGAGAGAGATTGTCATTGCTGTGGTTTGAGGCAGATGTCAGGAAGTCTTTTTTTGCCTTCAAGATAAAAAAGATCTTTCTATCGCTTTTTTGTTTATCTCCACTAAAGTACCTGTTGGGTGGGTGTGTACATTTTTGTACTTTGTGAGATCATGCTTGAAAAATGTAATGAAAAACATTTTCATGTCATGACACATCAAAACCTGCTTTTACAATATGATCTGAATTTTTGTATCAAAGTATGCAGCCTCTAAACACGCAAAGAGCGTTCCTTTCTGTTTTTGTTTGTTTTTCTCCCTCCTGTGCTCAGACCGGATCTTAAGAAAGTATAATTAAACAAGGCAGCATTCTTTTTAAATTACATCACTTATGAGGTTTAATCTTGTCCAGTGTGACGTTATCATTTTATTGAGTTAATGTCAACATTTTCTCACAATCACCTTAATTTAGTAGATGAATAGTTTTTGGTGTATTGTGTACATTTTTTTTTTTTTCAGTGGCTGGTGCATGCTTTTAATGAAAGTGAATGCTTTTAAAGGAGCACTGAATAGATCTAAAGACAAATGAAGTCTTTGAATGTGCACACTCCTGCTCCCTAAAGCAAGCTTTCAGAGGGTGGCTCTTTTTGCAGAGCGGTTTAGAGAGAAGCGAATCCTCTATGGAGACGCTAAGAAACGCGTTTAAAGAGGAAAAGGTTTCATTAGGAATATTTCAAAGAATGAAAGAGCCGGTCTTTTGTGTTGTTGTTTAAGCTAGGATTGTGACCTAAGATCTGCCTGTTTGTTTAACTCGATGGTTGGTTCTCAGAGTTTTTCACATTTAAGAGGTCCTACTTAACATATTGAAGGTCTGGAACTGGTCTACACAAGACATATTCCTCACCTGGGTGGTGTCTGTTAGCCTTAGATGGCTGGACCCAGCCATATGGACACTGTGCTTATTAGCTACCTTGCCTCAACTCCGGTGCTGTGTGCTGTAATGACACTGACTCCGCCCAGCCCTGACTTCTATCACAACACTGTAATTTCTATGTCATGCAAATGTGAGATGCTTTATTATATCCATATAATTGTGTTTTTCTATCTCATGGCTGCAAAACACAAGGAGAAGAGCTGTATAGTGCAGTGTTCATTCAGCATGGCCTTTCTTACAGTGGGAAGCAGCATGGCTTGGTTGTGAGAGCTGTGAGGTTTGTACTGTACTTTTGAGTGCAGTGACGTGGATAATTTTTGCTCCTACTGAAAATGCCATACTGTTCTTGCCTTCTTTGTTTGCATTTTGTGTGATTAAGTGTTGGATGCAGTGAACGTCTTGAGTACCTTAAGCATTCTTACTTCCCTGCTTTGTATCACTTTCTGTCACAGTCATTCATAGCTCTGAGGCCATGGAGGCTACTTTGCGGAATGATTGCGTTTTGCCTGAAGTTGCAGAAGAGAGCCTGATGCACTTTGATTGGGTAGCAGGGGGCAGGCTGTATGTACATGTAGCTCAAAGTGGCACAAAGAGGAACATTTTATGCACAACGAGGACAGATTTTATCACACTTGTTTGTCATTGTACAAAACCTACCGGCCACTTCCCAAACAAAAAAATGTCAGAACATTCTATGAACATGGCGCGTGCTTGTAGGGAGTTGTCCATTTTAAATTCAGTGGTGGCCTCCTTTTCCACTGATCATATAATATTATATTTTATGTTTGAAAATGTATATACATTTTTTCCCTTCTTTCCTGATGTAATCTCTTCTACATCCACTAATGATGCGGTTGGATCAGTGTTACTTCACAAATGCCAAATTTTATGGAATTAACCTCAAGATGGTAGTTTAAATTGGTCTAGTATTTAGCCATTTGGTTGCTCTGTTCATAATCAAAAGTGTCCAACAATAACAGAAAAATCTCATCCCAGTACATGTACTCATAAGACATCAGCAGAAAAAATGGCACAGTGTATAATCTTCATATTTACTGGATTTAGTTGTTTACCTGTAGAACTGTAGATAGCTAAATCTTAAGGTGTGCTGCTCTTTGAGTGATGAAAATACATGTAATTTGTTGTGATTTATTTGAAAATACAAGTGTATGTTACCATTAGCATGTAATACTTTAAAAACTCTTTCTAATTTCTGTCAATGTCTTGATTTTTCTTAAATCCTCTGTAATACATCTGCTCTGGCACAGGTGTTTAAATTATAGAGGAAACTATCACACTGAGCTGCACACAGTTCCACCTCTACACTAAATAATTCAAAAAGTAAGACAGCAAACACCAGTGGTAGTTTAATGTGGCATAATATTGTTTGTTTGTTGGTACCATTTTGATTTATTTGTCCTGCCTATACTGTTACAGCACATATAGATATTACCTTGTTTGTGGAACCTGACCATCTCTATTGATTCTTGTCCCCATGTTTTTGATAAGTATCACAATTTGTATTTGATTATTAATATAACTGAAGTTATATTAACAAAGTCCCCCCCATCATGACATCATACGCTTGCACTCTTGCATTGCCATACCTGAATATAATATTGTGATGTCACTAACATCTAGAATCTCACACTTTGTGTTGCAAGGTATATCCATTCCTAACAGTAGTTCCGTGAGGTCCTCTCCTTTCAGCTGTCTTCCAGCTGTCCCAGTATGTAGTGGACCATGGATGAGGGAAGCACTTATTGGTATAATATTGGTGCAGTCCACCTCATTAGGGTTATAGTGGGGAGTGTAATTAGCAGCGGTAATTGTTATATTCATTATTACATTTTCAGCTTATTTATCAGTTGCACTTTAAATGGAAAGTAAGACATCATTAGGGTTTGCATGTACTTTGTTTCAGTGCGTTAGGGGTCATAGTGTTTTATTTGTTTGACCGTGTTTCTTGTGCTGTGGTATAATCATGGACTGATCGTGTGATTTTCGTGATCACAAAATTACAGCAGTTGTTCATCAATTGGATTTCCGTCTATTTAGTGGATGAAATAATTACATAAAGACAGACTATGAATATGGATTAAATTAAATTATGTTGCAAAGAGAATCCCGGAGTAGGTGATTCACTAAGCTGCAGACCTTCTCTGAACACAAGGCTTGTAATTACTGTCAGGATAAATTTGTCAGTCCAAAAAATCACATCTTACTATTAGCGACCACATGTCCACCCATAGTAACCAACACAGCTGCAGACCAGGTAAGAAAACTGTGTTTTAGTCGGGCCTTATGGCTGTTTTTCATAGATTTATACATTAGCTGGATATTGTTTTTTTTTTAATATTCCCTAAAGCTTTTTAACATCGTTTTTACATATCCACCATTTCAATAGCCAGACTTGTGCTGATGCTAAGCTAAGTTCAGGCTAAGTTCAAGCTGAGGGACACAGGAGCAATGGTTCACCTGGGGTTTCATCCTGTTACCTTCTGGTTAGACCAGTTTCCAAACCACTCTGCAACTCTGCCACCCAATACAAGTGCAGAGCAAATCCTAAGCACCGATAACTTCCAGCTCTGATCATTTTTCCATCGTCCACTGGACGCCCCTGGTCTGTCAGTATTAGAATTAAATTCGCAAGCACAATGCCCTTCTGAGGGGTCAAAGAAAGAGCATGCCTCTCTGAATGCAGAAGAACATCAAAGATGGGTACTGTTGGTATAAGCAGTTACTAAACACTCATCCCCACAGACAATGTTGCCACGGTGTCTGAAAAGACACTTTGTTTAAGTGTGTGTGTATGTGTAGGGTGGGGGAAGGCGCTATGCTAATATGGACTTCTGAGGAAAAAATTCTTGGAAAAAGTCTGCTTCAGTGCATGTTTCACAGAAACCTGTGGCTTATTGGTACCCATCCTTCATGGGTTCCACCCAAAGCCTTTTCTCTGTCTTTTCGTATAAACTCTGAAGCTTAATTTTCTCTTGAAAGGGGGGTATAGACACAGGACACAATCTAATAAGGACACAAGATGGATGTTAATGCCTTTTGGTGAACTTTCTGAGTGCTTTATTTTGTAAAATGGGAAGGATTATTTTATTCTCTAAATGCATTATTTGACTTTTAATGCATTTTGAAACATTTCATGGCCCTGTCTCATGGTTGCGGGCGCTTTTCCCCGTCAGTTCAGCGGCTCTGAGTGGGAGATTATCTAAGACTAAAGATGGATGGTGCTTGAAGAAAATGCTCAGAGTAACTTTAAGTGAAATCACCTCTGTTCTGCAGACCAGCAAAGATGATACCTGGATCATACGCAGGCCTTTTGAGAACTCACATTGTGATAACGGTCTGTGGTTAAACATGACAGCCATCATCGTTTTTTTTTTCTCCAGGGAATGTGGCTAACCTGACAGTTACTTGGACTATTTTGAAGGGAAAGTCGTGATTGTGTCATTTTTTTGTGGTTGAAGCTGGCCGTCAAACTCAGCTCTGTGTCTCTGTGCCCTAAGGAGCCGTCACACAGCAGCGTAAACCAGAGCCTTGCGTGGGTGGCGATGAGAGGAGGCCAGAGAGACTAGCGCGTGGCGAGAGTCCAGCTGGAGAGACGCTCTGCTGAGGGGGACCAGGGTGCAGCCCCTCCCGGGAGGTGAGTGTCACAGTCCTCAGACCCCACCCGTGATATTTCTCTGATGAAGCTGCAGCATAGGAGTGACAGTCATACCAAGGACCAGCTGAGAAGAAGACCCATAAGTCTAGTGGGCGGGGCAGCTGTGTAGTCAGTCGGTCACAACACTGTTCAAAGGGAATGACCGCTCCACTGCACTTATAAAAGGCGGACTTGTCGCTATTAAACAGTCTCTGGTCTTGTGGTTGTGAAATGACATAGTTGTTTATGTTAATGAATGGCCAAATTGGCCACTTTTGAAAATGCAAAAACAACAGACAATACTGAACATAATTTATCATCAATTTTTGAGTGAAATGAGGTGATTGCAAGATGATATTATTATTGAAAAAGTACAACTGATAATAGCACAACCATACATGTCAACAATGCAAATGATAAAAAAGGAATAAGCGCCACTGACTGGCTGCTACTACTTTTCTGGGCAAGTGGTAAAAACCCTGAAAGTGCCATTCACTGCCACAGAACTCCTTGATTATTGAGTGAGTGAGTGAGTGATTGAATGAGTGAGAGAGGTACAGATGTGTCCTCATGTCAAAACACAATATGAGCACAAGCATAAACATATTTGATATAAGCAGCGAGAACAAAATACAATTACAGAGAAATCACAAATGTGTGAAAGATTCATAGCATATGGAAAATTGCGTTTCAGTTTAAAGTCAAATTGAAAGAACTAACTAGATGATGCCAAAAGAGGAAAGAAATGACAGAATGACGCTAAACAGCATGATAAGTGATCACTCCAACAGAAAAAATAAAACACATTACCACAAAATGATCAAAACGTATAACAATGACATAAGGACAATTTCAGTTCAATTGCAGATCCAAATAAACAGTGCAATTACAACATGACTTTGAGATGATGGATTCAAATTACCCCATTTCCTAGTCCCGTTATATTCAGGTTTGGGTAGCACTCTTGCAGTTAAACCCAATTATTCTATATGTGACAGTTACCGCTGGATGGATCCACTTTAATTCGGAACAGGGGAGGCGCACAGGAAAATCCCTTTGAGACTGAATCCCCCATTACCCCCGGTGAGTATGCCCGAGGCGGTAGCAGTGAGGGAAAATTTCCTTGGTCTTCATCAGAGGAGGAAACCTCGGTGGGACCCAGTGTGAGTAAGGATACACACAAGCCCCCAGTTCCCTGGCTGCCCTGGGGTTCAGATGCATAAAGTCCCGGTTGGCAGTAGCAAGATGTCAGATGGATGCTCTGGAGAAAGCAGGTCTCTGTTGCTCTGTAAGCCATAGGGCACAATATACTGTACAGGTAAGAGACAAATAAGATCCACCCCTATTACTATAGGTAGCAAAAATGAGGGTCCCTGGCTGACAAGGCTGCTGATGTAGCTGTTTTAAGGCAGGTGGGGACTGGAAGTCATGACATGAGTTGAGACGTCCCCTGTAATCAGTAGTGAGCGGCCCAAATCGAGCTGCGTCACCAGCAGGCCACTGCGGACAAGGGAAGCCCACTTATCCCGAATCCACAGTCACAAGATCCTACCCCATCACAACCACTGCCTAGGAGTAAGGGAAGCTGACGAGATCATATATTTAAATATTGAGACAGTGTCAGATTCCTGCAGTAATTGTGGCAAATCGCTCCACAGGCTTGGAGTTTTGAGTCTCAGCGCCCCACCAGCCCGTCACAATTATGCTTATTAACTTTCCCAGTACGTAATGTTGTTCTTAGCTATTCAGAGCTACCAAACACTCCACGATTTAACCATAGTCTGTTAAGCAAACACCTCGCAAGTGCCCCGCTTTTACAAAAGGATTTTAAAGAGAGCTTGTATTATACCACGCGTGGGCACAGGTGGGGAGCTTGGAATGGTCGGATGAGTCAATAGGCAGGCGTATCGTAGCGCTCCTTCGCCGCGTGCCAAGTGGTTGGAGACAATGTGAACGTTTTTATTATCGGTTCCGTTCTTGCAGCAAATGAAAGCCAGGCAGCTCTGGTGCGACACCAGTAACTGCGCGCTGTATCGAAGTTGCACCTCCGGTGCACAAAACAACTTAATCGTCTCACACGTACGTGCCACCGACACACACGCAAATCACGATACCCCCAAGGCCTGGATTAATTAAGCCATGAAAACTCATGAGCAGGGAGCATTCAGCAGGTGTCTGTTTTCCCTGGTTATGGGACTCGCTCTTGAAAGGAAAAAAAAACCCTGTATTTTCTTGTACAGACTCATTAAAATCCTTAATTAAGCTAAAATTTTCTGGCTTTTTTTCTTTTTTTTTGCAGGCTTATTCTTCTTCCGCACATAGACACAGTTTAGGGTTCTTAATGTTCAGCATACTTTGTGTGTTCTTGTGGTGACTATTGTGCTATAGCCTTGATTCTCCTCGATGAAGCCTACCTCCAGCAGTTCCCTGTCATTACTTGTCATATGGTACGCAGTTTTTTAAGGAGGAAATTTACATCTATAATGAATGATCATGTGTTGTTAGCTTGCAGCTGTGCCGTGCTGAACGGTGTAGGGTTTCTCTACACGAGATACATACTAATCATGGGCTGGCCGAGGCAGGCCTGCACAGTCAGAGTGGTGCTTGAGCAGTTTCACGCAAGTGCATTATTTTGTGTCAGAGGCTCCTCGGATCTGCCGCGCTCAATTCTCTTGGCTTCGCTCTAATCCAAAACAAGCTTATGACAGCCCTACGCTGCCACCCCCCACCCCTCACCTGATTGCACAAAACAAACACAGTACCCCCTGCTGGCAGGGGGGTTAAGCTGCTGTAATGCACTCCCCAACCCCCTGCCGTCAGCCGCGCTGAGTGAATGGGGGAAGGGGGGCGGGTCTTCGTGTGACGCCTGCCCTGGGGGCGCGGTACGGGAGAGGGAGGCCGAGAGGAGCAGCGGGCGTCTGGGGGGATGAGCCGGGCCGTCCCAGCGAGGCCCACTGCTCCACACGTGGGGGGGGGGGCGAGTGTGCCGACGCCGCCAGAGGGACGCCTGCCAAGGCCTGGCGGAAGGTAGCCCCGCGGCTCGTTTAGGAGAATGGGCAGAAAATTGAGGTTAACAAGCATGGCGGATGAAAAACAGCAGCGGGAGCCTATCGGCCATCAGCGAGGGCCCCGATCCAGCCCCCCCCATACCCCCACCCCGCCCCACACAGAGGCGCACAGTGAGCTGAGGGAGAGGGCCTGGTGGGAGCTCGGCACTGCTTCATACGTTTGCCTCACGTTTACATTTTAGCACATCATAAGGGGGTCCCTGAAATGCAGAATGAAGGAGATTCACGGTCTGTAAACGGACATCGGCTAGCTTTGCCGTCGCCCCAAACAGGCCCATAAGGCCGTCTGCTCCTGCGTTCGTCCGTATTTAGCTGGCGGACACACACGTGCGCGGCGCTCTTGTTGTGGTCCGGTCTGAAGCACGCCGCGAACAACAGGCTCTCCAGTGGAACCTTGAGCTTATTCTTATTTTCCCTCACCGTGCCGCGGCCCCGGGGAGCGGAGCGTTCAGCGTGTTATAATAAGGGTAGCTGATATAATGAAGGTCACTGTAATCAGAGCTAATGTGCCGGAGAGTCAGGCCGCAGCCGGCCTCGTGCGCGGGCTAGGCCCGGCCCTCGGAGCCCGGGGGACCGGGCTGATAGCGTTATCTTCGCTAACCTGACTCTAATACAGGCCTTGTAATGCTGTTCGTCTCGGCATCGGCCTGAACTCTCGGCAGCGATACATTCAGCAGCGGGGAGCGGGGAAGCGGGCTGCGTTCGGCTCAGTCTGTGTGCAATTCCACGCCTGGGTGCTAACTCGCTCCTGTGGACCAGCTCCCTTTTTTTCTGCTCCTGGAAGTGGAAAACGGGGTGCAGCCCCTCTCGCCCGAGCCGACACGGACATACAATCGTCAGGGAAAAGCCAGTGGCACTTGACGTCTCCTTAAAGGTCGTGCTCTCGGATTGATTTTTAGAGCATTTCAGAGTGTGGAACAGTGTTTTGCACGAAGGCTGCGCTGTTCCAGAGAGGTCCTTTAAATTTAATCCGCTCCTCAAACCACCAAGGACATGCTAAATAAACCTCCTCAGCTATTGTTTGGACAGTATGTCTCAGTATTGGACCACTGCTCCGCTGTTTGGTTTACATATTTGGCATACATATATATGTATGTATGCAGTATATATGTTTACAATTTTTACATAATTGGCAAAGGCAAAGATGACAACCACCCAGGGGTCTTATATGCTCTTTCGCACCTCCATTTATGTATCTATGTATCTATTTATATACATTATGTATTCATTTCAGTTCAAATTAGTCACACTTTTTAAAAAAGGCAATCCTTTTCAGCCAGTCATGTCTCACTGTTCTGCAATTTATGCCCCTTCTACTATGTGGACAGCTTTCCCTCCCTTATGTCGCATGTCCTTTTTAAGAGCTTTTTTGAAGTTATATTTGATATCTGGCTGTATATCAAGTGTCGGCCACTTCAGCGCTGTACTGTCAGTTCGCTTTCCTTTCTCGCCGAGTCTCATTGTGCGCAGATCACCAGTCATAAACAGAAGGGCATTATGGGAAATTTACTGAAGCTCCAGTTGATTTGTTCCGTGAATAAGGCCTCCTCATAATTAAGATGTGGACAGGCAGCCCCCCAGGAACCTGAACCGAAAAATCGACGGTTTCTCAGCCGGATGTGTGTACATGCATCAAGCCGCAGTGAGTGATTTATGATATTTATGTTCTAATTCAAATATTGGATTTGTAGTTCACAGTACGCATGTGAAAGCTAAGGTTCACATTTTGATGTCTCCCCTCCCTGCCTGTTTCCCTTTTATAGAAATGATTCTTTTTTTCAGGATGAGAGTATATGCAGAGGGACAGAGAGACAGATGGTGTGTCTCTCCTTTCCAGTCGAGAGGGATACCTTGCTGTCTGGCCAAGATTGTTTATGGTTTGCATTAAACCACTACCAATATTTTAAAAAAAAACAAACCCTGCAAGCCTATGCAGAAAAAAAATCTGTATTGGGAAAAAGACATTCATAACGAGAGGGAGAGAGCAAGACTTCCTCATCCAACTGTTACCCTGATCTACTATTGGTACTCCTCTTACGTGAACCAAACAGGAGGTGTGGGGACATCTCTGAGACTTGATTAACTTGTAGTAAATCTCAAAACAATTCCTGAACATTATTAGTCAGGGCTTTGATTTAAAAGTCTGTGGAAGAATAATTTTAATTGCAAACAGAAAAGCAGTTGCTCGTTGAATTGACTGAATAAGGAATTTCAAATTCTAATGTAACATTTTTTGTGTCAATTTCAGCATCAATAGAGGCAATGATGTGTATTAATAAAATAATAAATGTAATGTAATAATAAAATGTAATGCAAAACTGTTACTGAAAGTCTAGGACAAAAGAGTGTTGCACATAGAATGAAGCTTGGCCTTAAGTCTTCTGCAGTGGAATACTCTCCTCTTCTTTGTAGCCATATTGTTTATCACGGGTCAAACGTACCTTCATCAAAAAGAGCCATGCCTGATTTGCTGTGCATGTGGTGTCTGACCCCTCTTATAGGGTAGCCAACATTTCTCACTGTATCCAGACTTTCACACAGGAGCCACAAAGAAATTTCTGGCCCAAATTTAGATTCACCAGCACACCATGTCAACCGAGGGTCGTAAATTAATCCAATATCAAAGTTATGACCAATGAGAAATCTTTGAATAGAAAATGAAGGAGATTTGAATTCTCAGGATGTGTGAATTTTTAGAGGCATGCAGTTTTCTCAGGGAAATATGAAAAAAAAAATCAAAGGATTTTGGAAAAAGGGCCTCTGTTCATTCATCCGCTCCACCAAAGGCTTGCCCATATGCAGGCTCTCGTGACTCCCTGGCCCTATCATTCAAACTTCGCACCGGTCTTTGTGGCTTTCAGAGGACCGTAGTGAAATGATCTCTTTTGTTTCGCATCATTAGTTCCATCTGTTGTGTGAGCCGGGGCTGTCTGTTCCAGAGTGTGCCAACGTGATGGTGGCCAGGGGCGATCGGAGACGCCACCGTCCCCACGGCCCCGTGTCCCGACCTCCGCCCCCCCCCCCCCCTCCGCTCAGAGCCCAGATGACACCCTGATCTCTGTTTACTCACTTATTTATTTATGTGTCTGGAGGGGAGGGACCTCTAGACATTTTGTTTTAAATGTGCACTTTTGACAACATTTTAATGGCCACAGCATTTGGTTTTTTTTCCAGAGGTGGGAATAATGTAAAATGTGTATTAAATAGCTTTGAAATTGTGTTTTTCTTCTGTGACTGCTCACACATCTGTGTTGGGATGTGCAACACTAAGAAATAACATTCATGATCAGTAGTCCCAAGGGCTACAGACATTTTCAGTTTTGGACACAGAGGTTGTTCATACTTTGGTTGTAACTCTGAAGCTGACTAAAGCTCAATTATTCTGTAAGATTTGCAGTGGGAAGATGCTCACTTTACTGAAAAAATAAGCACTCATTTTTATCAAAAAAGATTTTGGCTTCACTGTGCGAGCTATTTAGAAATCACACAGTGTTAGTGCCTGCTCACAAGCTCGCACAGTTATGTGCTGCCATGTTGGGCCTGTCTAAGGTGGTGGTGTAACTGGTCAGTTGGTAAACACCAGTGCTCCAGTCTCTTGGAGGGTTCCACTGTACACCCAGTCTGATGTAACGTTTTCTTTCAGCAAGAAAATATTTTATTCATGATTTACATGAATCATGAATCTTCAGAAAGTCTTAGCGCTGATGGGCATACACATTTCAACATCTGTCTTCTTGAGAATAATTCATGGCCCTGCGGAACGCTGGGGAAGAGAACATCAGGGTTTTCCCTCGCAGTTTTACTTTGTTTAGCTGTTTCTGAAAAAAAAAAAGAACAGGAAAGGAAAATGTGTATACAGCTGAAGGAGTGTGCTCCTTCTCTCTGGAGAGAGAGAGAGAGTGTCCAGCTTTGAGTACATGTGTAATGGAGAAGACAGGGATTTGTGGAAGCCCTTGTGTACAGTACTTCAGAGTGTGAACCTCTCTGGGAGAGCTGTTTTTTTTCCCAGAATGCCGAGCAGCAGGGACCTGAGTGATGGTTGCCTCTCTGGAAGCTTGCTTTCGTGCTTTGAAGAGTGTTTCACAGCTCTCATCTTAAATGTGATGAATCTGTCATTTGGACAAGGAGTCATTTTGTTTGGCATATCCTTTTTGATGATGCTTCTTGGAGACTGAACAATTCCACCATTTATTTGACCCTGTCTTGTCACTGGACAAATTAATTACAATGATGACTCAAGACACAAACCTGCCTTTTCAAATAATAGCAACTGCAACAGGCTTGTCATTATGAAAGTGGTACATTATATAAGGGGTGTGTGTGTGTGTGTGTGTGTGTGTGTGTGTGTGTGTGTGTGTGCGCGTGTGCGTGTGCGCATGCGCACATCTGGGTATGTGTGTGCAGGTGTGTGTGGAGTTATCACAAAGGAGGTTGTTTTAACACAAGGAAAATGATGGAGAGTTTTTTGGCAATAAGTCCGTTTAACTGACCTGACCTCACATGTAACACTTGAGTTTGTAAGTGATCTAATCTTGTCTTCCCAGAGGGCAGAAATAATGAAAAAATTATGGGGGCAGCTTCTGTATGTGGACCAAAAGATAGCGAGATATGACGAGACTGTGGAACGGCTGTGTGGGTTTCAAAGTGAGTGACACTCAACTGTTCCTGCTTCAAAGTGCAGTATTTGCCGGAGCCATTATGAAATAAAGCTGCAGAAAAAGGCCAGTATTTGGTTTGAATTGATTCTGCGAAAACTCCAGAAGTGAATATGCTTTCATTTTGATAATATTACGATCGGAAAAAAAAATCCCAGTGTTGTGTCAGTTTCCACCTCTCCATTACTTTGTCCATTAGGGTGAAACTGGCTGATTTTATTTCTCAGACTCTATTTTCTGTGATATAGTGAAAATTCGAAAGCTTATTAAGTCTGAGTGACATCCGTATGCTAGAGCCAGGAAAGAAAGTAAGTCGTCTGTATCTGGTTTCAGTTCATTTTTGCTCAATTTCCCACCCGTGATCAAATATTTCACTTTCCAGTAGGGTCCTAATGGGAGTGTCAGGTTCACAGGGGCCTTTCGTACTTGCTCTGGCACCATTACCGTTCCTGAATGCCCTGTTTCAAATTTCCACCTGTCAACAATAAGGGTAGAGGTTTTAATATGTGCAGACTCCCCACTTGCTGAGAAACAGTTACCACCGTACACAGTTGTTGAATGTTGAATGTTTGAATGGCTTTTTTTTGGGGTGGGGGGGGAGTGAAATGCAGAATTGAAACATGGGAGAACATGCCATGCGCTCCGCGAGCTGATGCAAGCGGCGCTACTGTGGCATCTCTCTGAGTCCCGCTGCCCTGTTGGGATTAGCGAGACACAATGTTTCGGTAAACATCTCCAGAAACAACCCGGAGCAACGGCAAACAAAGAGGGTTTTGCTCGGTTCCTCTCCAGTCTAAGCCTCCCTTAAGTTGAGCTCGGCCGCTCCGGGTTTGACATCATAAGGCATCATCTCGTCGGATGAGAGGGGGAAAAAGCCGTGTTTCTTGTGTGCGCTGTCACTCAGTGTCCTAAACAATACATTTGCAGCTGAACAGGATTTAGCAGTAGCGTTTTTCTGATGTGAAATGTCCAATATAGCCAGTGCAGGGGAAAGAAGACGGGTGGTGTAGGTGTCAGCTGTTCACTGCTTTGCGAATATGAATCCTACGGAGGTTTGTTGCCGTTTTAGCTCTACATCATGTTTCTATGGGCACCGGCAGCTTCTGCACAAGAGATCACAGCAGTCCAGTTAAACTGCGCTTCCCATATTAAAGCACATAATGTACTTGCAGCACTGTTACTCTTCCCACAACGGGTTGGTCTGTACATCCGTTGCAGCCCGCCAATGAAATTGTTTTTGATTTAGTTCTTTTTTTGTGTCGTTTCAATGCATTTAAAGCAGCCTGACTTTAAGAAGAACAAACATCAGTGCTGTTGTCTCAGGTTCAGAGGCCTTCAAACGTCCTTTCAATAAAACAAACTCAGCTGTGAAACCTTAAGGACCTCTCCTGCAGTCAGCCCCCTGAAAATATCCCCCCTCCTGCTACAAAGCCATTTCCCTTTGGTTCCCCCTGGGGAACCTGTATTATTCTGTGGGTTTTATTTAATCTTGTAGAGAGGGTCTTGGCTTTTTTTTTTAATATGTGGCCTTCGCTGGGACTACGAAAGAGTGTATTTATTTAAACTTTAGACACTACAGCAACACAATCTGCGCGGTGTTTCATGTTGGTGTGCGTCTTTAACCCCTCGTCCTCTGTAGAATTTCAGGAATTTTCAGTGGATTTTTATCCCCCGCTTTTAATTATACAGCGTTTTTTTTTTTTCCAGACCAAAATGAGAAGGAAAACTTATAAGGCCTCCATTGCTGAGGCATTCCAGACTGAGAGACTTTTGTGCATGGCTGTGCGAATTGTGATTCTCCATGGAGGCATGCCTTCTTGCCCAGACTTTAACACAAAGGAGCACAGAGAGTTTGAGGAAAGGTCTCTAGCACACCAGATGCACCTATCATTAAAAAGCAAACAGAACAATGTAAATAAACCACAAACCATCAGGCACAATTATGTCCTGTTCATCTTTTTTTCCCCAATAGCAACCCTTTCTCTCTCTCTCCCTCTCTCTTTCTCTCTCTCTCTCTCTCTCTCACTCTCATCTGTTTTGTGGAAATCAGGGCAGTGTCAGTTGTTGTGGTAGCGCCAGGTTCCTGCTGAAGGAAGTGAGAGGTAAATGAGGGAGGGTATTTGCATTGCACATGAGGTGCTGGGTGGGTCTCACCTGCGGGACCATCTGCGTGAGCGCTTCAGGAGCTGAGGATCTCTCTGCCGCTGCTGTTCTATCCACCCCCCCAACCCCACCCCCACCCCGTGTCCCGTGAGTGACATGGGTCTGGAGAAAGTGCTTCTGGGCTCTCTGTGTCCCTCCTCTTTGAGGAGCAGGGCCACTGATCGAGAAGCATTCTATTGCAAGAATTAGAGATTACAGGTCCCCCTCTGTTGCCGTGTACATAATGAGATGCCATTTTGATGCTCAGTGGAGTACCTAAAGTAATGTGTTTATAATTGGTGTTGTTGCCAAATAACCTCTTATGTCTGTTATAGTTAAACTGAATCACATGTATTTGCAAATAGAAGTTGTTTATTGGGCTTGCCTGCTTAAGAAAGTCTCCCTCACTTAATTGTCCTGGTTTGTGCTTGGCATCATCAAGTCATCACAGTCTGAAGCGATTACAGTCAGGGTTGTCTCTGCCTCCGTTTGACTTTGGTACTTCAGTGGAGTACGGGTACAGAGTCTTTCTCCCTTTGGGTGCTGACAAGTGTCTGTCTTAAATGAGACAAACCAAAAAACCACTGTCTCAGTATTTTACGTTTTAGCTATTTCCATAGGTGCTATTTCAGATTCACTGGTCTGATGGGATAGATTTGATCTTGCTTTGTATGTATATATGTATCTTTCACTACTTGGTGAACCCTTGAAAAGATACCCAGTGGCATTTGTTAGTCATGTGTGACTTGGCATTTATGAAATGTTGAATTACTAAGAAGTAGCAGTGCTTCTGGTAGACTTGTAAGGGCAAACTGAACTGTAACTGAAGGGTTTTTTTAAATTTGATTTTTGATCAGTGCTTCATTGTATATATTAACGTCCCAATATATTTCCTAATAAAATGTTGAAATGCTTGTGTTTATACTGACATTGAGTTTTACACAATCTTCTTTCAGGCACTTTACTTTTTGCACCATCATGGGAGAATAATTGTACTTTGGCCAAGACATTATTGGACCATTAAACCACAACCCCTCCCAGTAAAGTCATTTTGCTTTTGTGCAAATGCACTGGAATTACTTTCAGAAGGCAGTGCCCCAAAGAACATGCAAAAGGCTACTTATTGTCCTAATGATTCCACATCCTTTTAAAAGACACCATCATCATTTACACGTGGAAATGCATAGGAGGAGGATCCTCTGAGAGAGGGAGAGTCATCCCGATCCCCTGTGAAAATGCAGGATGGAACTGTGTTTGAATGGACTGCAGACACTGGGGACATATTATGCTGAGCGCATATAGCAGGTCAACAGTCCTTCCCTGACAGTATTGATACTGTACACAACACACACATATACAAAAAAGGAAAAAAAAAAAAATCCATGTAGCCAAAAAACACTTGTCTGTGTAGCTAAGGTGAAGCACGTATTGCAACATTACTGTGTGGATTTAGAAATACAAACTGATTTCAACATTGTCTCCATCCAGAGAATAATATTTACCATACTACCTCAATACATGTTCCTTGCCGTAAATAATGCAATTCTGTTTTTTTCCATTCAAGTCAGACACAGCAACATTTGGAAAAGAGTTGAAGTAAGCAAGTATATTGTGAAGACATCCCATAACATGCTTAAAGTTTTACTAATTTTTTAAATAAAAAAGATATTTATTTAAAGATACATATTTGTGTATGTCATATGAAAGGATTTGTGGTGACATTTTTCATTTGGGAGTGTATGAAAGAGTAATCTCCCTTTGGCAAGTTTTTGTATTGTAACATCAACACGCGGCTTGTGTGGTTAGTATTACGCTCTTCAAAGCATTGCAAAAAGAAATTGCAATGAAAATTTGGCCAAATGTTGCTGCTCAGTAAGCCCATATTCTTGTCTGTGTGGACATAGTGAGTTGTGACATAAAACTGACCTTAGGCAGCTTCTCACTTTAAGAGGCTCGATTAACTTTTTCCATGCAAAGATTTGTGAAGGCTGATGAAAAAGGGGAGAAATATTTAAGTGGCTCATTTCTGATAAAGATCAGAGCATTAAAAAAGACTTTGGAATTTTTAATTAAAATGAAACGAGGGAACTGCGCAGTACCATGAGGAAACAATTTGAAATGTGAATTTACAACCTACCGTACTGTTTTTTCCTGTCTTTGCTCAAAATGAGAGTGTTGGCTTGCTCCAGACGCTGTGTGACTGTCTCCAATTAGACATTTTGTTGAGTTTTCACCCTCTGTCACTATGACTTCAGTCGAGAGAGAGAGAGAGAGAGAGAGAGAGACCCCTGCACATCTCTGTGACTCAGAAAGAAATGACAACAGGGGTAAAAAAGCAAAGCAAGAGTAAGAAGCTCAAATGTACTTTTTTACTGAAACCACAAGTCATGGTTTTATTTATAAAGTGTAATAATTCCTTTAATGTTAGCAGTTAATCCTCTTAATACCTCCCCCCCTTTCAAAAAAGAAAAACCCAGAAAGTAATGTGTGTTCTTCTAGAATTATGAAATTAAATTATCTTTCATTTTAACACATTTACATTATTCTGAAAATGTTAAAAAAAAAACATTCTTTAATTTATCACTGAAACTGTATATATTTGTGACCATCGGCCTCCTCAGCACTTTGACAGGTGAGCCCAAATTCATACAGTTCATGCACTCTGAGTCTGGGCATGTGTTCGGATCAGAACTCTTTAGCTGCTTCACCCTCATGCACCATGGCTAGTCTAGCCACCTTGCACAGTTTCACCTTCATTCCCAACACCTTCCTTTGTTGTTTTTCTTAATCTATCATAATTTACCCTTCGTCGCTGTCATCGTCATCATCGCTGCCTTTGATGTCATCTTCATGCTAATTGTCATTATCATTATCTACCACATCGTCTTCATAATCTTCTCCGTCATTATCTACATCACCACCGCCATCATCTTCATCATCATCATCATCATCATTATGATCATCATCAGAGGATGAGGGCAGGCATTGTGTTTTCAACTGGGAATATTACATAGGGACAGTTATGCACATGGATAGGACTATCAGAAGTTCTGTGTCTACCAAAAATATTTTTTGGCAGTGGCAAAAAAGCTCAAAAACTTCTGTGCGGCACACAGTTTTGAACTGTATACAAAATTATTTTTGTTTGTAATATTGTAATAATTGTAATTTTTATTTGTAAATGTACTCAGTTAAAATTTGCTCTCTTCTCCAGGACATGGGGAACCTCTGTTCCAAAGAATGGACTAAACAGTCCTGTCAGATACTTTCCACTGGTGAATCTCTCCAGTGTGCCATACAAGTTATGCTATGGCATTAAAAATATAACTCCTCATAGCTACTGTAATCCATAAAGCTGTGTCCACACCTCAATGTGTCAGTGCCAGTCAGCCTAGCATGGTCTGCGCTTAAATCAGTAATTTACTTCAGTGTGTCTCGGCCATCAAGGTGTTACTTAAATGTAGTATGTAACCTTACCTTACCTCCTGAAAATGTAAAATGAGCCATGTTTTTTGTATTTAGCATGTATTTAGCGCATACACTGTGTGGTGCTTTCTGTTTTCTTTTGTTTTTTGGTGTTTTGAAAAAGCTTGTCAGTTTATTATGACCCGTACATTCTTAGTACAGGTATTAATTAAGGAGAGGAACTGGAGAGTTAAAAGCATCATTCAGACAATGTGTACAATTTGTACTGTAAACACTAACCGGCCTGGTCAGGCTGACACGGCTCGGGGCATGACGATTGGCTGACTGTGGAGGTCTGCATGACATCATCTAGACCCTGAGATTATACTGTACAGAGGGAAAAAAATCATTTCAGGGAGGAAAGAGCTTATTACCCAGTGTATACAGACACTTGATGAAGTGGGCACATGACATCACTTGTTCTGTAATTACCATATAAGTTCATCAAATGACACACAGTGAGGCACACAGACTATCAGGTTAAAGCTGGTGAGGAAAGTATCACTCCTCCTTTAAACGTAGCAGACACAGAGTGTACATTTTTCCCTTTTTTTCCAGTTTCTGAGTATACACGGCCACATCTTGTCTTTGGAAGTTAGCTGTTGTTTTCACTGGATTTCAGACAGGTTTGTATAGTGTGGTTTTACGACCATCTCCGGGCTGTTTGGTTTCTTTGTAATATCTGATATATTTAATGAAGGCTTTCTGTGAACATAGTATAATGTTTATTATATGACAAAGGCATAGCACATACCCCTGTAAAGGAGAACATTCACAGTTAACGTTTTCATCAACAAACACATATATTTTTTTTACTGGCTTGAGGCCTGTTTGGTACTTGCAATCTTAGGAAAGATGCTGAACATCAGGCTAATTTAAAGATCATGGAGGAGATATATACAGTTGAGGAGGTAATAATGATAATAGTTTAATAATACTAATAGTAATAAAAATAATAATAATAGTTTAGTGTATTTTTTTTAAAAAACTTCAGATAAATTAGCTTTTGTTTTGCTATGCAAGGCACTCAAATAAATAAGTTTCAGTTACAAAATCAGTAAGCAAGTAAGACAAAAAGTGAAAATATGCTACTATGCTCTGAGAAGGTGGAAAAAGTAACAGGGAGATAGGTAAGGGTACAGCTCTCCAGATGTTGTCTTCGTAGCTTGAAGTGCTTTAGTGCTATCACGTGGGAGATAGTTCCATAGATTGAGGAAATTGTTGGGGGGGAACCCCCCGGAACTTTCTTAATTCTTTTGTAACCCTACTCCAACATTGAAATGCAGAGCATATTTGTATTGCTCTACATTATTTACTAATAGTAAGCAAAGGCCAAAAGGAAAAGATTTAGAAAAACGCAGCTGGCGTTGAAAAATTGTATTCCAGGATTGATTAGATGACATGCAGAGTGTATTAAATTTTGTAGACATTTTAACAGCAATATGCAAGATAGTTAGAGTCCCTCGGGGCAGCAGGATTTTTTATATCCTTCACACAAGGTCAAACCCCCCTCCTCCCCGCCTGTGTGTCTTTGTAGACAGAGCAGAGGGAAAGGGCCGTCATACTGTAGTTACTTATGGGAGAAGTATAGAAGAAAGACAGACGCATTTACCATTTGAATCTTTGAAGCTGGGATTTTAGTTCAATGGTATGTGCAACGTATATGTACAGTAAACATTTATTTAGGTGTTTGAAAGACACCAGACCGAGCAAAAAATGGAATGGAAAGAGTGAGTGAAATGGGTCTATTTTCTTTTAAAATAGGCAGGAAAAAGAATCCATCTGGTGTATGAATAATTTAGATGGCTCAAGTCGGTTCCTGTTGCTGTTCTGTTTGCTCTCCGCTTCTCCCCCTCCCTCGCGCCTCCCCCTTTGACATCCCTCCCGAGGCTTGTTCACGACGCTCTGAGGTAAGTCGTACCACATACTGTACATCCGAGGCAGTTGGGGAGATGTGTGTGTGTATGTGTGTGCACAAAACAAGTTTCTGGCCGTCTTTCTTTCCCCTGTCAGGTTTCTTGTACTTTAAAAATAACCAATTTCTGGGGAAAAGTTAATTTAAGACGAAATGCAGAAAATGTGTGTTTTGTAAATTTACATTTAGGTTATAATTAAATGTTAGATACTAGATGGGGAGTTAAGCGTATGCATGTCTGTGATTTGACACAGATTTGATGGAAGGTTAGTTTGATTTGATAAACTGTTTCCACAGTTCCAGGGTCAAAGTTAGTGTATGTGATTTAGTCTTGCTTTAGTGTTAGAGTCAGCGTAGGCAGCTGGAATTGAATAATGTTGTATCACTTTCCATCTCCTGTATCATGTACAACCCTGAAATCTGAGAAGCTGAAAACAGCACTGGCTGGGTTAAAAAGGCAATTACCTACTGCCAAAGGTTGGGAATCATAACAGTGTAGTACGTTTCTTTATTATTATTATTATTATTTCATATACCTAATCTGAGGCATCCTGTTTTGATAATACTAATAAATAGTGTGTAAATAGTAGTCTGTGTGGTGCTTTGAAGTATATAGAGAAGGTCTACATATAGGCCCAAATTGGTCACAGGTCTGCGTTCATACCCAGAAATTACAGCTGTCATGCAGTATTAATGAATTAATTAACGCAGATCAACTTCTCTTTGGCAGATGTGGATGATAATTGATTTTGAGCCATACATTTTTACACAAAAACAGGAAACATCGAAGCTACTGACTATGAGTTCATCCATTTCTTTTAAGAATTTCTTTTTTGGTCATCAGAGTAGGTGAGAAAGGGAAACATTTAGAGGGGCACCCACCAAAATGCAATTAGACAATATCAGCTGGGCTGGTATTCTGTAACGCACCATTCAAGGGCATGAGAGAGAAACACTTAGTGGCCTCCGCATTCCTGCTGGAGGTGCAAAAAAATCACTGCGAATGCCCACGGAAGACGATTGAAAATCAATAGGCAGGTACATCTTTCATTCATTGTCTGTAACTGTAAACGTCAGGAGCCCCTCTGCCGCCTGGCCAGACATGGAGACTCTGCGGCCCAGCAGCACAGAGTCAGGCTGGTCGAAGGTGCACCCTCCATGGCCCCTTGGACACCCCCCTCCCCACCTCCACCAGAAGTTTTGTCTCAATTTATATATGAGAACCTGAAATCTGGGAACTCCTTTCCCAGCTTGAGAAGGGTCTTGGGGGAAAAATGAGGAGTTGGTCGATCCTCCTGGTAAGCAGGACGCCATGTTACATTTAGGCAAAGTGAAAGCAGTTGAAAGGGAGGTTTTGTAAGTGCTGTTTGCCGTGGTGCTGTGCTGTAGACACATGTCAAGGTGAATGGAGTTACCGTGATACACTAAGAACGTCACCTGCCGTACACTAAGCACCAGGTTTCGCTTTGATTTAGTCCAGCACTGCAGATATTGGTGGTAGTATCAGTGAGCGTGTGTGTTTTTTGTTAATGTTTCACTTTCGGGCGGTGTTAGTTCATTAAAGGTATACAAAACTTTTGTTATTGTTTCCATGATGGAACACCTTTCCACACCTTTATAGTGCATGTTTTAAGTGTTGTTTAATTGTCTTGCTTCACTAAATCATTTCTGTTGAAGTCTACACGTTCAGTTCATTTTGACTATACCGTTTACAACTGACATTGAGGAGTCTCAGTTAAAGTTTTAATGTATCATAACTACTTATTCAGTATCTCAGTGCCATTTTGTTGGTATTGCCAGTTTATTTGGTTACAAAAATGTATTCTCAACAAATGTTTTTCGCTGTAAGTAGATAGTCTTGTACAGCTCTTTGGTAAAGCACAGTGAGATCCTGGGGACGTTTCAATATTAAGTTTTTTTTTGTTGTTGCTTGCTCTGTTGAATTGTTTGGCTGGACCAGAATATGAGAGGATGAATCCCACAATGTCTCCAGTATAGTGGTTTGGTGTTTTTTTTAATGCATGTCATAAAGAAAAGACATTTTTTGTTTGTTTGTTTGTGTTGTTTCTACAGCAATGTTCTTGAACTGGTTGGTGCACCACTGCATTTTCATAGAATTGTCAAATGGTTATTTTCAATTTTTTTTTCTCACACATGGTGTTGAATGCATTTTTAGAGGGTTTCTGTTATTTTCACGGAATGTTGCGGACCCCACGTTTGTTGTTCAAGTTTGAATGTGGGCATCAGTGTGGGAGTCAGGAATGAACCTATCACATAGCAGTGCAGCAGGGGCTCGGGCAGGCCCGATTTTCCCAGATTCTGCAGAATTGATAGAGCTAATTTCACATCACACTCACATTTTTGGTGAAGGGACGTTTAGGTAAGGTTTGTTCTGTCTGTGTGTGTGTGTGTGTGTGTGTGTATGCGTGTGTGTGCGCCCGCGCGTGTGTGTGTTTTCTGCCGTTGCTGTGTTGAGAGGCTTCATTGGCAAACTTTACTGTACAGCACACACGCTTGGACAACACCACTCACCTTTAATGAGAGCATATTATGGCATGGTGTATTCTTCAGTGACCTGGTCAATGATTGTTGCTCGATAGCTAGGTGACCTGCTGTCTTCACTGGTGTCATATAAAGTTACACTGTGATGCACATGGGATCACTTGAGTACGGGTATTGCATAACGATCAAACCGTTTCAGATTCATGCCATTATTCTGTGGGCTGCTGCATGCTTCTTCAAGGAAAGCACTCGGTTGTAGTGTGTTTCAAATCCCTCCAGTGATGGGAGGTAGTGTTCACATTTATTAATTCTGTTGTTGAATATATAAATTGATTATTGGTTTAATAAATTAATAAATTGATTGATTTATTAATTCTCATGCAGACTGGTATAGGCCACAAAGTATCCTGGGAGCCCATTAAAAACACACACCTTACCTCCTTTTGGGGTTTTGGATAGCCTGGACAGTTAAGGTTTGGATACTTTCAGGCCGTTATGCTGATGAATAGGAAGACAATGCAGGACATAGTCAGGTATGTCTATCAACACATACAGTTTAACCACAGAGTCCTGTGCCGACTACTTCTAACTTTGAGACTGATGTTTTGCGGAGCGGGGCATGTGGGAAGATACGAATTGTTATCGCTGTAATTTATGAGCGTTTTCCACATAAGTGCTTGTTTTCTGTAAATGCACTGCAGCCAGGCATTAAGTGTGTCCATTTCCTCGTAATGCAATCTTCAGCAGCAGCCTCACCTCCTCAGAAGGAATGACACCAGAAGAGGCCCTCGTGCAAAACTGGCCTGGAAAGTATGTCTCCGGCTCGGTGGGGGGGGGGATTCTGTAAGGAAAGAAAAGGCTCAATATATGTGGTAGTTGGGGTGAACAGTATGGGCGAATGCATCTAGCTTTATATCTCCCTTTAAAACAGACTGAAGGAAGACAAGTTCATAGGTATCATTTTCCTATCCAGGGATAATGTACTAACTCTGGATCCTCTTGCATGATGACACTTAAACAGCACATTTGCACAGTTGTATGTGCAACAGCTACTGCTTAAATGCAACAAAGGAGCTACAGTTAAAATAGGGGTAAAGCAGAATGGGTTAAATAGTTGTGTGTCAGGGTGGGGAATTTTTGACAGGCGAATTGTTAGCCTCCAAACGGTACTCAGATGCTACCCAGTTTCCTCAAATCTACAGACAGCTCCACGCACATGCACGCACGTACACCAGAGCGCACGTACACACCAGAAAGCAGACGCTTACGCTCAGTGCCCTGTCATACAGCTTTATTTATCCTGGCTTCTTTACTCCATGCCAAAACAGCCAGCAACCTGGAGCAAATGCGGCGCTGTTTTTTTGGAGGAACAGCGCTCTCTAATTTCTCCCAAGTAACCAAGAGACTCTTTTTTTGAGAATCAGGATGAGAGTGAAAATAGGAGGGGGGGGGGGGGGGGGTTGGTGTGACAGGCCCTTGGAATCCCAACCTCTCTCTCCCGGCGCCCGCACTAATCAACCCCTATAATTTATGCAGAAAATATGATTTATATTTAATTTCACTACACTTGCATTGTTAATTTGAGATGTAATTAACGCGTCGCCACGGCAACTAATTTCGCAATGCCGTAAATTATCGCCGCCTTTTCATCAAAATTCAGTTACTTTGGCTCCTGTGTGCAATGTACTGATGCAATTAGGTTACCGGGGCAACCCGAAAGTGTTCATTTTCTTTTGTGTAATTGCAATGAGGCAGAAGTTTTTATATCAGAAGTCATGTTCACTTTTTTTTGTGTTAACAAAGAGCACACACAAACGGGCACTTCTGCGAAAATAATTGCAGACCCAGGAACACAACTCTCAGGCAGTGAACACATACGCACTCGAACACAAATGCATCATGTGCGCGGCACAAACGCACGCTCAAGGATGAAAGGTGCAAAGTAAATGGATTGATTAGTGAGACTGTCTGGCCATTGTATCCGTGTGCGTTCTGAGGGTATCTTTTCAACAAGGAATGCAGCCTCAGAAAGGGAGAGCGTTTGTATGCTTGCTGCGCAGATTTGGCTGTGCACGTATGGACACGAGCACTTCCACACACATGCAGGGCGCGCGGTCCCTTTGTTTCCCTCAGACACCGGCTATTATGATTCAGTATTATAACTGATGATATCTAATTTGCTCGCAGAGGATCTCGTAATGGAAAGACACCAGTGCGGCTCTGCGGTGGCTGTACTGGTCCCACTGCCAGAGTCCGTCCGCGAGTTCCCATCCTCGGGAGGTCTGACAAGACCACCCGTGCCAGTCTGCCTGGCCCCGCTCCTCTCTCTGGTCTCCAATTCACCCCCACCCCCTCCCCCTTAGCTGGTCTTCAGTGGAAATATCAGGTCATTGGCTGCTAAGCTGTGGTTAACTGAAAAGGTAATTAGATTTGTAAGCAGGCTTTTTGAATCTTTTTAGCCTCTTCAATAATACCGGGAGGGATTACAGACGTTCTGAAATGCTGCTGTAGTTTGACTTCCCACCAGCAGAGGCCAAGTCCCCATGACCAGCTCAAATGGAAACTGCAGGCCCATAATTGGCTTGCTCTTTGCAACTTCTATTGCTTGCCGCTAAAATCAGAGCAATCTCAAAGCCAGATAAAAAGGACCAGAAAACATATTTCTACAGTAATAAACTCAATTTGTCAGTTTGTAGAAATAGCAAAAACAGGATTAAAAGTCCTTCTGATGCTCGCCGCCTGTAGAGGTTTCATGCACAGTTGTCGGTACAAACTCGACCATGTGGTCAATACTTTGATTTTTCTGCTGCTGTTTGATTTCCCAGCTATGTTACCCAGGGATTGATTTGCCATATCCGTGTTTCAAAGAGAGAGAGAGAGTGAGAGAGAGAGACAGAGAGAGAGAGAGATTCCTCTGAAAGATTTCTGTTTTATCTCGCTCCATTGTCCCTGCTGACAGAAAACAACAGATTAACATCATTTACAAAGACAGGGTAATGTATAGAGAGGGAGAACGCTGCATCTCTGGAGACGGACTCTGGGGAGGCGGCGCGAAAAAACACGCGCTCCTTAAACGCGTGCGTTTCGCCGCCGCTATGACACGTCAGATTTCCAAAACAACTTGTTTCTGACATTATTTTTTTTCCATTTTAGCGCGGAGCGCAGCGGCTCGAAGAGTGGAAAAAAGTATCCGTTCTTGTTTAGATAAAGTGGTTGCAGCGTGTTAGCGGCGGCTTCTCTTCTCCTTTGATCATGCTCTGATTATTTTCACCGTCATGTTTTTCTTTCTCCTGTGTGTGTCCCTTTAAATATGGAGAAAGGAGATCTTTTCTTCACTCTTTTTATCTCTGCACCGTCAGTATGGTTTTAAGGAAGATTAATGATAATAGGGAAGAGACAATGTCAATTTTGGACACTGTGCTGTAGATGAAAATTCTACCTGAGGCACTCTGTGTTGTAAGCATAAGGAAAGGTGGTCAATGCATGCCTCTATAGTGCTTTGGATATAGTGGATTTGGACAAAGCAATGCATAAAATGATATGTGCCTTTGCTAGCGCTAATATCTTTGCTAAACTGTAGATCACCCTGCTACCAACCTACTTTTCCTGTTTCCTACTTTTTGTTTATCTGCCCTACATCTCTTCCTGGGGCAGAAAGACACACAGAGTTGAATATCCTGTCCATTTCCCTTCATTAGAAGCTCTTCTAAGTGGATATAGTTCGTTAGTGCTTGTAAAGGGCCAACACAGTGTTGATTTACAATTTTTGTCATTGTTTCTAAACTCCTAAGTGTGTTATGAAGTTTTCATCTTAAAAAAAAAACATTTTCATCCTGAAAAGATGAATGTAACGTGTTATGTGTGAGGAAATGCATTAAGTGCACTGATTTTAGCTTTGTAAAGCAGTGAATAGATGCAGTACAAAGATTCCAAATTGCCAAGGCTTGCTTAATATTAGATCTCAAGCACAAGGGTCTGAAATGCCACCATAGGTCAGGCTCCTGCAGCTCGATGGGACTCTCAACAGCATGACGTCCCGAAACAGCAGCCACACGAGTAAGTTATGAGTTATTCTGCTTCAGTAACTGGGTTTCTGGGAATAACAGATAGAGTAATAATCCTGATGTTGAATACATTAGAAATGTTTTTTTGTTTCTTTTCACACACATGAAACTGGCCTGTGATATGTAAAGAAGACTATCTACAGTAGCACTGCCTGGATTGACTGGATTGACAGTGAGTTGGAGCTTCTAATAGGCGGATGTGCTTTGAGAGTTGGGGACCGCGATCTTGTCCTGGGTGTTAAGCTGTTAGGACACAGGGGTACGTGTCACCCCTATGTTCCGCCACGGCCCTCGAAATGCAAGAAATTAAGCAGAACGAGTTCAGGGAGAAAAGGACATCTGAGAAGTTGCTGCTCATCGCTTACCCCCTTTTTAAAAAAGAAGGGGGTGAAAAAAGTTTATTCTACTTGTTTATTTATCCAAGTCTAAATTCTGCATTTGCTTTTGTCGCGTTTATTCCCATTTTACCAGCACAAGGGGCCCTGGAAGACGAGTTACCAAGGAACACAAAATTTTAATTAGTGTATTTTAATCATTCAGGCTTTTCGAGCTAATCCACAGACCCCTGAGAATTCCCAAGATGCTGCTCTGTGCTGCTTTACCATTTATTGTTGAGTCTATTATAATTACTGTTAGCAGGTGGGGGCTGGGAGACGTTTATTATGTTTTTCCATCTTTATTGTAATTACTGAAAAAAATTAAAGGATGCTGTTTCATTAAGTTTAGAGATGATGCCATTCCCCCTCTTTTTTCTCCCTCACTCTCATTTCTCTCTTTGTTTTTTTAATATCATTATATTCTCTTTCATTCCAGGATATTTATACATCGCTTTGCATTATTTGAAAAAAAAAAAAAAAAAAACAAAATGAAAGAGATCTCTCAGAAAAAGAGAAAAGGGGGAAACGAGATGTTTTTAATTAAATGAATTTCTGAAGCTGATTCTAAGAATCCATCTAATGCTCTGGAAATTCCGTTGATGCATCCTCTAAAATCCGAATTAATTTAAAAGTTGATGAAACAATGGGGCAAAATGCACTTGGACTTGGCTCAGAACACAGAGGCAGAAACTAGAGCACTTTTCCTTCGTTTTCGCAGTCAGCAGTGAATAAAGATAAGAAGTTGTAAGTAAATCTTTAAGCCCTAAGCTCTGACTGCACTACAGGGACTTCGCATCATCCATAAATGTCTTTTTTATGTCTGTGACTGTGTTTGTTTTTGCATACACATATATTTTTTTTTGTTTCTGCTTGGTTGCCAAGTATTTCAAAACTTGTTCATACACTGACACTTTAACTTAAAACAGAATTGCTCTGGAGCCTTCTTCAGCTGTTGTTCCTAAGTTGAGGAGCATCATGGGAAATTCTCTGGACAAGAAGTTAGACCTGGAGCTTTCGTTTCATGAAGTTCCTTGCTTCGGTAAACGCACGCCCGTGTACGCACGCACGCACGCACACACGCACATCAGTGGATTGACTGCCTAGGAAATGCTCCATCACAGAGCCTCTAGTTCAGTGTTATGTAGGAGTCAACTATAGCGCATAAAGCTTAACGGTTGCAATCATTTCAATGTCTGTCAAGGGTGCCGTTTGGGCACGGAATTGCTATCAATTTACATAGGGAACAGATCTCAAGGCTGCCAACACAGGACTGTTGAGCTCCTCACATTGAGGGTAACAGGAAAAATGGAGTTTTAGACTGATTGGTGCCCATTGTGGTATAATGAGGGATCCTTCATGAGGAGGTGGGCAAGTAACTGAGCTCCTGAGTTTAGCCCAACAGGCCTTTCCTAACAGGGTCAGGGGAGGAAGTCTGGTTTGCTGTTTGATATGTTTTTATATTAATTCCTGGTCTTTCTGCAATCCACTTTGATGCGGTCTTCTGTGGTTTATCTGTTAGCCCTGTAACTTTTTTGAAGCAGCCACAGTGGTCTCGTTCCAGCTTGTGCACGGCATACACATACATACATATAAAACAGGACTGAGAAAACCCAGTTCAGGTCAGGCACCAAAGGAGGTAAACCCTAAATGATCAAAGACCCAATATAGGGGCCCCCTCTTTTTTTCCAAATATGCTGCTTTGCTTTGAAGCACGGCTTGCTGCGTTTACCATTTCTAAAATTCTTTCATGTCCGATGTGTATTTAGCACCAAATCACGGATCTATTCTGGGGCTCCTTTGGAAGACAGGGGAGAGAAAAAAAAAACAGCAAGTCGCCATTTACTGTAGAGTGGCTATTTTTCATGGTTTCATGAAAAATTCCACATATCCTTATGAGGTTGGTTTCATGAGAAAGCAGAAAATATATTTCAGGACAGATCCCAAGAAAAATTCATTAATGGGGCTTTGAAGTGAGTGAAAGGCCAGCGTAATGCAATTATAGAGTCTTTGTGAAGTGTCAGGATTTCGGAATTATAAAATCACACTGGAATGGCAGCAGTAATAGAGGATTAAAAAAGACAAATAAATTCCTTCGCACCTTTACAAGATATTTAACAATTTACAGCTCCATTTCTGAGCTGCCTCTTAGTTTGAAGCCAGTAATGATTTTATAGTTTCATAATCGTAACATAACCTATATTATTTCTTGTCATTATGCCCTGTCCATTTTACTTTGTAACATTCTGAGAGGGCCAGTTACACAAACAGCTGACCGATTCCTACAGAAAAGAAGAGCTGTTCTCGACTGTTAATAAATATGAAATCACATTAATGACTTCTACATCATAACACAATCCAACTTTCAATTATATGATTTTATTTATTTATTTATATAGTCAGCAGTACATATGGCCTTTAAAAACAGCAAAAAAACAGGTAGTTTAAATAAAGTTCAAGTAAAAAGATGTAAAGAAATTTCCCCAGAGAACAACGTTTCAGAATGATGGGATTAGTCGTATTTTTTTACGCAAACCAGATGTATAGCACTGTACCATTTTTTTTTTTTTTAAAGAGGTGCACCTCAGCCTTAGCCTGAATGGAGAGGGGGATGAAACCTGAACAGATGAAAGAAAACAAGCGAGGGCACTCCCACACCACGTTTATCCTCTTCCTGGTGCTCTCTGCTGTGGGATGCTTTAAGGAGCCCCCCGGCGGTGTCTCCGCCCCTCCCCCGAGACCTCCACCTGTCTCACCTTTCATGTAATGCTTGTTTAAACTCGGCAAAATAAACCAGAGATCTTCTAAACAAGGGCTCTCCACGGCAACGTTGTCATGGGGACAGCTGTCCTGTTTTTTTTTTTTTTTTTTTGATGCTGGCCTCTGTTTAAAGGCTAAGGTTGCAGGTTAAGTTCTGTTTTTGTGGATTAGGACAAAAGGAGGGAGCAAAAGACTATAGTTAAGAGTTAATCCTCATTTTGTGGCAAGGTTTGATGTGACAGTTGTTATGTCTGAGGTGCCCTTGTGATATTAGTAACACCAGTACCACAAACAAAAACAAAAAAGAAAAATATTTCATACATACAAAATATGGGGTGTTTAAATATATACCGCCCTACTTTGTAGTGTATTGACTTGTCAGGAACAATTCTGAAGTAAGTGGAAGGTCACAATAGAGTACGGACAGGTGTTATTAAATAGAATATTCACATTCCAAAAACAAAACAGTAAGGCTTTAGAATTTATGTCAATATTGGGACAAATATGCTGTGATGTATCTGTCTCTGAACAACCTATTGATTTTGGGTTTTTTTTTTCTCATTTCGGAGATTTACCCAGATTGGTTTGTTGACGGTCAAGATGGATCAACAATAAGCATGTGCCCTTTTGGAAGTGACAAAGTTAAACTGCCACATTTTTTACTGACCTCAAAGTATGTGCTATTGATTAATTGATTTGCCAGCTCTGGGAAAAAAGACACTCAATTGCCCAAAGAAATCTTAAATTAGGCTCCAGATCTGAGGTTTATTTTCAGAGGTATCAGACATTTTGAGCCACAAGGGGTGGGCAGGGATTTAAAAAAGTGTCATATGAACAGTTCCTTACTTTGTGCAATTAAGTAATCAAGCGGTGCATGTGACTTTTTTATTATTATGTGTGTCTGCAATGCACATCGTGCATTTTTTTTCTTGCTGTAGTGTGTGCTTGCTGACTCCTGCGGAATAACAATTAGCGCATCAGTGTCAGTTCAAATATGGTACACTTGGCCATGTTGAAGTTTTGGTGCCAAGTAAAAGAGGGGTGGAAAAAAATAAAACATGCAATTAGCATCCTAGATCAGACTCACGCAGTTATATAAAGGAGGAGTGAAGTGCGAAGGCTGACATGTTGTTTCAGGCATGGGCTGGGCTTGCACAGGGTTCTACTTGAGGGCGTCTTCAGCACTGTCTCTCTTTCTCTCCCTCCCTCTCTCTTTCTCCCTTTGTCACCCTCTCACTATATCTCTCTCCCTCCCTCCCTCCCTCTCTCTGTCTCTCTTTCTCTCTCTCTCCCTCTGTCTCTCACTCCCTCCCTCCCTCTCTCTGTCTCTCTCCCTCTCTCTCTTTCCCTCCTCTCTCCCTCTCTCTCCCCCTCTCTCTCTCTCCGTCTCCCTCCCTCCCTCTCTTTCCCTCCTTCTCTCTCTCTCTCTCTCTCTCTCTCCCTTCCTCTGTTTCTCCCACTGCTGGCTCAGGTGAGATAGTGCCTGGAAAACTGTGTTAAACTGTGAACATATGCCCTCTGTGTTACTTCAGTTCTCACACAGTGGCGTCTACCAATTCAACAAATTGCAGCACAATTTGGCTGCAAGCAAGCACTTAAGAGCTAGAGTTCAGAGCCGTGGTTCTGCTAATTACAGGCAGCCCATAAAAGGCTTGAATCTAGGGATCACTGAAGGCCTGTATTACTGTTGCTCAAAACTCTTTTTTTTATACAATGTATTTTACGTCATAGAGCAGTTATAATGTATGTTCAGTTGGTTAACCAGTGTTAGTTCTTGTAGAAAGAAGCAATGTTGCACAGGGATCCATTTACACTTGACTTGTTTCTCAGAAAATGAGTGAATTGTTCAGCGTAGCATACCGAGAGACCACTGTAGAGAGGGTTAACAGTGTGATAAGCGGGACTGTGAAGCTCACTCATAATGTGACTATCACACGTTTTTGTCAGTTCAGGCTGCTGACTACTATGTTGTCTGAATCAAACTGACTTTCATCCCCCAGTATTTGAAATATGAATTAGTCAACTTAGCGCGTTAGCATGTAGGGAATAAGTGTGATTAGTGGTTTAAGAGCAGATCTTGAGTTGCAATTCAGGTCGTCTGTGTTTTACCTGGACCGAAATGTGTCAGTGCTGTTGAAGATTAAAAACAGGCAGCAATCAGAAAATTCTCGGCTTTTATTGAAATAGTGGAGAAATATGGCAAGCAGGCATTGCCGCTGTGACCACTGACAGCTTTCTGCATTAAATGTTTGCATGTTATCAAATTTACAGTATTGCAACAGGTGAAACTTCTAGAATTCACACACACGCTCACACCCCACAAGGAACAAAGAAAAAAAACTTCCTCAAACAACCTTTCTGTACGTCAATGCCAGTTACAATTTAGTAGCAGCATGAACTCTATTTGAAAGGTTAATGTCAAAATCTGGAGCGAATTACCTTAAAATTACTTACAACACTATTAAAATTCTGAACTCTTTTTGTTTTTTTTGTTGTGGCTGTAAATTAATTTAAAATGGCAGCATTTTGAGACATCCTGAAAGAGATGTGGCCAACAAGAGAGCTAGAGAGAGAGAGAGGGAGAGAGAGACAGAGAGAGGGAGCGGGGGAGAGAGAGAGAGAGAGAGAGAGAAGGGGCTCTGTAATGCTCCTGGCAAGGCAAACGCATGTCTTAAATGAGGAGAAATAGAAATTTGGCTTAACTGAAAACATATGGCATTGCATTGGAGGAGAAGCCCGCTTAAGAGGATCAGGGCAGTGTAATAAAGGAAGACAGGAAAAGGGCACGTGTGGCGGTTTGGGTGGAGGAGAGCAGTTTTTTTTTCTCGAAGGGGAGATTTGGCCAATTTTTCTGTTAAAGGGGCAGCAGTTCTTGGGTGAGCTGTCTTAATTGGAGCACTTAAAGCTTAAGTGGCATCAGATACCACCCCTACTGCAACCCCCCCTTTCCTCCTTGTTGGTCATGGGACCCTGAATGTGCCATAAGCCACAGTTCTCTCACAATGCCATTTCGCTTATTAGTGCTTTATGTCTGTAATTATTACCATTATGCTGGGCGCCCTTGTTGTACCCTATGTAATTTTGTAATTATAATTAGGATTTCTTGATCTTGTCTCTTTCCCTTGTTCTTCTTGATATGGCTTCTGAATTGAAACGTGCTGCTCAGTTTTATCGCACCAGCCTCCGGATAAAGTGCCATACCAATCTGCTCTTTTCCTTTCCGGGAGCGAGAGGCACACACACAACGCTTAGGGCTGTCTCGCAGCGCTAGCGACATCGCCTTTTCTCACGCCAGTTCCGAAATATCCACATTATATTTTTGGTTTCTCTTTCAGTGCTTCTAATTTACTGATTTCCTTTTTACTGTCTGGCTGGATGTGGCAAACAGCTTCATGTACACCCAACACACAAGCATACACACACACACACACGCTCAAGACAGAATTCAAAGAATCCCAAAAAATTTTCGCGCAAACGGTTACCGCCTTACCCATTTTTGCGGCCTGCAGATATGAGAGGAGGAGCCGAGGGGTGCGATAGGCTGTAGTGCGCCTCTCATCCCGGCCTCTGTAGCGTTGCGGTGCAGCGTTACGGCACTGTTTGTGTTGTGATATTATGTGGGGCGGTGGAGCAGCAGGGCCGGGTCCTACGGCGAGGCAGATGAAAGCGAGGAGGGTAGAAGCTCTGGTTAAATTGGCCGCAGTGGTGACAGTGATTATCTCCACCTCGCTGAGATCGGCTGGTTAAGTAACCGTGTCTGTTCCTCCATTAGCGGCGGCCCAGGCGAACGGCCCCGGCGCGAGGGGGCCTTCAGCCGAGCAAGCGGCGCTGATGAAACGCAGATGAGATTCGCAGCCGCACATGCGGGAAACACCCCGTCTCCTCGCTGCTCCCCGCCGCACGGCCGACTCCGAACAAGGCACGTTTTACTGTTTCACTGTGACTTTTTTTTTTTCCTCAAACAGAAATAAGTAAATTGACTGAAACAACAAACAATTAGGCGAGCACTTTGAAAGTAACCGCAATGATATAGAAACTTTTCCCCCCCCCCAAAAAAGGATGTTCTTCTACTCTTTACCGATTCTGCTGGAATGCGGTTTGTCCGTCTTTCACACGTCTGAGTCATGCCACATGACCCAAAACGCCCAATCTTTTTCAGTAACAATAAAAACAATCTAAGAGATTAATCATCAGTGATTAACTAGTTATTGGATTACTGCTCTGTTCCAACAAATTGGTGACTTATGATATATTTGTCTATCATGTACACACTTAACTGTGTGAGATGTAGGCCTGCATTAGCCTTGTGCTTGTTTTGATAGTATGTGCCGTCATGGGAGCACCAGTGTTGCCGTGCTGAACTTCTCCACCTTAAATGGAAGATGTTGAGAGGACCCAGAGGGGTGTAGCGGCGTATTTTTCGACGGTGTTGTCAGACTGGTGCCTGACACTCCAGAGAGCCGAAGGTAACCAGGCTTTCCATCGCCAGAGGAGGACGACAGGCTCCCCGGCTCTTTCCGTTGCTTTCAGAGGGGTGTCGCCCTCTGTGGCACGGGGCATGCACTTTCAACCCCTCCCCAACCCCTCGCTCCTGTGCATTCGCCAAAATTTAAAAATAAATAAATAAACAAATAAACAGGGGTCCGCATGATTACGAGCAACATCCAGCATCAGATGTTTATTTTGTGGCTGTTTTTTTTTTCATTGACATGTGGTGCGGATTAAATGGCAGTTTTCAAGATTTACAGCACGTGAAGTAATTTGTAAGTTATTCTGAGCGTAATGTGGCGAAAACTCAGAGGGTTAGATCTCAGAACGCGATGCAGCGGAAGGGAATGCCAGTCTGGGGCGGGGTTCACAGCTCAGGTGCTTTGGGTCCACGGTTCTTTCCTCCACAAACTCCTCCAATAATTCCCATCCTTGCAGGATCCACCAAAGCTTTTTGGTCAGTGTTTATTTGTTTGTTGTAAATACGTTGGCATATACTTAATAGTTGTTGGAATACTTGCCATGGATTATATCGCTGACTGAACGAGAAATATGCATGTATGTTGTGTTTTGGAGCTCATACAATCGTATGCAGGTTTAAGTCTTGAAATAAGAATTTTAAAATGCAGCAGTGAAAATGTGGACATGCAATACAGTTAATTTTGTGCCAGTCAACTAAAAAGCCAGTAGTGTCTTTGTAGAGTATTAGCCAGTGGTGTGCTTTGAAACATCTGATCAGGACCATGTCATGAATGGTAACACAGTGCGACTTCAAGCACATTTTCATATAAAAATTTAGGGTTAAAGCCATTTAAAATGCAAAAGCTACACCCTGTTCCCCACTGTGTCTGGACCACGTCTCTGCTTCAGCACTGAAAGGAGGAGTTGAACGTCACATCAGTGAATACATTTATGAGTGCCGGTGTTTCACCTCCTGAAAGTTTTATGCCACCATGCATTTTGAGAGACTTTGTTTATGTGTGTCGAGAGGAAGTTTAAGATTCCACCGTGTAAGGTATGAAGCTGAATATTTGGGGAATTTGTTGTTTGCGCCTTCAACTTTGTTTCTGTTTTTTTTTTAAATGCTTACTGTTCCAAAATGGAATGGAAAAGATCTTGCCTCCTAATATGCCGCTGAAAATAAGCAGGCACAAACATTTGATTATAAATGTCAAAATATCCAGGGGTACAAGACCCCTGTGCAGGTAATGAAAAATGCAATCGCCAGTTTAGCTTCAGATTAATTTAGTAATTGCTTTTTATGCTTTTAAATCCTTTTTTTCTTTTTAAAAGGTAGGTTTGCAGTCAGTTTTCTGTGTGTAGGTGTTGAAGCAATTGTTCTTTTCTTTGCACCTCCCTAAAATAGCAGTCGTGCCTGGCTTGTAAGAAAATTAGTGAATTTAATTTCCTTGAGTAATGAAAATGTCATGCACCATTTAATAAAACTGTATGAAAAAAGTCAGTGTTTCTCACAGCACAGATAGCATGGCCCTGTGGATTTGAAAGTTATACAGCTGGTTCTTTTGATGTTTTCTAACAGTTTTGTTTCTTTTTTTATTTCTTGATGTGACTTCAAATTAATCTGAACAGCCCCCGTTGTAAATATGAAAATGGAAGTTGTTTGGTGTCTCCATAACTCACGGTGCTGCAGTTTGAGGAAACTGATAACTCTTTCCTTTTAAACTGCGAATTATTTTACGTTTATGAGTTTGTCTCATCTTCAAGGTCAAAAATGTAATTTTTGCTCTTTCAAAGGGTTATAACCTTAAAAGGGAGCTTGACTTCCATCCCGGCTGATTAATGAGAGACTCCTGCATTTGATGTTTCAACGGTGACATTTTAAACTTTAAATATTTTATATGCATACCTAGAAAAAAAATATGAAGATATGCATTCATGTGGAATAAACGGTATTGCAGAGAAGAAAGCCTGGGCCGGGTATCATTTTAATAGAACAGTTAGAGTGCAATGGTTTTTCTTGGTGATTTTTATTTGAGGTTTTTATGTGTGCGCAAGCTGATTTAAAGGCACACTAAATCACTGGGGATGGGGAGTAGTGGATTATGCATTTAATCAAGTGGCGGGCCTTGGAGAACCGGCTAGCCGAGTAGCCAGGGCACTGGCAAGGGCTTTCTGTAGCACAGTGCTGATCCCCTCTGTCTCCCTCCAATCAAATGGCATTTTTGCTTTACTGTGAGAGAAAATGAAGGCGCGTCAAAGGGCTAAACCAAGCATGAGGGGAGGAAAAAAACCTGAAACTTTGTCGAGCTCGAACTTTGCACACGGCTTTTCAGGAAGTCTCTGGCCTGTGCTGAGATGAATTGTAATATGAGAGGTACAGTATATTAAACTTAGCATTAATATTGCATAAAATTTGGCCCCTGTGTGCAGCTGTCCTGGAACTGCAGTATTTTAACACTTTGGAGAGGACTGCTTTTCAGATGTTTGCTGTGCAATGTAATCACGGCCCTGTTTTCTTCATCATCGGACATAAAGTGAAACCTGCAGAGACATACCTTAACCACACGCATAAAAGAAGTCGTATGAAGCCACACCGGGTCAACGGGAGGGAAGGAGCGTAACTCCCACACCCTCTCGTGTCAGCTGTCTTCGTAGGCGTTGTGCCTAATGGCGTGCAGAATTCGGGAGAGCGGCTCTGCTCCGTTCTCCCACGTCGCTGGCGCTGTCGGCGCACCTGCACCCGGCTGCTCAACTGCTGCAGCGAAACCGGCGAAAGCCGAGCGCGCGCCAACATGTCAGGACGCGCGAAGACACGCAGCCTGCGAGCAGACGTTACCGCAAGTTCAGACACGCACGGACTTAGGTTTGGCAGGCCCGAGTCCCGAGACTCTCAGAGCAAGCCTCGCACCCTTCCGACATATAGTCCCCGTTCACTAGTCCTTTTTTTCGCATTATATATTTGAAATTCCATGTCTGGTGTTGTGTTTATCCATGCGTTTGATTCACACAACTCTTTTGAGAAGCCACCTTAAACATACGAACAACATCGTCTTTGCTGTCATTCTTTTTAATACACTTTTGAGATTGCATACCGTTTCTGTATCCTTGGGTCCAGAAATGTTTTTGAAGAGGATTACTTTTTCTGAGTTGCACGTATAATTAATTTTACCCTGCTGAAGTTGTTAGCAAATTGCCACATTGTCAGTTCCCTTGTAATGCCCAACATGTCAGACTGAAAGGGAGGAAGTTTTTAATTGGAGGAATGAATGAATAAACAAGGTGAAAACCAGTATTTACTTATCAACTTAACAAAATAAAGAATATCTCTAATGTCTGTGTGCTTTTTGTTTGTTATATAGTGACCTATACAGTAAATTAAACTGTCACATCATACATACCAAGCCCTTCAAAATGCAAATACAACTGAAATTAAAATTTTGGATTAACATGGGCCTGTTTCTTCAGAAATTATATATAGGCTAAAACATGTGTAGAGAGGTCATTACATGTTGGTTCAGATAAACCCAGAACCAAAGTTTCTGGCTGTGATTGCATAACTTTGCATGTACATGTTTGTGGTTGTTTATTTCTGTTAAATATCCTTCTGCAGATCTGATGTGCAGTCTCCACTTCAGAGTGCTTGGAAATTCAGCAAACCCCTCACTTGTTTCCTCTCTTATCATCTCTCCCAGACTCTGCCACTTGAGATATCCTGCCCTTGGTTGCCACCTTCAGAATCTCCGAGACACTGTTTAACTTGTGACTGTATATTTCCCTATATTTCTGTAGTTTTTATTTCTTTGAAAGTGTTTTTTTTATATTTACTGTATATCCAGTGGATATAATATTTATAGATTTACCCAAGATTTCCCCATATGTAGATATTGGCCTGTTTAATGGGGATAGGATGTCAGACAAGACCCCGATGCCCCCTCTGCTTAAAACGATCACCATTACTGTTGTTCTGCTGAAAATTAATATGTGTGTTAAAACGCTTGACGACTCGCACTCTCCTACAGGACAACAAAGCTTTTAGCTCAATTTTTAATTTATATGTTGCAGCACTCCGGCTGACAGGGCAGTACAATTGGACGTGGCCTTTATCTGAGTGACTGTCCACAAATTAGGGGAGGAATAAAATAAATGAAAAGCAAAATGAAAACCTCTGAATGCATTTGAATTAATGGCGTTACGTAGTCCTAATGGGTGAGGGAAATATGTTTCAGTGTCTTTATTATTGTTTCTTCTGTCTCTGTTTTGGGAATAGTTTTGGCTTCATTGTCAAGGCTGTTAGAAGCTCAGGCTTCAGTAATTATATGGCAAAGACATAAACACGTTATAAATGCGGCATCCGTTAATTATGAAAGTTTGGGAGGGTTTAATGAGGGATCTTTACAAGACAACTTATTTCAGTTTTATTATTCTTTGAGGAAAGTTTTTTAAGTGAGATACATAAATGGTCATTTGAATTATGTGTCTGCGTGTGACAATTGAGGAATCATAACTTTTTTTAGCTTAACTTTGTAGTGTTTTAGATTGTTCTAAGCTCTGAAGGAAGGAAAGCGCTTACTTGAATTATTTTCAGTATATATTCATTTACAGAGGCATGAGGTCAGTTAACATGCTGCAGAGATTCTGTATTAGTTTAGGGAGGTGTTTAGCAGCTTGTACATGTGTATTGGTACAGGGTGTCTGAGAAGTACTGTTTAATAATATAGGTTGTTTTCATTGGATCATGAAAACAATGCCAAAGCATGAAAACTCACCTTGTATTGTTCTTGACTACAGGACAAAAATCATGCAATTTAAATGTGGCTGGTGTGACACAATTTCCTTAGCCAGTCATTATCGTGCAACAGTACCCCTTCCTGGAGGGAAGCCAGGGACCCCCTCCCAGAGTACACAGATGCACTATACATCTGTGTGCAGCTAATGTACACAGATGGCTATATGCACCCATATAACATGCCTTCCTCACGAACGGGGCAATTTTCGCTGGGTTTTCAATGACACAGTTGCGTTTTGTAATCAACGGTGTCTTCATCACTGGCCCCCACCTTTGCCATGTGACGTTTTCGCCGTCTGGAGAGTCGCCCAGCTTGGAGTGATATCTCCTTGGTTACTTTGTGGGTTTTTACCCAATCAGAGTAGGAATCCACGCAGTAGCAGTGCAGACCAGCTCATGGACCTTCGACAGAAGCATGTGTGGGTCAAGGGCCTGATCCAGGGGACCCACGTCTGTGCCAGCCCCACACGTGCACTATGACATTACAATATTACATATTACTATATTAGAGTTATGAAACCTGATCAAATATGATCAAAGAAGTAGCTGCCAACTACAGCTTTAGTTGACTAATTGATCTGAATAATTATCAGTAAAGCACGTATATACTATACAGAGTATATATATATGTATAAAGAGACAGAGATGTATATAGATGTGTGTGTGTGTGTGTGTGTGTGTGTGTGTGTGTGTGTGTGTGTGTGTGTGTGTGTGTGTGTGTGTAATTCATAGATAACTTGCTAATAGCAGCTTTTTCGTTGGACACAGTAAAATGTGACATAGGCATAGATCCAGTGAGAACATGCTTAGTCCTTACCCTTGAACAATGAATTTAAGAAAGCATTGCCTTTTCCATTTCTTACATACTATGAGTGTAAGGACAAAAATGTGTAAGAAGTGAAAAACATAAGACTTGCTAAACTGTTGTTTCTCAGAGGTCAGGACAAAGTGCTTTGCATTCAGATTGAATACAGGCCCTAAGGCTGCTCTGAGGGGCTTTCACTGGCATTGTGTGTCAGCTGAATTCTGGAGACACCCTAATTATCCATCAGAATTGCAGTGTGGCCCTAACTCCTTCAAAGCACCTATATTGAATCGATCCCTTGATGTATGTCTCTGACTGCACAACACTTGAAATAAGTAAGTTAAAACTTACACTTTAAATGGGATTTGGGAAACAAACAATGTTTTTTTTTATCGGGGCATGGTTTGTTTTCTCTCCCTATTTGCTCCTGAGGGGGATTAGGGCTGTCTGTCATGTTGATGGGCAGCCCTCGAATCACATCTTCCCAGCAAAGTGGCTGATTTTTGTCAGCCCTCGTCAGAAAAAGAATGGCGTTATCAGTAGCACCTTGTTTGGAGACGCACAAAACCGCTAAACCCACAATTCATGGGAGATCTGTTTACAATCTGCGGCAGCCCGGTGACTGTTAAACAGCTCTCCATCCTGAGGTACTGCGGGGAGGAATGTGGGGCAGGGCGATTACATCCTCAAACACGGGGCCTGGGCCTGGATCGGTACAAGGCTCTCAACACAGCACACGGCGGCAAACACACACACGCACACACACACAGACGCTCGTCACAGACACGCGCCCCGTCGGCTCTGCTACGCTCATTTGGTTCCTTCCCCGCCTGCCAGTGTTCGACAGGAGGGAAGGAGAGCCTGGAGTTTAAACAGGAAAGAATGACACACAGTGCAGTCATTGTCAGAGTTTGGTGACGGTCAGCAGCCGAAACCACCGGAGACTGAGAGGCGTAATAATGCGCACGCATTAGGGGTTTTCTTGCATTGCTCATTATCTTGTCATTATTTTTAAATTGACAGATAATGTGCATGTATTGAAAAATGTTATACCAGTCTGTATTGCTTCAGTTCTCCATTTATTTTCATTACTAATTTATTTTTTAAGGGAACCGGCTAACTGCTAAATTCAGCTTTGTACCGGACATATGAGCCGGCCTGGCTATTATTACACATTCTTTTTGCATTTTTAATGAAAAAACCCTTAATTTTGCAGAATTTTTATTGCTATTCATGGTCACTATGACACAGTCAGGGAAATAGGTTCCACTCCACATCCTCTCTCGGTAAATGGTCCTTTCTTTTATTTTTAAATCTTCAATATTTGCCTATGGTCACCCAAATGAACATTTTGTTATAAAATTGCATAACTTTATTGAACTTACTATGTTTTTTCAAAATGTAAACACAAGAAAGGTTTTTGAAATGTACCTCCAGGATGGTTGAATGTGAGGCACATGATGTTTCAGATACATATGTGTACTACACAAATGTCCACAGGCCAGGCCATTTAGTATGTAGGCTATACTATAAATGCTGATGGATTGATCAATCATATGGACTGAGCAGACCATATAGACTGGGCAGTGACATCTGAACATACTCGGTAAGCAGTGAACCCGACACCAGATATTACGTGGAATGTTTGATTTTTACCCAATTCCCAATGTGGGTGTCCATGACTGAAAAATTCTCTTTTAACCGTTACCTGTGTTTTTATATAGAAGAGGCCTGAGATTCTGGTGTTTCTTAAAATATATTGCACAGAACATTTTAAAGCATTTTCATCAATCCTAAAAATCCAGCTGGGGTTTCCACTATCTGAAGCGTTTATTAGACTTTATGAAAATTTTCTCCCCGTTCCTTCCTCTTAATTGTCATGCCCATCCATTGAGAATGCCCAGATAGATGGAATAAGACCATTTTGTGGAGATGCGGGCCTTTTTTTTAAGCGAGTAAACGTGAACATTGGCACTAATCAGGGGTTTTTATCGCTGCCCAGGCATCGCTGAAAGCTATAAAGATATCACATGTGAATTAAAAGCAATATGCGGAGTGTCTAAGGATCGTTCCGTTCTGTCCGCCTGCCTGCCAGTCAGCACCTTTTTTGTTGTTGTTAAGAGAGGTGCTGTTTTAGCAGCCTTTTATCCTAAGGAGGGCGATCGTTGTTTTTATGGGCCCGGAAGTGTTTCGCGAAAGGGGTGCACTAAATCACCTTAGCCGCAGCCTCGCCGGTCTTCGGGCCGTGGAGCAACGTTACTTACTCTGCGGCGTGGCTGGAGGTCCCCTCAGAAGTAATCTATCCCATAGCGCCCAGCGGACGCACAACCAATCAGGCGAAAGCGAGGCGTGTCACATTTTTCATCGAGATTAAAAAAACACTGTGGCCCACTGCGAGGACTAAAATCGCACAGTACACTGTGCACAGAGGAACAGTGCCAAAGCTGAGAACCCCTCTAAAAAGTGTGTGTCCTGGGATCAATTATCTGATATACCAGTGAAATTTTAAATTGGGGGGTGTGGTCACATAGGCACCCAGAAATCAAAGTGGAACCGCTAACACTCCATTAGACATTCCATTGTCTAATTCTGTGTCAAAAGAAAGTATAAAAGAAATGATACGGACGGATATGCAGAGCTCATCTCTGATTCAAAAGGTGATTTTCTATTCAGTTTATGGGTTCTACATAATGGGAAGAAAGTACACCACAATACTTGTATATGTTAGATTGATGGTCCCATGACTCCTTGAGCAAGAGACACACTGCTTGTCCACTGACATGAGTTTAAAGTGGGTGATGTACAAATCCAGTAGTTCATAAGTTGTACAGATAGATTCAACTAATTGTCTATTATCAGACAATAAAGTTGAAGGAAAATGCATCATTCTGCAAAAATAAGATATTTGAAAGGATTAGAAAGGTATTGTGGTATTGGGCGTTTGGTTTGTGTTTAGATTTTCATAATGATGAATGAAATTTGTAATTTACATGATAATACAATTTGATTTCTGTGCTTTCATGAACAAAGTATTGTGCTAGATAGCTGTATGAAACGCACACAAGTGGCCAACACCAAGATCCCTGGTTTACGTCCTCGTATCTTCAGACCCTGTAACATGATCAGGAGCACCTCTCTGTGACCGCTCCATAACCTGTAAACCCGGGTTGGCGAAAACCTGTGCTCTTCCATTTTATTGTCCATTTTTGAATGACCAGCATGACTGGGGAAGGGAAGGGAAGGGATGAGTCCATTTGCTGTAAATAGTGAATGACAGCTAGCTGCTCCCTCAACCCCGTCCCAGAGCCAAGGAGGCTAAAGCACAAGTCAATCACGTTTCACGTGGCATCAACTTGAAATGCAAGCCATACACGGTACGGCTCCACGGGCATTAAAGCTCAAGGATGATGCAAACAGCAAAGTATATTGCTCTGTCCATTAAAGGGTTTTAATAGTGGAGCTACATTAGTGATTTTATTTTTACAGTAATAAATACATCATTGATTGAAGCTTTTTCCAGGGAGAAGGTGAATTGCATTAGTTTGTTGACCATTAAGGCATAGCAATGAGTTAAGCTATAGAAAAGCTTTACAGCAACTGTAAAATCTATCGGAATGGAGCAGAACTCCAGGTCTTCCTGGTACCGCTAAAAGGTTCATCTCAAAGGGGAGTCTGATAATTGACTGATTTATCTTGCTTTGTGTTCGAATGGGTTATGAAATTACATATTTTCCTAAAACAATGGGCCACATCCAAGGCAGCTGTACAGGAAAGAGCCGTGCCTTTTCGCCGCGTGTTATTTATTTTTTTAATCAGCAGAAGCAATTTTCAGAAATGTATATCCGACCTCTCTTTACATGGAGCAATACTGATACATGCATGTACGGTATCCACATGGGGGTTTCAGTCATTCCATTAAACAATTTACTTTGCCCTTCCGACAACATGAAAACTGACTCTTATTTCATTATCGTGGAGTAAATTAAAAATAGTGGTGAAATACAATGGCAACTGTGAAAGCTCGCTACCTTTGTACAGATTTGGGGGTATTTTACAGTCGGACTTATGTGTATTTTTGTTCATTCCCGAGCACTGAATATTTGGTTAATTTCTCTGCTACCCAAGGTGCTCTGGCTTAAAAGCCAGGAAAAAGGGGGTGTTTGTGGCTGAGCTGTTGTCATGTGGAAAAAGCAGTCAGTGTGCTTTGCCAGGGGCTTTGATATATACTACCCCCTTTGTAAATAAATCCACACAAAGTGCGAGGGAGAATTTTATCTGAAATTTGGTATTTAGGAGATTCAGAGTGAATGATGATATGTGACAATCAGTCACAGCAATTAGTGTTACTGTTAAGAGCCCTTTTTGTTTTCCCTCACCCATACAGAATGTCACAAATAAATCCTCACTTGCATTTGCATATTAATTGGATCTGAGACGTCAAGCATCTTTCATTAAGCAAAATGATCTGCATATTTGGAGACATAAAATAGTTTATTTCGATGTGGGAAAAGAAGTCATTGAAAATTGACCGCTCGTAGGGTGTAAACTTTGTGTGGGTGTCGGCTGTCTCTCGTTAACCCTTTCTCCTGGGCAGGAGGGTGGAGATAAAGCCGTGGTAGCCCTGGCCAACAAAGGAAGAAAAGCATTACCCATTGAAACAAAGCAGCAGAAAAACATTCACACTCAACAGCTCTATTGTTGAGCGCGGATCGGGTTGGTTATAAATGGCATCCGCAGTCATATATATATATGTCTGCATCTGTGGAGATGATGCGCATTTATGGTTGTTGCAAAACAATGACGTTGTGCAGGGTGCCCTTTGCAGTCCTGCAGGAGCTGGCATCTTTGAAATTGCCGCCCGTGTAGCTATGGGAAGTCATACTGTAAAATGATCAGAAGTGGATGGCTTTTCTCTTTAGTGATAGGGTTATAGAGGATTAAGATAATCTTGATTTGATATATCCAAATCATATGACAGGGGCTGATGTACATTAATCAGCGCAATACTTTTAGTGCTGATCTTTACATTAATTTCCATGGAAACCATAGTGAGACATTGGTAGTGAATTGTGGCAATTTTTGTTTTAACATTAAGGAATGTTGGCACACGTCGCTTTTAATGTTATTTTCTTGCAATTTTTTGACCATGTCAAATTTTATCATTGTGAGAGGAAATATTTTTTGCCCAAAATATGATGAAATGTTGCAAAATTCAGTGTGAAAAGCTGAGAAATTTTATTGTCTTCTGGTTGAAATATGGATTAATAGGAAAATTTGGACATTCATTTTTGTGTACCATGAATCATGATCCATTTTTGTACCGTGATCATCAGTTTATTTCTATTCACATTAATATGTTAAGAAAAAGACCAGACACTGTTCAGTGGCTCCAGCTATTTTGTTGAATCCCATTATTAGTGGCTTTTTGGTATTCTGTGGTAAATATAGGGGCTTTCATCACATTTTAGGGAGTCCTTCAGTCAGTCAGGCAGTAAGAGAGGGACATTTTGTTCAAATGTGCATAACATTACCATGACATATTATAACAATGATTAGACTTCTTATCAACTATTTTGCCATAATGTGTATTAAGCTTTTTGTGCATGGGTTTTTTTTTTTAATAATTCAGTAATTGCCCAAATGTGACAAATAGGCTCAGCTGTAATACAATGCAGTTGTCACTGTAATGTATTCAAGTTACGTCACAATGTTGTGTCACATTGTGCCGTTTATGTCACGCAATCAAAATGTTGGGGTCTTTTTTCCACTGGCAGTATACCTAGTGCATTATTACATGGGTACTTGTTCCAAAGATAAATCAGCCATATTAGTGATTTGGGTTGAATTCAAACCATGACCCACCCAACAACATCTAATTATAAACCTGGCACTCCAAAGTGAACCTGCTAGTTTGCCAAGGATGTACAACTTTTGAACAGAGGAAGAGCCAGTGTTTGTGTTGAATCTGTCCTATTGTCTTTGATATGATAATAAGAATACTTTCAATGTGGACACACTGCACATTAAAGCAAATGTTACATTTTTAAATATTTACTCAATGTCATGAGTTTTCCAGTGAGTGGATTCATAAAAAATGTTATCTAACAATCAAAGAAAAGCAACACTTTGTTTAAATTTGGTTTGACTGAATGTGTGCCTTTGACTTCTTTTGGTCAGTGTGGATCTTATTTCTTGTGCAAACTTTTAAATATGGTTGTAAGTGAAGCACCTGTTAGTTTAAAAGTAAATCTAATTGTAGCTCACTTTGAAAATGGCAGCTGAAATGGACCTTAGGGGAATGTGATTGTTTCTGGAATCTTGGTGTGTCAGACATCGCCATGCTTTGTTTGCTGTTGCTGTTTGCTATTCAAAAGGGAAATTGACATTGGTTGGTTCGATACGATTAAGGCAGAGAAAGATGGGTAATGGAAGGCCTGTGTATTGCGGGGGTCTGCGTAGTTAGGGGCTAGACTTGTGAATAATTAGATTAGGTTGCAGGGGAATATATCTGAAGGATTATGTAAATAGCTTTGCCCCCATGCAGAATTCTTTTGAACTCCTCAAAACTCACATCTGCTAGGGTCGCCAGCCAGACAGGATCACTGGCTTCTGGAGGCCTGATTCCTCTGCGTTCGGTGAAAGTGTTTAAAGGTCATATTTTGAACAAGTAATGTCGCCCTGATCGAGGCACTTTAAGTGGTTTGATTGTAACATGTGTGGTGTGGGTTTTTATTTGCGTTTTACTGATATGTTGTAACGGTACGGGAGTAAAAAATATCTGAGGACTAATGTAAAATAAAGGGTTTACATCGTATGTGGTTTATAAATGTGTGTTATATCGTGATTTTATTGTGATTGTAATACCACAGGTAGTTGGTATTATGTGCTTAAAAACTGGTGGATAAACCTGCTCAATGGACATGGTAATTCTAATATATAGGCGTTGCTTATACACTGTGCTTTACGGTACATCTCCCTCTCCCTTTCACCTATTTGATTGTGATATTTCTCCCCCTGGCCTTATTTGGTATACTTCTGGGTGGAGATGTGTTTGTGTGCAGCACTATGGCAACCAAAGTCAAGGTGACCAAGACCACGTTGAGCACATTAGATTACCAGAACACGGAGACAGAGACAATGCATCCGGCACACAACACGATTTATCTTTTCCCGAACTGTGAGGCTTTCAGAGACCCGTCCCCGGCTGGCTGCGTGGATTTATTGTTGGACTTGTCCAGCGTGCTCCTTGGCGTGTTTCCCCTGAGCAGAGCAGAGGCCGGCCGGACGCCTGTCACTCTGGGGCCTGCAGGAGAGTAGAAGCCACATCAGTCAGGTACACTGGCTCGCCGGCCGCCGCCCAGGGGCGGGGATCGGACAGGGGGTCGCACCCCCGGCCCCACCCCGGCACCCTCAATGACAGCCTCCCATCACATCGATGCAAACTTCTCATTATTCTCAACACCAGCCAAAGTGCTGTTTCTCTTAATGCTCTCTTTGTTGTCTCTGAAGACTCCCCCCCCCGGTTCCGTTAATGCTCCGCTTATATAGCCCTGAATGGATAAAGCACCGGGTCTCTAACTCAGAGTGCCGGCGTGCTACTCTAGCCGAAGGTATTTCTGGAGTCAATGGGTTTTTGTTGCATCGTCAGCAGCTGATGCATCTGGAAGGATGCTGGTCTGGTGTTCGGCGATGGTGCCTCTTTCTTTTATTCAAATCTTCAGTTGATATGTTTTATGTTCTCCTTTTCATAATTATGATTGGATACATATGCAAACTCTGAGTAAATAATGAAAAAATTGAGATGTAATGCCAAGCACATGCTGTGTCTCTCGCTGCCGTTTGAAACCCTAATGTACTGTAGATTATTCTATACATACATATTATATATCCCATAATAACACACTTTTATCTTACGAAAATAACTGCTAAACGACTGCCAAAAGTCCCCCAACTTTGAAGTAGTGGCTTCGCAGTTGAAAGAGGCGTCTGGGTTTATCTCCTTTCTGATATTAAGAAGACTGCGAAGCCCTTTCAACCGCAATTCCGGGCCGGTGTCTTTTTCAGTAGCGGCCGAGTTGCGAGCATTCAGACTTTATTTTATCAGTTTCCAAAGCAGCTAAATGCAACTAATTTTAGCAGCCGGTTTTAAAATCTGGCTACTCCCTGGCAGCACATGTTAAATAACACTGATAATTTATACTCGCTGTCGCCACGGTGCGACTGGGACTATACCATCCAGCCTGTTGCTGTTAAAGTGGAGTGTTAAAGAGTGCTTCACAGAAACTGAGTCTCGCATGCCAACACCATAAAAATAATCGCTTTGACAGGGGCTATATTTGAGGGCCTTGAATAAGCGAAACTAAAAAAGAATAAAGGACAACAATCCAGGAGAGTAAAGGGTATTCTGTGTTATGCTTTGAATTTCCCCTCACACTCTATATACATACACATATGTCATGTATGCAATATATACATATTCTACACACATTTGATACAGTCTAATATGTCACCTTCCTTCATTTTATATTCCTCCTTGTATAGTCATGCACACCATGATGTTGTTGAGTGTGGTGTAATATGTACCTAATATGAGGTGGTGTTATTAGAAACAAGTAATGTTTTTATTCTCTGTTTCCAGTTGTTTTGAGGTTGATCAACTGACAGCAAATTGCATTCTCTCTTGAAACTATTCTCAGGCACACATTGCGAAATGGCCTTTGAACTAAGTGGTTATTATAATTATTATGTCCTGATTGCTTTTGCAATCAGTCTGGATTTGTTTCAGTTTGAATACTTATTTACCTCCTTCTGAGAAGCCTGAAATAATGTTCCCAAAGTTATCTGGGTGCCAGGCTCTCATATCAGAGGAGAAGTCTAAATAGTACCCACTTATGAGTGACTACTCTCTTTTCTCTTTTCCTTAACCAATCTACTCTTCCCTTGACATAAAAACACAATTCTGAGGAGAGTCCCTCTCTCTCTCTCACTCATAACTTTCCCGTTCTCTCTCCTGTTAGTGTCCTTGCACTTCCTCTGGAATGCAAAGCAGCAGCGATTTCCTCAACCAGGGGAAAAAAGATGTAAAAAGTGTTTTTGAAAGGAGTGGCACAAACGACAAAAACTGTGAATCCAAGATTCAGTGTGGACAAAGCACTTTCTGACTAAAGCCCATGTTTTTAGTTTTGAAATGTGTAGGCAAAACTACTGTGAACCTAAAGGACACCCCACTGTCCCTATTTTTTGTTTAGAAATACTCATGTTCGCTCCGGCTTGTGACCACTTGTTGTGTATGTGTGTGTGTGTGTGTGTGTGTGTGTGTGTGTGTGCACGCGTGTGTGTGTTTCAGGGGAGAGTGATTTACAGAGGACAGCTGGGTAACAGAGATTTTATTTATTCATTTTGGAGTCCCTCATTTTTGCCGGCTGTTCTCCTTTTGCAGTTGCTGTTTGCAAGTCCTTAGAGCATATTTCTGCAATTTTTTTTAGAGGTATAATTAAAGAAATGACTCGGACAGATAGAAAAAGATGAAAAAAAAGCAAGATGGGTATTTCAGGAAATCTTAAACAGAAGGCAGTCCGGACTTCTTAAAGTCTCTGCATCCTCTTCAAAATCCTAAGAAAAAAAAGGAAAGTGAAACACAGTATCCTAGCGCAGGGGTCAGGGACTGGTTGCTTTTGTTTAAGTGGTTTTTTTTTCCAACTTCAGATATGAGCAAAATGGAGGAAAACACAAGATAAGTTTACCTTCACTTTTCAACTTTTTTCAACCATCCTTTGACAGAGCAGCTCCAGCAATGCAGTATTTTAGTACAGCCCTGTTGTTCAGTATATCCACAGTAGAAACAGAAACAAAAACACATCAACAAAAATACTACTTTTAGAAGTCCTGTTAGGCTTACCGGACGAATGCGTTTCTAGAAGGAACGCTTTTTAGGCATCAGTCAGTTGCATTGGAGACAGTGATCCTGTGCTGTGTGAATGCTTTACACTCACCTGGATATTTGATCGTGCTCCGCGGCTATGTGTGTCGGGTTAAGCGCACAGGAATTATTACCCCTGAGGGGTCAGAGGTCAGGCACTGAGCAAACTGCCGGCTTAGAGCTGTGCATTAGAGATCTCACTGCGCTGAAAACACTCTGGTGTCTTATCTAAATAATCGGGAAGTCCTTTAGCGTAAATATGGCTAACTGATAAACAAACAGGGGAAGCTTTAGACTGCTTGCGATATCAGAGTGGGCATCAAGGCAGTAAGTCTTTGGGTGGCAAACTGTAAACAGTGTATAAACACTGGGCTTTCTGCTTGGGTCTGTGCTTCATGCTGTAGGAGTTCTGCTGCGCCTGTCTTCCTGGGGTGAGGAAGAGAAGGAGAGGACATGTTGCAGGCTCTCATTTTTAATCATCCTTCCCCCTTAAAACTGTTTTTTGACCTTCTACACAGGAACAGCTTGTATCAGCCTCATTCCTAAAAAAGAGAGAGAAGGATATAAACAATGGCACAACCTGGAGTAGGAAGTCACATCAAACCATATCAGAATGAGATTAGAAACAAAAGAACAGGGGAAAAAATAGAGGGCTGGACAGAGTAAGCAAACCTGTTTTATGACTTTTTTGGCATTGAAATAAACTGCCTCAACTGAAGGCGAATGCTTTTTTATTTGTCAGGGAGTGGTAGCGGGAACATACTGTACAGCCACTGATTTTATGCAAGTTTGATGGGCGTTGATGCAGGAATTTCGGGGCTGGCTGTAGAGTGAGAAAGGAAGGCAAAACTTTTGACATTCAGCGCATGAGGCACAAGTCTGAGAGAGCGTGCGGTGTGGTGACTGAGGTGAACTGCTGTATGTAATGCCGTGTCAGTAGCTTCAAGTACACCGAGTGACATTAACGCTGTCAAACTCACAGGCGCGGTTTGCTCTCTTTTGTTGACGCTGTACTTGTGTGTTGTTGTTGACAAATATGCAGCTCTGTGGGCCAGCTTGCGCGAGAATCTATAAAGAGAGGGGGAGTGAGAGAGGGAGCATTATCACACACACTCAAAATAACCCAGAAAGCAGGCGGTCCCATATTAGGTAATGAATCTCCAACAGAAAGCAAGTGAACAAGAAATTTATTGACAAGCCAGTGTTACTGTGGGCTCGTGGAGGGAGCAAAATAGCCCTGGCCCCAAGCTCAATCACTCAACAACATCACACGGCACTGGTCAAACACGGCCAGGAACACCATGAATTGTGAAAGTATTGGTGCTTGAGCCTGTGGGCAGTTGTTTTGAACAGTAGTTTGGGAATTGGACTCAAGGCTTTGGGGTCCTGGGTTTGCATTCAAGGTGAAGAACCTGCTTTTCTACCCATTTGCTCCGTAAAAAAAATCTGTGTGAATGTTTTACAGATTGATAGGCTTTGAAACTGTGCAAATTTTGTTTTAAAAAAGTCAAGGTAAAGATAAAAAAGGTAAGAAAGATAAGATAAGAAAGGTAAAAAAAGGTCTGCAGGTAAAAATGCTTTTTTTCTCAGTCATCCATGTCACGGTGAATGTGTTCACATCAATATTGTGGTTGTTTTCAAATGTTGCTCTCTCTGTGAATAGAAGGTCATGTAAAAAGCATGATGTTCCAAATATTTAGATGTGTGCATTTTGGTTTACATGACAACTTTCTTCCCTAAGATGTCCAATGGTAATGTATCATTAAGAAAATAAGTTTTAGTGACAATGAGTTTCCCCGGTCCAGGCCTAATAAATGTTAAAAGTTCCCTTATGTTACAAGGCTTATGTTAAAAGCGCTACGCTAATTATGCATGGCATAGCCTGAACTAATTGAGATGGTACCAATCAAAGTCTAAGCCTCAAACACTCTTAAATAGATTTTATTATTACTTTTAGTGTTTCTGCCTGATCCCTCTGACAGTATGTATCCCCTAACAAAAGTTTCCACGGATGATCAGTGGTGCAAATGACTGTGTTTCGCCGCAACCCTGTTCCACATTAGTCCCGCTCCCAGAGTGAGAAGAATAAGATTCTGATATATGCGACTACCCCTGGCAAGTAGCAAACAAAGCTACAACTACAACGCTGCAAATTGAATGGAAATATCTTTTGTAAATACAAGTGACAGTCCATTACGCAAAATGTCAACAGATCTCAGTGCGTAAAAGTGATTCAGTTTACACGGCACAACTTGGTACTACCTGTGATGTCATGTTTTCCTTGCTAAAATAAGGGAGAACGCTAATATGATCATTTTCAGACGAATGATGGAAACTATCTGTGACCCGCGCTTGGCGGTCATTGATTCAGAGCAGCATTAAGAGTTCCGATCGCTGTCACTCCATAACAGAACATACTGTACTGCGAAGGGTCAGTCAAAGGACAAGGGATCGTCAAAGTAGCAGCAAATTCAATTGCGATTCAAATGAACTCTCGTCAGATATGGTGTACGGAACCAAGCAATTTAGTACAATCTTCCAGTGCCGACAGTGTGTGGTTAAATACCTGTATTAGCCTTGTAATAGACAGTGTTTTACTGACATTTTACTTGCTTTTTTAGTGGGATGTGCTACAGATAAGACCAGAAGCCTGCAGCTCTGACTGTTATCAAAGTGAGAGGTGGTGCTCATCGTGCGCTGAAGGAGGCGACTCATTTTGCCTCTACCCTCCAAAATATCTGTCTACCTCGCAATGTGCCTCGCGTGCATTTTTCCCCCCAGCTGTCGGCTGGCTTTTTCTGCCGTACAAAGTGAAGAGGGAGTGGAGGGGTCTGAAGTTTCTGGCGTCACGAGCCTCCGGTTTAGAAAAAGTAACACTTTGCCTTTAAAGACTCTTCAGAGCAGTCAGATAAGGAATTTAGTGACTTTATCAGAAATGCCACTGTTTAATTTAAAGGGGTGAGGCACTTAGGATCTGGCACCAGCCTTTCAGACTAGTGATAAATTTGCAAGAAAGTGGAAAAGATTGGAGCCCCGGAGAACAGATTAGAGGGATACAAATATAGAACTGACATTGTAGCGGGTATTAGTCAGGTGCTCCTCTGAACAAGTGGCTCATTTCTGATAGCCCTGAGAGTGTGGCTGCTGCCCAGGCACTGGATTGATTGCGGTCCCAGATTGATTGGAGCAGTGAGGCATGGGCAGTTTGTGTTTCCCATAACTACAACCCACCCCCCCCCCCTTCCCTGTCTTTCTCTCTCTCTTTCTCTCTCCCCCTTTCTCTCTGTCTCCCTCTGTCTCTTTCTCTCTCTCCCTCTCTCTCTCCCTCTCTCCCCCTCTCTCTCTCTCTCTCTCCCCTGCCTCTTTCTTTCTGCAACAGTTGGTGTGCGTTCGTGTTGGCTGCGCTCCATGGCCTGTTTGATGTGGTTTCCAGAAGTCCTGAACTACGGTCCCTGGCCAGTCTTTCTGTCATCGGTAGACCTGCTGTCTCTTTAGCCTCCATTGACTCCTTTTAACCTCCTCCTACCTTCTTCGCATTTAAACAGCTGCTTGCCTCTGCTCTTCCTTCTCCTCTTTGGAAACCATCAGCCCGTTATTATTTCGCAGCAGGATTTCACTTGATTCTCCTCCTAAATGATGCCATTAAGAATGATTGAATTGTTCCTTTCTTTCACAGACGTACTATAAGAAAATGTTTTACACCTGCACTGGAAAACTGATAGTAATTGTGTATCTTGGCTCAATTAGGAGGTAGCTCTTTGCTGAGGTCTGAGCCATAAGTCTTACAAGTGCTGTTTTGCCTTAACAGGGGACAAAATGAAAGCATTAACATTACAAAAAAAAGGAAACTGATGTCCTTACTGTCCTATTAATTTGGATATCTTCTAGAATTCTCTGTTAACTCTATTGCAAAACCAGTTTAAAACCCAGAATTATTGCACTCTTGTTTTCTTGTAATGTCTGAAACGATTTGTGCATCTAGAATTCATATTATTACTACAGGTAAATTTTGATAAGCCGGCACTGAAAGACATATCTTAAGTATCTTTAGCATTTTGTTCACGATTATTTAAAATTAGATTACATTATTAAAGAACCAGGTGCTGTATAGCACTCTCACTTTAGAAGATATTTCCACTTAACAGGTATTTCAACTAGGTGTCGGGCCCTGATCGTAAACTAAAATCGCACGTCTCGCCGTAACCTCCCCTGTGTGTAGCTAGGGCCTGGAATCTCCACCTTATGAGCTAAAACACTTCGCAAGTTGTAATAACAAGACTGGTGTTATTGTAAGCTCAAGTTCTGCTAACTGGAAAATTTAACACCATCCGACACTCTTGCGAACGTGAGCTGAATAAATAAGTTCAGTCACCTTGAAATTTTACTGTATGCCGTTAACCCCAAAGCCTCGGAAGAGCGATGCAAAAAAGTGCTGGGGTTTGGGGGGGAGGCAGCACCATGTGTCTCTCCTCTGGTTTTGGAGAGGATTTTTTAAAAGCAAAAAAAAGAGGGTGTAGAAAAGGTGATTGGTGGCATGTAATTTGATGTAGACGTGGAGAGGCTGTACAGGGGGGGAATCAGCTGCCCTACATGGGCACCTTTCCTGCATATACCAGCATGTTGTAGGTAAACCGATAGGCCGATGAGATATCTCTCCTGCGCTCAAAAAAGGAGAACTAGAGGAGAGGCGAGAGGACGCACATGGAGGAGGATAGGATCGGGAGGCTGCCAAGGACTGGCTTTGGGAGTAAATATTCTTTAGCCGAGTGTTTTTCAGAGTGGAGGGTGTATCATCGAGGAGAGGATCCTCATTCTCCGGCTGAGAGAGCGGCGACGGGGGCAGACCCTCTCTTCACAAGGTTCTCCAGGCTGGAGATTATTTTTGAAGGATGAAAAACACCACACACCTTGGTTAATGAGGGGCAGACTGGCGGGAACTCAAATTGAAAGCGGAAAGCACGCTCTTCTGGAACCGAACCTGGAGCTAAAAGAGCGTCCAAGCAGTCTCTCTGTCTTTAAAGTTGAGATAATCCTGATATTTAAATATGTGAAAATGAGTTGTTTGTAACAGAGCAGGTTGGAATATATGGTAATTGCTCGCAGTAACCCTTCAGAGCTATGATATGTGGAAAGACTGTGTGATCAGTTCATACTGGAACACCCAAACTCAAGTAAAGTGGGGTGCAAAGCATGATGTAAACACTCATACAGGAGCCCTTAGCGGGAGGGACCGCATGCCCACGAGGGGGAGAGGGGGAGGGGCGATGTGCCGAAAGCCAGCGCTTGCGTCTTATATTCAGAGGCAAACAAACACACACAGGGAACAGACATTGCTGTCACTTCTCCTGCAGCTCTCACCGCCTGCCCCAGGGCACTGGTCAAGGATAGCACCACTTCTATTATTCGGTGTCATCCGCTGACCGCGCAAACACACAGACACGCAGGCCTGCACAGACGCACACGCAGCCCCGGGTTATTGCAGAAACAAGCAGAGGATGCCCCTGCAGAGTTTTACATCCGTCCCAGATAAGCTTCCAGATAGCAGTCCGAGCGCATTTTTAAAAGGGCCAAAAAAGCTTTTTGAGTGCACTGTGCATGAGAACAGATTCAGTCAGTGTCTCTGGTTAGTCTGCTTTTTTTTTTATACTCTGCAGTTTTTTTTTTTCTACTTTCAGATTGATCTCTGATTGACTGAGACGGCGCCAAACACAAGTCTAAGTTTACACCAGTGTGGAGGTTTTAGTGGATTTCAATAGTATTTCAGGATATCCTTGCTGCTGCTGCTGCTGCATTTTTTTCCTCCGAATAACAGCTGCCACCAGCATTAGTGTAGAGGCAGACACTTCTTAGTGTCACAAGGCCCTAGCCTCATGTGTCACATGGACCTGCTCCAGCTCCACTGTGCCAGGCCACATTCTGTACATTCAGTTGTATAGGGCAGGAAGTTATTTTTGCGATTTTGTAGATACATTTCACACCAGTGCTCAGACACTTCTGCGCATTATTGCACAATCCCATTAGTCTCCCCTGCTCCATCTTTCCCGTTATTCCTTTATTCTTTTTTTTTTTTTAAAGGAAAGCAGTGGGATATTCTGTTCAGTAGCGGTAAAGGTTGAGGATTTCTTTTTTTTTTTTTTTGACAGAGGGCAATGGAAGTGGGGTGCGTAATCCTGCTTACTCTCTCTAAACCGACCTGCAGAATTGGGTTCCAGAATATTTAAGTGGATTTGGATAAAAGTTGCAGGTCAGACGCAAAAGTAAGAGCAAGGCGTGGGTTTCACAGGGCTCTGCAGCCTGGAGACCCACCCTGTGGCTGGTGTGGAAATAAAAGCAAAACAAGTGGACATCCACAGCTGAGGAATTTGCAAGGGAGAGCAATTATCCTTTGTGCTCTCTATGATGACAAGTCTGTCTGAAAAATGGGAGGGAGAAAAGGAATGTGTGCAATACTTCTTGGCCTTGGGGAGGCACTGCCAGGGTTTAATTGTTTTTATTTGTATTTTTATGTAAAAAAAAATCAAAGCCTTAAATAAAACTTAAAGTGGACGAGCTTGTGGTTGTCCTTGCTCTGAAAGTTGCACGCAGTCACAGTTTAGCTCCCCTTGAACTGGGCTAATACTTGTCTATTCCGATTAGGATTAGTATGTGTAGCAGGGACTCAGGGAGAGCCCTTGCAGGACTGATAATCTAATAAATCAAGATAAAAAACTCTGAGATTGGTTTACTGAGGGCCAGGATTTACAATTGGACATCTCAGAGAGACAGGGATTAACTCAGCATTTGTTGCTGTTACGCACACAGAGAGAGAGGGAGAGGGAGGAGGGAGGGAGGGAGGGAGGGGGCAGTGAAGGCTTTATATTGCAGGATGGACAGGAAGTTTAACTCAGAGTGACAAGGTCAGGTTAGGCCTTGTACAAAAGGCTTTGTTCCACAGACAGATTAAAAGGCTCTTCCACAGTTTTTACACTTTTGGAGCTTGTTGAACATGCTGTAAGTTAATCCTGTCTGTGGAGGAAGCGCACTTGGCAGAGGGGAGAGTGAGATTCGGGGAGCTGCTGTGGGAAAGACACTCACAAACGTCCGACTGTTCCTTCTGAATACGGCGTTCTGGGCACGTGCATACGCACTTGCACACAGCCTCAAAACTGTGCAAATACTTTTGTCACATTATTGGTATGATTATTGGTATCTTCAGTTCCGAGAAATAAGAGTTCAAAGGGCCTGTGCTCTGTATTTTTTTCTTTTGATATGCATGAATAGTCATGTAAAAGTACTGTGAGTCCGGTTAAGCGATATGCATGCTTGTCTAACAGATCAGTGTTCCCCCATTTGTTTTTCATGATAGTGGTCCAGCATATAGCTACAGACTAGTTTGGGGCACGGCTGTAAATGGGAAAATCTCTGCAAGCGCAGTGCTGCTGCTGTAGGTATCCTGATATTCACTAGCTATTATTAATATGAACAACTCTCAAAACTACATTATATGAACTTTATGGCTTCAAAACAGTAGGCACATTAAATAGTTTAAGGTTTAACTTATTTCAGTGGTATTCATTAGTTATTACCTGGCTGGACGATAATTCTTAGATACGTTATTCCTTGTATTTCCTTTACTGCTTGAGGGCCGGTGCAGCTGTGGAGCTGGTGTGGTCCCTCTGCAGGATAGAATTGGACTATTTTAGGGCAATACAAGGTTAAAAATTATCTTAAAAATCATTTTCAGTTACAAGCCTTGCATTTTTCAGTTAAGGCCTTGGCCCAGCGTTATAGTACACATTGCACTGACAAGGCCATCTCAAAATTTTGTTTTCAGCTGTTCTTCTGAAAGCCCATTTTAACATTGTGTATTTCCTTAGCCAATGCCCTTATGTGAGGAGACTTTGGTACTGTAGCTGGCATATTGTTAGCTGTAGGTGGCATTATTAATTAATATGGGGTACCCTTGCTTAAGGGTACAGCACCAGTGGCCCAACTGGGAATCAAATTTGTGACCTTTGAATCAGGAGCCAAGCTCCTGGACCACAGCGTGGATCTCTTTGAGTTGTGAATGCCATGAGCTGATTGGTCTGCCATCCTATCTGTCATGGTCTGAGGATCACTCAAGTAATTGGAGTACAAGTCAGTTACAGTGCAGAGTCGAGATCAATATGAATGGCAGTTGATAAGTACAACCTTAAAATAAGTAATTAATCAGTGTATGGTTAAGGTGTGCTGTTTCCTTCTGTTACAAATATCAACATCAATCTGAAGTATGAGGAAGATATTTTGTTAGCCAGACATTTGGCTAATGACCACATTTAAAGTTGCTCCAATAGTCTAGATAAGCATGAGTAGTCTGGCAACATATTAAAATAGTTATAATTTAGTTTCATTTGTATTTTACAATGTTAGATATGTACTATAGCTGTCTCCTGTAGCATGTTAATTATGTCCTTAATTAAGTGATCTCTTAAGTGATCTCGTTTTTTGACTAAAGGTAGGCATGTATATCTGCATATGTATTTTTATGTAAATGTAATCATAATAATGCAACATCATTGCAACGCAGAAAGATCATATACCTTGAATAATTCACTGTGGGCTAATTACAGTGTTTTTCCGTTGTTGCTGTTTTTATGTGTTTTAAGGGGTGCATGTTACTATTTTCCTTCTGTTACTTCTTTCCTCTGAAGGGTCTTATTTTGATCCATGTAGGCCATCTGATTAGCTGCCCATTTCAGTGACTTACCGGTAAGGCATAAATAACCAGTAGTTGTGGTACTACTAGGTTTAGAGAGATTATCTCTAAAGATTATCAGTTCAATAACTGAATGTATGTTACACAAATAGAACTGCCTCTCATTTTCTTTTTAGTGTTTTTATATTTAAAACTCGAATGTTAACTTATCATTGCAGGGTTTGTAGCGAGCAATTAGGAGACTAAATATGCATCTGTCTGATAGCTGGTGGTGGGGCTTGTTTAGGGGTATCAAACACTGTTACTGACTACCCAGTCAATAAAGGTGAAGAGACCCAGGCACAAATCCCGGTTTAGCCAAAAGGACACATTCTTCTCCTCCTCAGGAAACTGTTAGCAATATCATTTGGCAATTAACAAGGAAACGAGAGAGAAATGGAGAAGCCAATTACCACTTGGAGCTAGCTAAAGGCCATTTTAAACTGTGTGCCCATGACATAATAATGTTTATGGTAAATATTATAGTCAGAGCGAGCAAGTGCTTGGCGTGAGAGGGAGGGAAAAAAAGGCATCAATCTGAGATGGAGAATAATTTATTAAGATCTGAGATGCGCCAATTATGTGGAAAGGACCAAAAAGAAAAAAAAAATCAAACTCTCCAGGAACCGCATACATGATTGCAATCTTGATTAAATCCCCCTGGATCTAATGAGTTGATTTTCTGCTGTTAATATTGCATCGGCTGATGATGGATTCGTTAAGATAATGGAACGAAGCTAAAATATAAATGACTCCCTGTCAAGGAGCAGATTTTCGTCATTTTCTGTCTGACACCTCCACCGTGGGGATTTGGCTGGCCCTTTTTGTGTTGAGAATCACCAGATATGGAATACTAATTTTTCATGTGCGGCAATGATGGTGTGCACTATGCCTGCTGGCTCTGTAAATGTGTCCTTTTATCCTTAGATGTGAGCACAAAAACACCATACATTTGAACTTTTTTTTCTTCTGTTAAACGGTAGGATACCCTATAATCACCAGGCCCCGCTCATGAACATAAATTCACCCAGCACAATGCGAATTTATATTTATGGTTTTCTCTATTGTCTGAGTTCTGTGTCACCCACTGTTGTTCTAATTTGCAAATGGAACGCATACAGCACAGTACACACATCTTTAGAATTAAAACGTCATGAGATCGTAAAAATCTGGCTTGTAATGGTCAGTTTTGCGTTGGCTGAGCTTTTTCAAATGAATCGAATAATGTAAAGTATACTGTGTGCTATGCAAAGGTGTGAATTGACTGATTTGCAATTGGTTTTCCACTAACACGTTGGCTTGACTTTGGAGTGGATTTACCTGCAAACAGATCCCTTTATTGGATGAAATTTGACAGAAAATGGAACATTTTGTACCTTGACGTAGAGAAAAAATTGTAAATGAAAAAGTATTGATATTTATTGAATGGGGACTCTGTATCAAGTATGGTGTGAATGTTGATTGACACATCGCTCATTGCAGTAGCACTTAGCTAAGGACTGTAAATCAAAGACATTCTTTGTAATGGCTTTCCATATCCAATCAAACATGTGAGGAAAGATCTGGATAACAATAGGCAAGCTCAAGACAGCAGTAACAGTAGTAGTAGCAGCAAGAAAGTTTGTAATAGTTACAGAGAAAAGACTTTTCAGGATTCGCCTATGAAAGTGCTTTTGCATCCATTGAGACCAGGACCTTGAAGGTTTTAAAGTTAAATTTTTAATTTCAACTGGAAAGTTGGCAGGACCTGGTAACAAAAGCACAAAATATTTCATGTTGCATTTTCATCACAGTCTGATAAATAGCAGTGATGAGGTGGAAGAAGGAAAAATGTCATAGTCCAAATGAACAAGAGAGTTTTTCTTGTTAAGGGAGGAAAGGCATTTTAACACAGAGGGTCCCTAACTGCGGACTATCTCCCCAATCACGAGCTATTTTATAATCATCTTAATCGCTATTGTTGTCAAGTTTCATGCTCTGCCTGACCCTTCCTTTGAGCAGATTATTGTGTTGTTTTTTTTTTCTCTTTTTTCTGCCCCCCTCCCTCTTTGCCCGTGGTATTACCAGGGAAACAGTTTGATTGGGGCTCACCCGAGTCCCTTTCTTCCCTGTGTCACTTTTTTTGTCCTTTAACATGGTTTTGCTAAAAAGTTTTTTAATCAATCAAGTATGAGGCAGAAAATAGGCTTTGTCACGGCCAGGCCCCGGGTCGTGTGATGCTTGCTTTGCACGGTGACAGGTCCTCAAAAGGGATAAAAAGGAATATTTTTTGGGGAAAACCCTGGTTTCCATGGTACCGCCACTTGTTGCACATCTCTGGCCTTTCTTAGCTCCCGCGTGGGCCTGAAATTTCAAAGAGGGGGACAACAGAAATTAGGGTAGGAGGGGTAGTGTTTAGCTGTGGAGGCAGCTGCCCCCAAGCACGGCGCTGCCCTCTCCTACCGGCAGAGGAGAATAGGAAGCGGAATTGACAGCAAAAAAGGGGGCCTACTAGGTTCTGTCAAAATATGCATAAGCAGTGTTATTTAATAAATGTTCAATTTTTCATTGTCCTCGTCCCCATTTGAAAAAAGTCACTTGGAGGGAACGCATACCGTTTGACAGAACAGAGGCAGAAGAGGAAAGCACAGTCCGCCCCAAACGACTCCGGTAGTACAGCTTCTGGATCACGTAATTAATGATTGTTTTTTTTTTAATTTTAGTCACAGGTCATATAAGCTAAACAGGGATTCTGTAATTTCTCAGTGTATATATGTTAACAATGAAACCAGGAAACATAAGCAATCATATAGCAATTTGGTGTGACAAAGGGGATTGTTATCTGAGGAGGTTTGGTACAATGGTTTGAATGTTTATGTTCCTGTTTTGTTTTTTTGTTCTTTTTTTTGCTTGAATTGTTAAACTTTAAAGCAGAGAGCAACCTCTAAAGTGCATATTGGAAAGATGTTGAAAGCAGGTACAGTGTGTACACAAATTAGGTGTGCTCACTGACTTACAGACTTTAAGAAAATGTGCTTTATGTTTAATGGGGCTTTGGTTTTGCATAAGGTGTGTTCATCACATTAACATAACATGCACTCGTTAGTGTGCGTGCTCTGATATATTTCATGCTTGGATTAATTTGAGCTATTTTTATACAAAGTAATCTTATAGCAAGAATGTGGTTGGCAACATCTGTCACCAGAGACTGCCTTTTGCCTCTCCCTGTGTACCTTTCACAATTATGTATTCTTCTCTCTTTTGAGAAATGGCTTAATAAGGTCAAGGATTTCGCGTGTCAGGACTTCTTTAAACAATTTGCAATAATTTCCATAGCATCACTCCCGCCCACAATAACAAACAAGGTTATACCTTTTGTAGCTCGCTTTCATCATACTGTGTAATGGAAAAGACTATTCTCATGTTCAGCTGATGAAAGATCTGTACTGTTTATATTTTGTGAAATCAGACACTTTTGAAAACAAATCCATAACATTCCCACTGAATGTACATTTACACTGACATTTAGCTTTGTGTTGCTGATCAGAGAGTGGGATTAGAGGCAAAAAAGCAGGCATTTTAGAGTTGTCTTTTTTAACACTGTCTGTCCAAAGTGATTCCTTTCTCAAAGGGAAAAAGCCAGCTGTCTGTGTTCTAATTTGAGAACTGGTTTGTCTTTGAGATTCTCTGCACTCGGCTGTCAGTCTGTTGCAAAGGTTAAGAGAGAGCTGGACTACCTTCCTTGATGATGTTTTATCATGCTAGGCATGCCCTGTTTCCTGATGAATATATTAAAATTATTACTGTGCAAACAGAGTTTCTAATTACTGACCTGCTTGCCATTGTACTGCGCGTTCTCTATGCTTTTTCTCTCCCTATGCCTTGTTTATTTATCTGCACCAGTGAATACAGAATAGTCAGTGCAATGTCATTTCCAACCCCATGAAAATGATTTTGAAAATGCCAGTCTTGCCTATTATACAGTATAATTACGAGTCTGTCTTTTTATTTCATCATATCTTTAGCCGGTGAGAAGATCTTTGAGAGGGTAAACATCTTGGCGGGTCCTCACATGTGTGTATTGCTTTATAGAAGAAACGGTTCGGTGTGTGTGTGTGTGTGTGTGTGTGTGTGTGTGTGTGTGTGTGTGTGTGTGTGTGTGTGAGAGAGAGCGTGTGTGTCTGTCTGTGTGTGTGCTGAATTGAAATGTTTATCAAACACAGTGACCTTGTTTATTGAAAGTTTTCAGTAGAAATTTTCCAGTGTTATTTAGTGTTGTCAGGAGTCCTGTAGAAGCTAAAAGATAATGAGTGTGATGGAATAAGCTTGGCATTGCATTCAGCATTGCTTCCCATTCAACACACACATATTTTTCAGAAACATATATTTTGGTGTCTTCAGAAATGAAAGTGTCCATTGTTGGCATTTTCTCAACATGCTGTGAGATTTCGTGAGAGTGAGGAATTTTTTTGTTACCTTCAGATGACATGAAAGCTTGGCAAAACCATCATAATCGTAAATCTCTCAGACGTGCATTTCATTAAAAGCCCAATTCTGTGGGTTCGTGTAGCATATCTGAAGTGTGTGACATATGGGACGATGGAAACACCTCTTCGCATTCCTGTGTTTCAGATACGCTCTCGTTCACCGGCTTTTGTGTGGTTTAGCAGGTTTCTCAAGTCAGAAAGCCAAAAAACGATTTTTTTTCCGTTCTGCGGGATTCCATCTCCACACTCAACATTTAACTTTGTATCGGGTATTTTTTTTTATGCGAAAACCGCAAATGTTCCATACAGTGTTGTCATTAAAGTTGCCTGTTTTTTTTTCCCCACAATGTTCCGCCCTCAACGTGTTGTGTAAAGGGCAGGTCTGTTGTTTACTCACAGGCTGAGACGATGCGGGAGGGTGGGTGGGGGGTTTGATCAGGGGAGTTGATAGGAGCTGCAATTTAAAAAGAGGACACTGCAGCTCACAACAAAAACAATTATAGGAAAATGAAAGACAGCCCCCAAGGGTTAAAAATAGAAAATTAGCAACATGCATGTTGGAATTTACGGCTCCCCCCTTCCAAACTTACTGGGCCCACATTGTTATGTACGATCAGATCTGCCAGTTCTTCCTCTAAGCTCCTTGTCACATTTTGACTTAATGAAGTGCAACTTAGAAGGGAATTGGGTTCATCATGCTAGTCGCACGATGCTCCCTTGTTGTAGCAAACAGGAGCGGCATGGGACCAGAACGCTACAGCGCGAGTCGTTATCATTCCGGTCAGTCTGTTTAACACAAAATTAAACAAAGAACTAATTAGTGCCTCATGAATTAATAACTGCACTGTTGCCGAGAAGAAGTTAGGTTGCTGAGGGGAGATATAAAATAAGTAGGAAGATCAGGTTAGAATTATTATTACTTTTTCGGTTGCTTGTGCTTTCAAGGTTAGCAAACTTTCAGCAAATAGTTGCACCAACTCAACTGGTACTGCACTAGCATATAACTGCTGTGGGAGAAGGGGTGTGTGTGTGTGTGTGTGTGTGTGTGTGTGTGTGCCTGCCTGGGGGTGCGGTTTCAGGGGTCGGGGTGGGGGTTTCCTAGGAGGCCAGTTGCATAGACAGATGGGCAAGGATGTACTAAAAGGAACAACTTTTCAATTCAGTCACTGGTAGCTAGACTGCATTAATCAAGAGCAAGTTGCTCTTATGGTTATGACCTGATTAATTGTGAGACAGAATTAATCTGAAACGCAAATTCTCTACACAATAAAAGAAGAAAGTGTTGACAGCGCCCTATGCCTGCGGCAATCACAGTACTGGAAGAGCAGGCAAATATATGAAAAATAGGCTTCCTCTTTGTCAGAAAGTAAATTTCCATCGCGAGTTTACACTGTGTAGACTGTTATGCTGTGCTTGGTTGCTCTGTACCATAGTGAAAGCACAGTCTGTACAAAGACATCTCACAGTATGTGCATTTTCAAAAATGCCATTTCTTCTCTGTGATAAATTAAATGGAAGCTATTTAGCAGCCTTCATAAACAAGCTTATCTGATGAAGCAGTTTGTAGAAACATTTATGCACATAGCCTGTACATAGATGTCTGACTCCAGCTTAGTTGTAGCTTGTTGTTGCAAATGTGCACGGATCAGACAGGAGGTTTGCTGAGGGAGGAGACAGAGGACAGCAGTTGTGGCCGGCTTCATTTTACCGTCTCGGCGAATATGAGTGCTCTTCTGGCCGCTTGCTTATGCAAGCTTCTCCAAGGTCATATTGGCTAATAAAATCCTCCCCTCAATCAGATTGTAGGATTACTGATTCTAAGTAAATTATCATTGGCAAGCTGTGCTGAAATGTTCGCAAAAGTGGTTAACCCAGCCGCGCACCTGCTCTCCGTGTGCGGGCGGGGACCGGGGGGTCCCGTCACCTGTCAGTCCCCCCCCCACCAACTGCAGCCTTCCCCAGGCTTCCACCCGCGTCCACCGTGACACCAGGGCCTGTTCAGCTGCCGTGTTACAGCATAGGCCTGTCTCTGGCCCCTTTCCATCAGAGTGCAGTGAATGTGTTGGATGTATTTTAAGGGGAATAAGTAAAATTGTCTCCTTTTTTTTGCAATGAATGTATGTTTAAGTTCTTCAAAGAGTCCTCCCCCACCACCACCACCCTGGGGAGTTCCATAAAATGAGCCTTTAGTTTTAATTTCTCTCTCTCTCTCTCTCTCTCCCTCTCTCTCTGTCTTTTTCTCATTTCTCCTAGGATGAAGTAGGTTCCTGTAGCGAGTGACCTGCTCCCACACAGAGAAAACGAGGTAGGACAAATAAACCGTGTGACTAATTACAGTCCTCAACATCTCCACCGTTCGTTTCAACAACAAAATCAAGCATCTTCATTAATCCCCATGGATCAATGTGTCCTGAGTTGTAAAAATTGACAAATGACTTATTAGAATCACACCGTTTTATTTTCCAACTGATTAACTCACAGTGATGTATGATGGTTTCTGGTTTAAAGTGTACGCTTCACAAACACGCCTCACTGTTTCCTAGTGTGTCTTTTTCGGTCATTTTACTGCATTCCTCTCCTTCCCACATTCATATTAATGTAGTCCTGTCTGAAGTCTCAAGAATTACCCTTTTCTTGTCCGGTTAATGAAGATGTATCGGTAAAGCACGCCACTTGTATGGCTGGTTGTCGCCTGTCCAGTCGTACGCCACCGTGTTAAGGGCTGTCTCGTAAGGAAACGCTCTGTAGCATTAGGGCAGCGCACCAGTGATGCACACGTCTTTAATTAGGGCAGAGACAGCAGCCTTGCCCCTGGGTCCTCAGTCAGGACGGATCTGTAAGTGGAACAGTGATGCCGTGCGCCGCGGAGGGGGTCCCCTGAAATCACCTGGGGTGGCCCCGGCCATGAGACAAAGGCGCTTCGCCCCTACCGCCCCGTCATTCGCTGTATCTGTCATGACAAGCGATGGAGCGCACTCTCTGAACCAATCAGGGGAGAGGATCTGCTCGCTTTTGTGGAGGAATCGTATCAGGGCAGGCCTCTTTGAGCACCGTGTTAGCATCAGAGCGTGTGGCGAAACAGCTGGACAAAGGGACGCCACCTCTCGTAATGTGGCGCACGTTAGTAGCGCGCCCGATAGATCGCTCATCCAAATGCCGCTTGTAGAACTGTTGCCGTTGAATTAATCAGAAAAGTAGTTTGCGCAAATAGAAAGGCTCTGTGCCCATCTCTCCTGAGCTTTAGCACTCTGGAGCTGGTTATCTGGAGAATACCGAAGGGAAGGCATGGCCAATTTTTTTTTTTTTTTTTGGCTGTCTGAATTAAACCAGGATGCTTTAGGAGTCCCAGTGTGTCTTCAAAGAGAGGCAAGCATGCCAACCCAGGCACCTCTCCCTCCATGACCCAATTCTCCCTCTGCCTCAACCTGAATAGCTGGTGTATAGTTAGCTTAATTGGGTTTTGATATATTTAATTCAGCTAATCAGAAAGCCCAACTGGCTCCAACGTGGGGCCCACATGCCTTTCCACAAAGCTCCCAGAGACCGGGCCCAGAAGTCTCCCAGAATGGATTCCCTCTCAAACAGTGGGAAGAAAATTAAACTGCCAAATTTGTTTTCATTGGTTCTGGGTTTCCTTGGGGAGTTCGAGGCTTTTAATTGTGCTCGCTGTGAAGAATTTTGTAGCGCTGTTTTAAAACAACATCGTGGGCAGCTCCTTCTTTCTTTCTCTCTTGGTTTTTTCTTTTTTTTCTTTTCTGACAGATCAGCCCAAAATGTAGTGCTGGTTAGCTAATTGTATGTTTGGAAAAGCAGACGAGGATGCATTATTTCATTCTATAAGTGTGGTTTATCCCTTTTTTGAAGAGCGATTGTGACTTTGGGAACATGAGTTTTGGGAGAGGGGTTGTAGGGTAAATATAGGCATCTCCCTTCGATCCTGATTATTATTATAAGATATGCAAATTTGATGAAGGTCCTTAAATTGTGAATGTTACATTATTTATTTGCTAAGCAGCTGTCCCCTTAGCTGGGGCAACTTAGATAATTTGCATAGCTTTGTTTTTTTCTTTTTTTATTTATTATCCATTTATGCAGCTGGATATTTACTGAAGCAATTCAGGTTAAGTGCCTAGCTCAAGGGTTCAACAGTAGTGCCCCACCTGGTAACTCCTGTTTGAGTTATGAGCCCGGCTCCTACAATGCCAACACATTGTGTAAAATCCTGTCTTACACCATGCAAATGGAGCACCATCAGTGACTAGTTCCTTTTCGACAAATATCCATAGGGCCAACGGTTTCTGTGGAACAGCAGAGGTATTCTGTCTGCACTATACTGTTGAAGAGGTCAGGTCCTTTTCTTCATGCAAACCATAGCCAATGACTATTGATCTTTAATATTTAACAGCGTAATATTGTTTTGCATGGAGCACTTTCAAAAGATCTATGAAGGTGTGCCTTGAAATTTATATATTGCATGTTTTTGTTGATGTTGATACTATATAATTGTATAAAAGTTGCAAAATTTGTGTTTATGATACCCATAATACTACCATATAAGGATACATACAGTGTGTAAATGCTTCAGCTTATGGTTTTTTAGCAGAAGGCAGTGTTGCAGAATGAGATAATCTGTGCTTCCAACAAATGTGAAACTTCATATCACAATGATTATAACGAACAATAATAACAATGAAAGCCACCGCCTCCTCACTTCTTTTCTTTATTCTTTTTCTTTCTTTTTTTTGGCCTTTGAGTTTTTCCAATGTGTCAAAACAAGCAGAGGCAACATGGAAACGGCAGCCCTGTGTAAATATTTATGATGTAACATCTCCATGTGAATAGACTTTCCGCAGAATACATCCATCATTCCCGCCAAAACGTGAAAGCCCTCCTCCCGGTGGCGACTCGGTCTGTAGGAAGCTCAGACAGGAGCTGCGTGTCCCCCCTCTCGTCCAAAGTATTTGTTTTTCCTTTGACTCAAGGCCGCCCAGCTGTGAGGGCATTTCTTGTGTTGTCCCCCCCGGCTTTTATTCGGCCGAAACTTCAAAGCCAGTTGCCTCCATTGTTTCTGTGACGTGGCTGCTGGCCCCGAAAATGCAGAAACAGAAAAATGTGATGTAGGTCAAATTACAGCAGTTGCGCTTGTGAAAAGTGAAATTCTTACCATCATGGTGGAGAGTCTTGGTTACCGCCGGCCCTAACTATACGTTTTGTTTTCTCTCCATTCGTTGTCCTGATTAGAGCCGAGCACTGTGCCCCTCCCCTTTTTTTCTTTTCATTAGATTCTTCAAACAGAAGTGTAAGGCATTTATAAGTAAGCTGTTAAAAGTACAGAATGGATGATTAACGGTAGATCTGTGAAACGGCCGTTGATTTTTGTCGAAGTAAATCTCCTTTTCTCAATCACCGTCCTTTCATTTTTTACAATTTGAGTTGCAACAGGCCCCAGTTAGTGGAAATTCAAATAATTGTTTAATAAGTACCACAAGCCTTTAGCGTATCATCAAAGGTAAATGGGGATGCATAGTTCAAAAACCCAGTCGCAACAGAGCAATTACCAGTGGAAAAACCAATTAGAAGGAGCCCCCCTTTAAATACTCTGAGGTTGTGTCTCCGGCAAATAAGAATGAGATTTAATAGTTAGAGATCGTAAACAAGTGCTGTTTGGACCTGTGCGATTTTTCACGTAATGGTGTGATGATGATACATTGGACTCCTGTCTTTTTTTTTTCCTCCTCAGTAACTTAAGCAACTCGTTAAAAGTCAGCTGAAGTCTTGGCGTGTAAACATCTGTTGTCTTGTCCTGACTGACATCGCCGTCTGCATTTTAAAACTCCGGTGTGTTTCCTCATGTGGAAAAGGAGGGCTGTGCTCCCATTGGCTTGTTCCCGTGGAACTGAGCGGGTGCAGGCAAGATCTCTATCCTGCCGTGGGCCGATACTCCTGTCTGCAGGATTAGGGGCTTTTGGGCTTTTCCACTTGCATAATTTCTCCGCTGATATTGTGAGGAAGAGAAGGGGGGAAAAAAAAACAGGCGTTGCAAATATGACTCAATAGAAAAACACAACTCCACTCAGGTTTTCACAATTTTATTATGACGGAGGATTGCCAAAATGTAATTATTACATCGTCTTTCTGGCAGACCGAGCCGTGGTTTGAAAAGTTAATATGGATTAGCACAATAGTTCTCGGGCTCAATACTGCTATCCAACTTTATCCATTTATCTGCAATGATGAGACTCCTTTGTGTTGTGTGGCATTGTAGCATCTCTCTAAATAATAAATGCCATTGTCTCGCTCATAAAGAGAAAGCATTGTCTGTGTAATTTCGCCACACTTTTGTGATTGTTAATATTCAAGCGGCGCTACTTGGCTGAGGGTGAAATATTGGAATAAATCTAGGGGAAAGGAAGGCAGAGCACCCCAGAGAACTGGACCAGGAAAAGTTATAAATCTGTGTCCAGGCCCAAGCCCCCTGTGATCTCCATCACTTGCTGTATCCCTTTAGCATCAGTGGACAAAAAATGTGCCAGTATGTTAACGGTCAATATACTATTTCTCATGGATGTTAAGTGGTGAAGCATTAAAGAACTATTTAACGTTTTGTATTGTCTTCCGCGGGCTTTGAACAGTACATACAGAATGGATGACAGTTTTTTCCCCTTTCTTTCTCTTTTTGAGTGCCTCTTTTTTCTTGGCGGATCCATTCAAGCTTTCAATACCTTCTTTTCCTCTCTTCTCCTGCTTCTTTTTCAGCGAGCAGGAGGGTTTTACTTTACTCCTTTGTCATCCTAATTGATTGCATTAACCTTTTGAGTATTGAATTTCCCCTGCATCACGCCGAGCACAATGTGCAATATTATCATAATCCCTCCAAGTAATGGACACACGGCAATCAACAATGCTTTAGGAAAAGTACATCTTTGAAAGATGGAGCATCGTATTATTCCCCATCACAGGGGCTGCTGGAGACTGCCAACCTCCTGAAAACTTTGACGGCGTTCGCTGTTCACTGAACCCGCTACATTTAAGCTTGGCTTCATCAAAAAAAAAAAAAAAAAACACTGAGTGCTCGGATTACTGATTCCTGAGTATCTGTGAATAATCCCTTTATTGTGATGACAGAGGCGGTGATGGTGATGATGGTGATGATGGTGATGATGTGTTGTACCTGAACACTCACATCCGACCAGGTGGGGCTTAATGTCAGTCAGAATCAAGGATGATTTCAAAATGTAATTTTCAATTATAACGTGAGTTATCTGCGGTTCGTATTGTGTTTGGATATAATTACTTCATTGGGCAGAGGTGGGGGCATTGTCATCATAATTAATCAGTCATGTAGAGCTCTCGTTCCTTGTCATATTCCTTACACCTTTAAAGTAATGAATTTAGTGGATATTAGAACCCCTTTTTAAGGGTGGCAATTTGCACTGACACACTACAGATAGGTGGGTAAATAGGTCTGCTGATACGAATCATTTTTAAAGATACTGGTTCGGGCCCCCACAGAACCAACATCGGGAATACATTTTTTGGGTGCATCAATGTAAAATGTAACCAGATACACACAGTTGCATGGTTTTGGCAGCTTTCATGTCGATCAGCAGTACAATACACCTACGCTAGGCTAATTATTTAGCTACCACAGAACGGCTTGGGAGTGGCTTCCTTTCTCAGGTATTTCCATTTTTCAAGAAAAATATCTCTCTGTGAGGGAAAATATGGCAAGCAATTACAATAGTATTTCTTAGGGAAAAAAATGTGAGAAAACGTGTCTTATACATGCCTGTTTGAGATAAATACAATTTTCACTATTGTGCCTCTTGCCACTCATCATTTCTCAGTATGAAATGGTTGAATTTGTACACTTTCAAATTTCACTAACTCAGTGTTGGGTTTGGTATTGGGAAATTGTTTGTGGTTCTGCACAGGTTTTTAGGCAGTGATAAAACACCACTTTAATTTTATTTTTTCCATTCTTGTGCTTCATGATACAAAACCTACATATGTAGCATCTCTTAAATTTTGCATGCTGCACGTGGCAGCTTTTGAGTTGTTTGTGGACTTTGTGAGCTTTGTCAATTTTTCATTTTAAGTGGGAAATTCGCAGGTGTAATTAATTTGTAACTATGTATTTGTAACTGTTTTATGACCAAAAAATAGAATTTTGTGAAGGTGCCACTACCAAGATTATGGAGGCAATCACCAATTGAAGGCCGTTACCAATTGAAAATGATAGTGTTTATAATGTCAGATGAATAAACCTAATCCTACCTCTGATCTGGTAGTTCTGTGCCTTAGGCCATTTGCTCCTGTTTGTTTTCTCCATTTAGTAGCAGTACCAGCACTCAAAACAACCTGGAATGCAGCCATAGACCTAAGGAATGAAGTAGAGAATGGCTATAGGTAACTTTGGCATTATTAGTACTGTCCTGGGCATCATACACAACACAGCTACAATAAGCCTGTGCGTGCATCAGTCACATGTGAATAGTATAAGTATGCGTGTGCGAGAACATAGTCATATAACAACAGCTTATAAATATTCACTTTGAATGCGGGAGTTGTAATACTTGTCATACTTATTTATGCTTGTGAAAAGCCGCTCGGCATCAATGTTCTGAGGCCTTCAGTAGAATGGTTTCGTTGTCCCATTTGAAAACTTTACAGTAATATACAGTGTCGATAAGTATGCCACAGGGGCACAGGCCCAGAACAAAAGCACACCCCCTTAGCTTTCCATACGCTCGTCACAAATGGGCGGTGACCATTCAAAATAATAATATTTGAAGTCAGAAGACAAAGCCCAGTCCTAAACCAAACCCCGATGCCCAACCCAAAACTAAACAAGTTATGTTTAGGCAACCCTGTGTTACACAGCAGAGCAATTACACAGTACTTTCACACCCACACCGTGATTACCTGAGTACACCGCCCACCAGATAGTGTGATCTGAAAAATGCTTTATCTGAAACTGCTGTGTGAACTTCAAAAAAAGTGACATCTTTGATCCCTAACAAATAATTAAATAGCTTTATTGTAATAATAGTAATACTTTTCTTATTTTGAAACTGAGAATTGGCAGACCTTAAACAATGAAAAAAACAAAGGTGTGGGAATGGACATCATTTTATGAATGATTTTATAGTTATAGGATGTTTGTAGTTCTGTGTAGTAAGTGTGGACTGTCATAGTTCAGCTAAGGCCACCCATTGTGAGTGTTGTTTTTTTCCTCTTACTCGTAGTTTGAAGTATTAAGGGTCAGGAGATACTGGCTTTAAAGGCAAGATTAGCCCTCGATTTACTTTGCAATACCGGGGGCACGTAATGTAATCCCTTTACCCGCTTTACATTTGCCTCTTTTGGTTTGGAAGGAGGTGTAAGTTGATTTGGCTGCCTGTAATAAGACTCTTTGCAAGGGCTTCATAAATATTTTCAACAGTCATCTCTATGCACCAAGGCAAGAAGGCCCTGGCACAGGCTTTCCGCGAGAGTCTCGCACAAACAATCATCCCCTGCTACTGTGTGTTGCACAGACTGTGTGGTTACTGGTGTGCCACATGTCACAGAGGTTCATTTAGGGGAAATGGCTGGGTCATGAGCTTGGATCTTAGGGGAGGACAGTGAGAACTTTGGCATAAATTCATACACACCCACACATAGGCAGGCAGACAGACACAAACACACACATACACACACACACACACACACACACACACACACACATATTTGTGCCCATAACTGTATGACAGTGTAGGGTTATCAGAGGCCGCAGATCCTTCTAGGCTAGCTGCCCCCTCGGCTCGGTGATTTAGTGTTTCACAGGACAGAGGAGGGATGGTCACAAGGGAAGACACCATCAAGTGGTCAGACATTCATCAATACCACCGGTACAATGCATGTTAATGAACACAAGACATAATAATTAAGCCGAAACATGCTGTACATTTTTAAATGACTTGTGCTACGGTGGCATCCACTGCCTCCAAAAAAGGAGAGAGAAAAAAACGCCTGTTCTAGAAAACACTAGGCAGTTGCTTTGGATTACACAGGATAAAAGTCACAGCTTTGTCTGGGCCTTTATTGGCTATAAAAAACAACTGTCCTTTCAACAGAAACACCGCTTGTATTTGTGATCAGATGAGGGTTGTTGACGCAGTTTTAGTTGAATTTTTGAACCCAGCAATAGTCCTTATATGGCGCTGTCCTGGACGCGGCTACCTCGTCTATCTCGCTGCCCCTTTGTATTTCAGGATTTATTTAACAAAACCCTGAAAACTAGATGGGTGGAAAGAAAAAAAAGAGCAAAACTGACTTTTCAGGACTAAATAGAACAGTAAACATCTGCACAAAGGCATTAAATTAATTGATTGTTGAGCAATAGACAGAGAACTGTGTTATCATGTTTCCGTGGCAACAAAAAAATGTATTGTCAGGCTGCTTAGATGAATTGAAGCAAAACAACCCTTTAATTCATATCAACCCTATTATATTTTTTTCAGCTGGGAGAGAAAAAAAAATCAATTGAAAGGGGCCCTTATGCTCAGACAGACACAGTTTTTGATCAATAATTATTTTAAGCAGGGACACAGAGTGGCTGTGTCGAGTTGAGTTATTTAAAAATATTTGTTTCTTTTCTTTCTACCATTTATAAAAACAAAGACACCAGTGGGAATCTACTCCATAAAGTTGGCAAGTTGATATTTGTTAGGGCTACCACTGCATTTTTCTGAATGGTCTTTGATGCATATAAGCGCATGATACAACAGATTCATAGGTCAAAAGATAGGCCAAGGTCACAGAAGGAGGTGATGCTCCAACAGAAACAGAGCACTGTCCTGTCCATCTTGCTCTTCCATCAAACCCCACTGATGTCCCGCTGGGAAAATGCTTGCCTTTAAAAATCTGGAAGGTAGATGGCTGATCTAAATGAAAACGCCCACTTTAGCCATTATATTGACGTGTGTCCTGCTCCAAACAAGATGGCAGCCCCTGCTCCTGAAACAAGTGTCATTTATAAAGGTCATCTGGTTGTCTCAGAACGTCTGCTAATAAATACAAATGAATATGCTAATTTGAAGGTGTAGGAAAATAATGAGAAAGTGAATTAGGGGGAATTGATATTTGGTACGAACCAGTTGAACCCCCCATACAAACACCCCCCATTCTCCCCAAGACCCTTGCACTTGCAGTAATACTTTGACATTGGCCAAGAACTAAACAAGCCAACATCACATGAGGCCATTGCAAATGCTACAAACCTGTGAACATGTTAACATGGAGTTAACTGAAGTGAGGCTGGCTTGCCACCCTTGTGGCTTCAGTGCATCGGTGTTGTATGTGAGTCCAGGACACAGACCAATTGAGACATTCTGAAAGTTTTGAAAGCCCGAGAGTGAGTACATTAGAGGAACCTAATTCATTACACAACCGTCTACGGGATGACAGGCACTTTCCACATTAATATCTATTATCCTCTGATAAATTACATAAAACGGCCGGCACCGTATTGGTTTTCGTATATTTAACCACACTGTCAAACACGCTGCTGCAGCGGGGTGATTTTGAAGACTGCACTCTTTCCAGAACTGCCGTTAAACCCATCTCTGTCAGGGGTCCAGTTTCATGCGTAGATTTGGTGCGGTCAGAGCCGGGAGCGCAGATTTTTGACATTTATTCGAACAACTGACACTGGGTGTCAGGTGTCCTTCCCCGGTCCCAGCCAGCTGCCTCTCCGTGGCCTGCTCAAACATGTCACTGCGACTCAAGTCCTGCAAAAAAAAAAATAATAATAATGTCGACATAAACAAAAGGGAAATAAACAGCTGGGACAAGCAGGTGACACCGTGAGCGTGTCATGGGAGGAGGCGGCCATACCTGCCTGCTCATTTTAATAATCAAGACGTTTGGAAAATAAGGCTAATCTGACATTGTGGGAAATCTCTCTCTCCTTCTCTCTCTCTCTGTCCCTCTCTCTCTCTCCCTCTCTCTCACTCACTCTGCCCTGTCTCTGTGTCCTTTTCGGACAGATATAGAAACAATCCTTATTGATCTAATCTGGTTACTGCTTGCTATTTTCAACAGTTCCATCGAAAACTCCCTCCCTCCCCCCCTTCCGCCTCCCTCTCCACCACCCATCTGCCTGACCTAGATGGCAGTCACATGGCGTGGCTCCCTGGCTTGTCGTTTTATGGAAAATCTGAGGGAGCGATAAAGCCACAGGGTTTTAAGTTTTATCCCTGCCTGTCCTTTGAGGAGGGCCGATGCTGAATAAGGTGTTATTGTCCCCACGCCGTCGAAGGCGGCCAAGCCGTGACCGCTCTCCCGGTTTTGATTGGATTTAGCCGCGCGCCACCGCTGCGACTTTGGGGATTTCGCCTCCCCTGTCACCCGCCGTATTCTCCTGTCGCGTTATTTATTTACTCAACTTGTCCAGAAAAACGTACCCCCCCCACCCCAATCTGCAGATTAGCCCCCGGAGCGAGGGAGATGGTGCCGGTCCCGGGATGTGTCGGGGGTTTTGCTCAAGCAGCGCCGGTGCTGAGGGGTTAGTTTTTCTGCTGTGACCGAGTCCCCTTCACACTGTCGTCTGCCTGTAAATTTTCTGCTGTCCTTGCTATTCAGCCAATTACACCAAAAGAGCTTTAGTGATTTTTTTTTTTTTTTTTGCCCGTGGAATTATTTATTTATTTCGCAGAAGAATGCAAAGCATCTCTGAAGGTTAAAATTTTTTTTTGCTGAATTTCATAGCGTTCATAATGTAAACTTTTTTTTTTTTTTCCACAGAAAAGCTAATCGATAGCTGTCAACCCTGCCCTGCAAAAAACAAACACACACATACATGCACATAAGACTCTCAGACCAGAATGATGTTTTAGCAGTTTGGGTTTGTCTGTTTTTTTTAAGTTCCTGAATGGATAATTAGAGAAGATTACTTCAAGTGACTGCTCGTAAATGTACACAGCAGTGTGGGGTTCCAAGCAGCTGAGCGAACAGAGAAGTCAAGGCTACATTATATCATGTTTGAGTGGGTCTCTCATCTTATAGCCCATTGTAGGGCATGAGAAAGGATGAAAGCATTTTTTGATGTGGTCTAAAACTGACCGTGTATTTTTCTTTTTCAGTTTTTAGACAAAGAAACAACCTGAACAGCAGGGGTAACAGCAAACCTATCTAAAGCCAGAACAGAACAAAATCCAGAGATGTGGGATTTTTTTTGTATGCATACCTAACATGGGAATTTATTTGCATACAAAAGAAAGTATTGACAGAGAAAACGCGAGTGCCACATTCCTAATGGTGAGTAATGTGAAGGAGCAGGGGCAGAGTGCTCTCAGAAGCTCTCTGAAAGACGTGTGTCTCTTTTAGCTAGCTCCTCCGTGAGCCGCGAAGGTCTCTCCCCCCTCCCGCCCCCCCCGGGCAGTGACGTTAATCTGCTCTGTCCCTCACTGTCTGCTCTAGTCACGTTCCATATCTAATAGTTGGTTTAGAAGGGACTGGGTTGCCGGCGGGGGAGAGAAGTATATTACCTCTTTAAAAAGCTTTACTTTTATTGGGTGAGCTGCCATGTTAACTGTGCCCTTTAAACATGTTTTAAAGGCTCTTTTTTCCTCCTGAATGTGGCATTTAACAGCAGAAATTTCTTAGGCCGCGGACGCCGGGGATGAACGTGTTTATATACCGCGGAGCATTTTAGCAGACAAACAAGGGCCTTAATGCATGTCGTATTATCTTTTCTTTCATTGCAAATATACCGTCCGGGCGGACTCGCACACAGTCGAAAACCGAGTGTTTGTGAAAACTCTGAATAGCTATCAGCAGAATGTAGAATGTGGCTGAGGACTATAAAGTACTTGTGGAATGTATTCTAAGTGTTCCACCACCTAGAATTCTCTGGTTAGAAGTACTGGAGCATGAATTTTCCTCTGTTCAGTTCAATTGTAAGGCTTCATCATATGTACAGTACTGCACTTTCTGTGCGTGTGAGTTTGTGAGTGCCCATGTTTACTAGTTACGGTCACTGTCAGCAGCAGTTTTACATATAGATGCACAAAGCTTTGGAAGCAAGCAGTGGTCTTATGTGAGTATAGGGCATTTTAAACAGAAAAATGTAATATTGTGGGTTGGCGGGGTCTGGATATTTAATGAAGCCACTGTTTCTCTAAGGTTTTCCGCATAGTCTTGAAGAATTATGTTTTGTTATTTTTGCTGCAGTGCATATTCGTTTTTTAATTCTCATGAAATTGCAAAGAAAGGCTCCTATGTAGCTCATTTTTGGTTCCAAACTGGTGACCCTGTGCACATGGGTGTGCAATATCCCCAGCAACCCCACCCCCTTCTTCTTAGAAGCATGAGAAATTTTGTCCTTCAAATAATGCTAGTCGCAGTGATGATTGTTTTTGCATAAAAAGACAAAACCGCCACAGAACACAGGGAGCCAAACAGGGAGGAACAGAAGAACAGCTCTCCACCATGGCAAAAGTTTACCACACCAAGGCAGGGGAAACTCGGGCTGAAAATCACATGGCCAGACCAAAATTAAATATCACAACATTAGGACTGAATTTAGCAGCCTGGGAGACTTACAGCGCGCTTATTTTGCTCATTAGAATAAAAGAAAGAGCAGTGGAATTAGTGCGGCAGTAAATATCTCATCTGAAACCGAGGATGCAGTGCTGCAAAAATGCAGGGAGAGGAAATCAGGGAAAGGAGTGCATGCGCGTGGCATTTAGACGGCGGAATCTGCACCCCTTGCGTAAACGGCGGGATTGGCGGCGGGGGCGTTCGCCGCGGGCAGGTTTGCGGTGAGCCCTGGTGCGGCTAGCACTCGGTGCTCCGTCTGCGACCGGCGCAGCGCTGGGCACTTCCTGTGCGCAAAACACCATCTGCATTTCGCTGTTAACGCGCCTTCACATCCGCGGGAGGATTAGGAGAAAATCCCCAGGTTTTTTTAACCGGTTGACAAATATCAGATTTGTCTCTAAAAATTAGCTCCATCCATATCTCCCTCCATATGACACACAAAAAAGATTATCTTTAATACCCAGCCAGCTTGAGTATGGGGGAAGCAGATTAAAGTTTCAGTTTAGTAATATTTACTGAGCCACTTCTATTAGGCTCTGCGCAACGGCAGACAGACAGCCCCTCCAGAATATGTCTCTTTCCTCCTTCTCAGAAAAGTCCAGAAACAATTAAGAGCAATATTGATCTAATTCATCATCATCCAATCCGGCGTCTGAAGGTTGTCTTTTTTTCCTCGTGTGTCATTTAAACAAACAGCGCGAGGAGTTAAAGAGCCTTAAAGTGAATGACCACAGCAGGTGTCCTTTCAGATGGAGCTTTGTAGTGTCGGAAGCACGCTGTGCTGTTGTTTTAGCGGTCCATAGGCGAGGGGCAGGGGGTTTGTGGGAAATGGGCCTGGTGGGTGACCCGGGACCCCAGTACTGTCCCATTGTCATGGTCCCGTGAGGATAGGTAGCGGCGGCCTTTGATGTGAGCCCCACCATTTTAAAAGAAGTGGTACAGAGAAAGCAACTGAATCCACTGGTGTGTGATCATATTTAGAATATAATATATAAATGGAAAATTTAATGTTTTTTCATGCTTTTTCATTTTTTTTTCTTAATTAAAAGGATTCACAAGCATGAGGTGTATATCGCATATGCATATTTTGTTGCTTGTTTTGTTTTGCATTTCTGAAATCTCAGCCATATAATTTTATTTCATATATATCATATATGTATATTATAGATATATGCATATGTTTAATTCATATTTTTTATTTAATTTTTTCTGGGTCCTATGTTGACATTTTTTGCATGTCCATTTTCACGAGATATTTCAAACTGGAAGCAGAAAGGGCAGCTTTTCCCCCTTGTTTTGGGGCTCGGGGCACAGCGGTTGGGGGGAGGCGGTTGGTGGTCGGCCGGGCCGGCCGGATACCTCTCTCCGGCTGGCTGCAGGTGCACAGCTGTCGTCATTAGCAAGTATTTGGGATTTTCAAGCCGGGAGGACAGGCTTCCTTTAAGCTTCCGCTAAGTCAATATGTTGCCCGTCTCCATTTAATTATCGTACCCGTAATCATCGTCAGCGAGAAACTGGCTGGACCCCCATGCTGCACCTGCACTGTGGATTCTGGCTCTGTGCTCCCCATCCATACCACTGCCGCGCCCAGGGGTTGCCTTTTGGAGGCAGGAGCCCATAAATGAAATTAAGGTGTCAATTAGTCAATTACGGCATAATAACTCAGAGGGCAGACATTTAGAGACAGAGCGCACCTCAGTTAAGTTCATTTCCTCCAGTCCAGGAGTCCGCGCTTTGGCACACGTCACTCCGCACAGATACGCTGAATAAGGCCTCGGCTTCATAATTCTATTTTCCCGTGGATATCTTTTTTGATCAATGATTTCCTTTCGGTGGTTTGTTTTTCGGATGCAAGGATGCACTTTTTTTTCTCCCCAATTTAGCTTCGGAGAATTTTATAATTTAGTAATTAAAATCTTTGATAGGCTTTAGAAATTGCAGCTAATTGAATTTAATGGGAAGATGAATTTCAATTTTATTTGATTACCGGGACCCCTGGCATAGGTATTTATGGAAAAAACTGTACAAAAATATGCTGTGTGGGCTAAGATGGCATAATAAAATTAAGGGTAATCGGATTTCTCCGTCATGAATTTCTCTCTAATTTCACTATAATTTTCCATTAGATAGCTGGTTTACAAATATTTGCTCATCTGCGATGGGAAAAGGCTATCTGTCTAAAATGATTATGGAAAGAGCCTTCAGAAATGCGCCTTTTTTCTCTCTGCCTTTTAAAAACCAGATTGCAAGGGATCAAAATTAGGCAGATTATATTATGAATGTCTGCATCCGGGAGAGAAATGTTAAAGATATTATGATTAAGAAGGCAGGGGGATGAAAGCACGTTGATAAAAATATATTTTGACTCTTTAAATACATTTGTCAAGTGAATCTGCGAGGCGGTTTCAGCAGATAGCTGAAATATTACTTCTAGAACAAGGAGCCTCGCAGTGGAAAGGCAGAGAGAAAATGAGCACTGTCTTGATAAAAAACACGTCAAGCACTTATAATGGCAGCTTTGTCACAAGGTGCATTTGTAGATGTTCCAGGAGCTTCGACATCCAAGTAATGCTGACCATGTTTATCCCGACTGCAGCTTCAGAATAATACAAAGGAGAAGCAATTTAGCAGAATTAAACGATGATTAGTACAGCCTATTAAATTCCATCGTTGGGAAATGTATATTAAGACTGTGTTGATTTTATACAGCAGTCACGCTGGTACCTATAGTGAAAGTTTAATATTCATCACCTTCACTGTTTGGAAATAAATATATAATTCTGTCTAAACAGACGTGAGAGGGAGTAATATCACACATCACAGCTTACCGGTACAAAACAAGGGCAAATGCTTTTGTCAGAGCCCTCGCTCTGAGCCTTTGTACCTCATTGAAGTTTAAATTTTTAACCTTCTTTTTTGTATCAATTTCATAAACACATGAGGGAGAACAAGGAACCGAATGATGATACAGAGAAAGGAAATAAGACAGCGCCACTCCAAAACATAGGTCTGTCATTTAGTAGCAAAGCCTCAGTCTCTCTCTGCCTTGATCCAACTCCTTTTTTTGAATCACAGTTTTTTTTTTTCCTGCTTTGTATCAATTTTGTATCAACACACGAGGAAGGACAAGGGCCGGACGATCCTACAGAGAAAAGAAGCGAACAGAGAGCCCACTCCAAAATCAGGGTCTGTCATTTACTAGCAAAGTTTCAGAAGCTCTGCCTTGATCCAACTCCTTTTGTGAGTCACCCCCACACAACCCCCCTTACCCCCTACTCCCCCACTCTCTACCATGACCACCACCCCCCACCCTGCCTCTCACCCCCCACCCCTCCCATTACACCAGCTCCCTCACAGCCAGTGCCTCACTGCCTGAGACAGCGAGAGGGTTCAAACACAATCTAACTCTCGGCAAAGGTCAGATTTCTCACTCCACATGTCCCCCGGCTGCCTGCACAAAAGCCACTGAATTCACATCTTTCAACTGGGGCCCTGGCTTTTGTCCCGCCGGAACGGGGCGCTCAGAGCTGCCCCAGCATCAGACCAGCCCCTCCTGGTGCGCGCGGTCAGGGGCGGCTAAACGACTGCCCCAGCTTCCCTTTGACTGATCTACCCTTGCCATGTCACATACCCCCCCCACCACCCCCTCGCCCCCATACCCCCCAACCCCCCCCACTCCCTCCCACCACAAGCCCCAAATACACAACTCATTACGGGCCATGCAAAAAAAAAAAAAAAAATCCCACTCACCCTGGGAGAAAATGGCATTAGTGTTTATGCGCCGACCTCCCTATTACTGCAGTTCAATTTCATACATGTAATTACTGTGGAGCCCAGGCCGTGCACAGGTACACTGTTTTTAAGTGCAAAACGTACATTTTTTTTATATTCCATCAAAGACTATTTAATTATATTTAATTGCCAGCTAATATATAACACCGGCTTGTTATGCTGCAATCTGGCACTCATGCTTATTGCAAATTAAGCGAAAGTTCAGATTGGTCAAGTGGATTTGAGATTAGCCTGCTTTCAAAATAATGTAGCATTAAAACATTAGAATAGTCTTGTCTGTACCAATCCAAAATACTGACAAAAATTCCTGTTGACACATGTGCAATCTTGTGGTTGCAAAACTGGCAAAATACCTCAAGTAAATTAGCCCATTAGATAGAAGTTTTTCGTAAAGGTACACTTCAAAAACACTGTCCTTTTCCCCAAAACATGCAGGAATTATCAGAGAGCCAAGATATCACGGGATCACCTTGCTGCTTTCTGGCTGAATATTTATTAGTAAAGATATGTTGTAGTGTACAAATCTCATGGTGAATCTCGGCTTTTAGAGTCCTAATTGGATGCATAAAATGCTGTACACAAACAATTTTCAGCTTTTAAGGATCTTTCAGTGCTTCCTGTCGTGGTCCTCCCTGGAGCTTCTCACAGCCGATGTCTCGAGCTGAGCTATGAAGATACACATTTTATTTGCCCAACTAATGCATTTGTAGTCATAACTCCCCTAATTGGTACTTTGTACTACATTCTGTTCAGGCCTATTTAAACACAGTTTTGAAACAGTGCTAAATTAAGTTAAATTAAGAGATATTCATACACTGTTGAGCAAAGTGTTTCTGTGGTTTGCTTTGTTCGTAATTTAGAATGAAATGGCTGGATTAGAGAATGGAAGCCAGCCCTTCAAGCTTCTGAAACTCAGTTGATCCTCAAAACCTGCATTTGTGTACATTGCAGTGTGGAGGGTTTAACATAAGACAGGGGTTGTTTCAAAGGGTGGATCGCAATCATATATATTTTAACATTTGTCGTCTTTCATGGTTACTTTTAGGCTTTCATGGAGTGATTTTTAAGCTTCAAAGTCATTTTTTTTCCTTACTGGCATTTGATGAAAAAAAAACTTGTCACGTCAGTATCAAAAGTGAGGGAAAGGTAACATGGAGGAAGGGTTTGTTTGATGTGTCTAGCACTTTATTTAAGCTAAACACATAACCTGGCTTCAAAATACCAATCTTCACAGTGGCCAAACCTGACTATTGTTTCTTTTCAGAATTCTTTTAACTGACTTGTTAGAACAAAGGATGATGTTGCTTGCATCTCCATTATTCTTGTTTATGTGTGTGTCTGTGTGTGTGTGTGTGTCTGTGTGTGTGTGTGTGTGTATACAGATACATATTTATATATATAGCTCAATCATACCATTTTTATGGCAGGAGAAAGGTGGAGGACTTTGATACATGAGGTTTTAAAAAGATGTTTTTCCTTTAAGAACTGTATCAAACAGGAGGGGACGGTTTGCCATTGTTTAAACATGAGTCATAGTCATAATTACTAAATCAACCAAAACCTGTTTTTATGTTTATATATTATTAGTTGCTGTCAGCAAACAGGAACTGAAGCATTGACTCATATCACAATGAACCATAATGTTAAAAAAAATAATATTTCCCCTTTTTTGGGCACTGCTTTTGTATTCCTGTAACCTAGCGCTTTGTGCTGTTTAAATGACATATTAAAAATTAATATAAATAAAGGTAATTTCTGTACTGAGGCACTTAACTTGTTCTCTTTCGCTTTCACTCAAATTTTCAGTCCCTTTTTGAGGGTATTCTGAATATATGTGGGATCCTGGTTTTGTAGACATAGGAATATACAAATATACAAAATATGTCCAAAACGTCCAGAAGCACTTTGCATGCCTCTGTGGAAGAAACTGCCAGGCAAATAAGGGGTTTGTCTCATAAAGTATTCATTGTCACCTGGTAACGGCAGCCGTTTATCATTTCACCTGAAATTACAATGGAAACTGATACCTTATCAGAAAGAGAGAGGGACGGGGGGTTAGAGGAGGGAGAAAGGGAGGGAAGTAGAAACAGTGTGTCGATGGTACAAGGGGTGTGTCTGAGGCAAGCCTGGCTTTTTTTTTTTTTTTTTTTTTTTTTAACAACCAACTGTTCCTGGATAAGATTACTAATAAGATGTACGCCTGGTTCCTGATCAATAACCTTCCCCCCTTTGTATGTTTTTTCGATGATGTAAATAGTAAGTCTTCAGGCTTATTTGCTTTTTCTTCCTTCCGTATATGTCCCCCCTCATCAAAAACATACCTTTATTCATGAAGAAATGCAGTGCAATGAAGAGAAGTTCAACTTCCTGTATCTCTGGGATATTTTGGAAGTTTTAATCCAAGATATATATTAAAGCACACATTAATCATCTTCCTCTGCCCGCCTGAGAAATGTATTTATTCAGGAAAAGGTAAACTATTGTTAGGAATATCAATTAGTGTTTAGTGATTGCTGTTCACATCTGCTGTTACAGATAAAGTGTCGGAAGGATAGCTCACATTGTGATCCATATTTATACGGTTATAAATTAGGTTTAAAGGGAAACGTGAGTGTGCGATACATTTGTGGGTTTTGTCCTGAGGTATTTTTATTGCACAATGCGGAGAATAAATTTTTTTGAAATAGGTGATAGATGAGTCAGCTGGGTTAGTAAGAGAAACAACGTCCTCACTTAAAAAAAAAAACCCTTCAGTTTTGTATATTTGTACAAATATGTTAAAATGGCTTTTTTTTTAAAAATGTTCCCCACTGAAAAATATTCATCTTCAAATGCACATATCATAAAAGGACTTTTTTAAATTAATACCTTCTATGTTCACAGCACTGTTAATAATTATTAATCTTGCCAATATAATTATATCTGCCTTTTATCATTTTCAATTTGTCATGAAATAAAAATTCCTCTCAGTAGCTCTAACCCCGAGTACGTATTTTTCAATCCAGTATTTGTTACTCCCTCCCTCCTTCATTTTAATAGAGCCGAAGACTCCACCCCATGAGAGTTGAAAGGCTAGTAGACCACAGAGACAGAGAGGCCAGCCCACTAAGGGGAGGAAAAAAAAGTCTGCTCCGACTGCCTCTCTGCTGTAATTTCCTATCTGCCTATTCAGACAACATCACCAACAGCTTGGTGTGTGTGTGTATGAGCGAACCAGAGAGAGAGAGAGCTAGCACGAGCGAGAGAGAGAGAGAGCGACAGCAAGAGCAAGCAAGCTAGGGGGAGGCTCTGTATTCTTTCACCTACCCCCCATCAAACCACGAGAGGGAGGGGCCAGACCCCAGCTGCCAATCAAATTCACTCGTGGCAGCCGGCATTATCTTTGCTACAAACTATTGACAGATTACATGTCAAGGAGTTTAGTGCATTATTGAAGGAAGGTTTTTTTTTCTTGTTTGTTGGCTAGTCATTTTAAATTTTGTCCTTTTTAGTTTCACGCACTCCCTCCGTACTTCTAATGATTTTTAAGAGAGTTGAGTTGTATTATGAAAGTTACATGCCTGAGAGGATTTAACTTCGAATTCCCTGAATATGGTGAGTGCTCTTCTTTCCTTACTCCTGTATGACATATGTTGATTCTGTTAGTATTAGTATGTCTTTAAAGGTCTGCCTTTGATAGTGCCTGTACATACTTGGAGGGGAAGTTGTTGGTGTTTTTTTTACAGAAATGGTGCTGTTCGTCTCCGGCTGAGCTGCACCTATATTTATAACTGTGTGACAGTGCCCAGGGGTGAATGTAAAATTAAGCACGATTCTGTCCGTTCCTCAGCTCCCTTATCACACTGCGTATTCACTACCGCAGTGAACGAGGCAGCAAAAGTTCACCAAAAACTACTTTCATTTTCTCCTCAAAGAGCCAAATTTATGTCTGTCCAGTGGGGTGAACTGTAAAAAAAAAAGGTGATTTCATAGAGAGTGAAAATTAAACTTCAGCCGGGACGTATTTGCTCTTTATGTTATTTGCTTGTGTGCGGAACAGTTGGGCTGAACGCAGATGCTTTTGGCACTCTTTGACTGTTTTTGGAGATTTTGATAGATATGAACATACACTGTTCACATATGTAGGTATGCAAACTGTCATTAGACCGCCTCGAATGGCCTAAGGGTTTGTTGCCAGGGGGATAGAGCAAACAAACTGTTGTGTTAGTGGAGTTTTGACATGGGTATAAGGACACATGAAACAAATGATCGCTCCTTCTTCCTTTTTACCTTGTTTGTTTCTTTACATAATTCATTTCACTTTAAGAAGCTAGTTAGTATTACTATGTTACTAGTGGTATAATCACATAGTCATTATGTCCTTGTAAAATGTACAAGTACAACATATCCAGATGTACATAAAGTAAAAATATCCACTTTACTCTGTGTATAACCCGAATGCTCTTCGGCTTCATTTTTGTGTAAGGTTATACTGTGTTCATACGTTGCATTTTTGTGGAATAGCTCACACAAGCAGCCTGCTGGATTATGCGATCGTAGACACCCAAATATATCTGAGGAGTGTGTGACATAGCTTTCGGCTTCATGTTTGTTTGAGGTGTTGTTTTAACTATGTAAGTACACAGTGAGTTAAGACATAGGATGAGATGTATATGTTGTATTCAAATACAACATGGTGTTTTCTACATACCCCTGATTGTGTGTTTGTGTGTGCATATGTGTGTGTGTGTGTGTGTGTGTGTGTGCGTATATGTATGTGTGTGTGTGTGTGTTTGCGTATGTGTGCGTGTGCTTGGTTGCATGTGTGCGCACATTTGTGTGTGTACTTGTGTTTGTGTATGTGCAAGCATGTGTGTGTGTGTTTCTGTGTGTGCGCGTATCTCTGTGTGTGTATATGTGTGCGTGTCTTTGTATGCGTCAGAAGGCAATGAAAGTGTTGTAATTTCATTGTAATTTTGTTGTAGATACTGTCATTTTCCAGAGTCATGAAAGACACATGCTGTAGGAACCGTGCCTTACAGCATTCCCTTTCCATGTTGTGAAATATATGTTTTCAAAAGAAAATGCCATCAGCAACAATAAATGTAAGTTATGCCTGTCTGTATTTCCCTGGAATTTGAAAACGTGGAAAGTTGCACGACTGTTAGATTATCTTGAGCTTCATAATTCTATTTCCCAAACTCCACTGTTGAGATAAATTTTGTCGAAACTATACATACTCATTTTTTAAATGTGTTTTTTGTTTGTTTGTTTTTTGCGTTGATACTTCCCTACCTTCCCATTTTTATTATTAATTTTTTTGTGCCGCAACTGCAAACCCTTGTAAGGGGTTTGTGGTGGACAGCTGACAACCAGTGTCCTCTCCTCCTTGTTGCTTCCTAAGCCACAGAGCCAGCGTGATGTTTCTTGTTTTTGTTTTTTTTTTTCCTATCATTCGCTATCCCACAGTGCTCTTTGTACAGTTACATATTTTTATTGATGTGAAGTATAATATTTGTAGTGAAGCAAAATAAGAAGTGCTCTAAAATTAAAGGGGAAGCAGCCATTTTGTATTAGTATTGCTGAATTAATTCTGTTATGCTGAACTGAAGAGGAACCAGGCCAATTCTATTATGTTTTTAAAGTTTTGAATAAGTACAGAATTTTGTTATACAAATAAAAAGTGTTTTATCTCAAAAACCTTCTCAAATGTACTGTAGTGAGCCAAAGGGCAGGCAATTTCCTCTATTGTTGCAGTATTTCTCTATGAATTCAGTCTATATGAAAGTAGAAAAAATGTGAAACTTATCTAGACCACACCCTCAATTGTACCTTCTTTTCTAAAGTGCACAGAGCACTTTTTCCCCGCTGTCCTTCTAAATAGCAAGTGGAGTTGTTTTATGGTCATAACAGGGAGGCATTGCGCCCTTCTTCAGAGAATAGGTTGATTTGGCTGCAGCCCCCTAACCACCTTTACAGCTCCCCTGAAAAGTGGAGGAAATGAGGAGGAAAAATAATCCAAGGTCTGTAGCCTTCAATAACCTTTATCACAATTTAGCAATAACCGAATCAATTTGATGTCTTAAGCAATAAAAAATGCTGTTGCCGTCCTAATTCTCCGGCTCCTCGGATGACAGTAAATTTACATTTTTTAATTAAACTAGCTGGAATTTTTATGAGGGGGCTGGGCTATGCTAATGGGAGTGTTGTGTACTGCAGATTAAGAGAGTTTTGAAATAAATTTAGCAGGGAGCCATTATGAAAAAAAAAACCCTAGCCACCGTCTTTAACCCTTTTATGCCGATTTCTCCTGGGGGATTCCTGCTCCGCTGTCAGGGAAGAGTGGGTTTTGGCAATGAGGTGATTAGTATCGCCATGTCAGCTGAGGCAAAGCATTTACATTCCAATATATAATTTATACCTTGTTTGAGCAGGGCAGAAAATTGGGCATACTGTTTGCTTTTAATGGAAAAACCTTTGACTTTTAGATACACATTGTTTAGGAAATAACTGTGAATGTCTTTTTATGTGGTATAAATGTTTCTGATGTTTGAAAGGGATGTTTGATTGAAATGTAAATTGTTAGTCGTCTGTGACACACATTTTGTTTCTTTTTTAATTAAGCGATCACAAAGTATTTTTTACACATTTTTTGTGATGTTTGAAAATAAAATAGACAGTGATGTATGAAAATAAAAAATAGACAAAACATTTGCAATTAAATCATTAGAACTTTATTTAATAAAAGGTTAATATTGATACATGTCTACATATTTTTTTCCAAGATGTTCTTAAGCCACACTCTTGCTCATATTTTGTTAACTGTTTTTTATGCTTTGAAGTGCATGGTAGAACAGCAACAGAACAATTACAGAGTGAAACCACTGTATAATTATGTTACTGTAAAATAGCCACTCACGAATAACACTTCAAACGTTTGCTAAAATTTCCTCGCATTGTAAAGTGTGAGCCCTGGTGTAATTTTAATGTATATATGTTTGTGTAGTTTTATGGTCTCGTTTGAGTGAGTGTGTGATTGATGGTGTCCGGACCGAGGCTGTGTGCACGCGCGTGTGTGTTTGTGTGTGCGTGCGTGTGCATGTGTGTGTTATCTCCGGTTCCGGGAGCAGCAGGCAGTGAGAGTGTGGCCATGGTACCCTGAGACAGCTGATCGTTGGCTGAGCATGTGTTACACTATCAGACACAGCCTGCAAAACATCCTAATCAACTTAGTTTTCTCCGATACTCCAGTCCTCACCAAATGTCCATTTTTACCAGTGAGCAAGGATGGGCAAAGGCAGGGGGAAACAGAAATTATCACAAAAAATAAAACAGAATGCCACAGTTGTGATCTGGAGTGTATGCATCTGTGTGTGTGTGTGTGTGTGTGTGTTTGTGTGTGTGTGCATGTGTGTATCCATCTGCCTGTGGGGACAGTGACAGGGACTGAGATCAGGGCAAGTGGCTTCGCCGCCCCCTTCTCCACTCCAGTGTCTGTGCACTCAACCAATGGCAAGATCCTAATTAAAACCTCAAAGCTCCCAGTCACCCATACAGAGTAATAGCCTAATTAATACTCCGAAAGGAGAGACATACTCAAGAATAATAAACAGGTTGCACCTAAGGCCTTTATTTGTTTTATTACTGAAATCCACTGGGGACAGGGTTTTCTCTTATTGTCTTTATCAATATTATGTTTAATATTTCAACCATGGAATGGAAAGGAGAGCAAGTGGGAGAGCATTTTGCATGGTTAAAAATATGTATTATTATTATTATTATTATTATTATTGTACATTCATCTTATTTTGTTATCCATTTATTTTTATTTTTTTGTTAAACCCAGTTACAAAAATACTTAACATGATGCTATCATTGGTGGTATCAGCAGCAGAAATATTTAAGTCTTCCTGATTTGATGGAGTGTATTTTTATGAGTAGGCATTTTTATCACTGTAAATCCCCTTGTTGTGGAGACAGGTTGTCTCGAGCATTCCCACGAGTCTCTGGGGACGACTGCTTTTTTTTTGGGAGGAGGTGTACGTCCTGGATACAGGGGAATGTGGAAAAAAGAGGCCAGGATTTAATAAACCCCTGCGTCCTCTTAGCTGTGGGAGGTAATTGCATTAGTGGAATTTTAGCATCCATTCTAATTATCTCCATCACAACCAAATGAAAAAAAGTGTGACAAATGATATACATTGGGATACACTTTCCCCTTTTTCTAACCCTCTCTTGAACTGGTCCCTTAAACAGGTACGTTACAATGTCGGGATGTCGCTGAAATTACAGACGGAGAGTTGTGCCAAAAAAGATGTACTTCTTACATGCAAAGCTAAGAGGAGGGCTCCCCCTCTTATATGATCTGACATATGAAATTATAATTTCATGCAAAGCAGGAGAGGAAAATAATCTCCTCTTGTTGATACGGCATATAAGAGAGAAAAGAAGAATATGAAGAAGCAATTAGCGCAGTGTAAAATACTTTAGTACGTGGGTCTGAAAGCCGGGGCTCAGCCTGCCCAGAATGAATTTGCATGGTTCGCTTATCGAAGCACACTTATTAGGGCGTCTGAAAGGGAGATTAAGCCAGCACAAAATGTGGCGAATAATCCTTTTAAACGTGGCAGGGGTCTATAAGGTGTGTGCCACCCGCGCCCAGGTTAGGAGCAGGGGCGGGCAGAGCCGCCAGGGGGGCCGGGGGTGGGGGGGGGGGAGCACACAGTGGCACCTTTTTGCCTGGCAAGGCACAGTGACTCAGTTCGCAAGCACAGTGCCGGTGAAATCACCGTGTCTCAATAATGGCTCAGCCCAAGGCTTTCTGTGGTACAGACAGACTTAGGGTGGAGGCCTCTTGTGCTTAAGTACACTGAAAGTATGGTTCTGAAAAAGCAACCAACGGTTTGTCTCGCTGTTATTGTTTTTCTGTTTATTATGTCACTGGGCGATAGAAATGATTTGCGGAGGTTCTTGCGGAAAAACCCGGAAAAACTGCATGACATACGCTACCGGGTTGGAGCCAATTAGGTGCCCTTTATGACGCCAATTTATTAATTCTGGGAACTTCCAACTAAATGCTTCACCTGCGTTTTGTTTTTTTCTTAGAGGTGACAAAAGCGATTAGCTGTGGCAATATACTGATAATTTATCTCCTTGTGGGTAATTTAAACATTCTTATCTCTGAAAATGGTGGGGGTTAGAGAGTGGCGGATTGTTTTGGGTGGTCTTGGATATTTTGCCTCAGTTCTGTGACGCAGCTCCACCAGGCCACCCTCATGTTTAGTTTCAGTGACAAATCTCAATGAAATCACCTACGTTTCTAGAACAGGCTAACCAGTCATTACAGTGAGTAGAAAATGACTCCTGTGAAAGAAATAAGCCTTACGGTTGAATCAGCCAGATTCCTAAACACATAGGACATCTCTCTTTTTTTATGAGAAGTTTTAAGTCTCCATCAGTGCCACAGTCAGCAGAGTGAGAAGGCTTTCTGTTTCTGCTGCGTCAAGCACCCAAGAAGTGAACTTTCCTGACAGGAAATCACCATCTGCCCCCCCCCAACCCCAACTTCTCACGCCACCCTCTGTTTTCCTTTAAAAATAGAGAGAAATAAACATGTACTTATTTCTTTCCTGTCACCTTCAGTCTGAAAGAGTGTTTGCTCTAGCGATCCGTAGAGCCGATATCCTGTCCTCTCTGGTAATTGACTGCAAACATGGCCCCAGAGTTTTCAGCCCCCCTCCCCAGTTTCCCCCTCCTCTATTTTTTTTTTCCTCTTTCTTTTTTTCATGTGACATTCTATTCAGTTGGGTCAGTAGCAGGCAGCACCAGCAATAATTACTGTCTGTACATGATAAATCTGACGCCCAGCTGTTCTATTCTGTCACCGGCAACAGACTGGGGAGAGAGCGGGGGGCTCGGGAGTTTGCTGTTTGACTGAATTTTTTTTTAAACTCTGAAACTTGATAGGATTACATGGTCTTAGGGCCCACACCTGTTAAGAGGCTGTTAACAGAACAGTTGGCAGTCCCATGGCTGGGGCTTAGTGCTTTTTTCTTCTCTCTCCCCCTTCTTTTTCCCCCTCTTTCTGAATTTCTCCTTGGTGTGACACGGGGCGAATGTTCCCGGATTTTTCCACCCCCTTTGTGAGAAGTGTTGTGGAGTTGGAGGGCGAGAGAGAGCGGGAGTCTGGTGTGACACAGAGTCAGTGCGTTTTCCGATCGCCATGTGTGCGTGTTTGTGTGTGTTGTACGCGCGCGCGCGTGTGTGTGTGTGTGTTTGGGTGTGTGTGCACATGTGTGTATTGGAACGTGCACATGTGTGCGCGTGTGTGCATGCGTGTGTGCGTATGTGCATGTGTGTGTGTATGTCTGTGTGTGTTGGTGTGTGTGTGTGTATGTGTGTGTGTGTGTGTGTGTGTGAGAACAAGGGGTCTCCTGAGACACAGTCTGCTGCCTGCAGTGTGTCCCTCCTCCCCAGCCCTCAGCAGAGCAACTGACAAATAACATTTTCACAAACAGCACAAAAGAAAGTGAGGAAACAATCTGATTTGGGTTGTTTTGTGGTTGGCTGGGGACAGGTGGTGCTGCTGCCTTGAATTAGTTTAGGGAAAATAAAAGAACACCAAAGGAAAGTTGTAAAAGCTCTTGTGGTGTTTTTTTTTTTTTTAGGTTCTGCTCTCTGCTAGGATATTTGTGAAATGAGTCAAACGACACGTCAGCGATCTGACAAACAAGTCACATGACACTGCCCCCCCCAAGTCATTTTTATTTTTACAGTTTTATGTACATCTATTCATACGCACTGAGTAATGAGTAAAATTACAGGAAGGGCTGCTCAGACAAGCTATGTTTTAGTGTCCTGACATGATCTTAAATACGTTCTCATCATTCAGTAAGTGGTAGAGGACAGCAGAAACTCTGCAGAGCAAGAAAGAGCTAATAGGAGGTGTCATTTCTTTTCTGCCTGAACCACAGATTCCTATTGTAAATCGTGGGAAAAGCAATTGTAAAGAGGTGTTTTGTTCAGTTTGTGCCTTGTGTATTTTTGTCAGTTAATCAGGACAAGCATGACCTTGTCAGAAACATTAACATTTTAAGGACAGTTACTTGGTCTGTGCTCCAGTGAGCACGTTTTCTTTTTTTTTTTTTTTGAAAACCCATCTTTTTCGACATATGCACGTAAAAATCCATGCCGAAGCTCAGAAGAATGTGGGTTGTTGAATGTGATCTGTCTTGCTGCTAAGGCTCTTCCTTCCTTATTTGGCGTGCAGCAGCAGTTACATGGTTGCAAAGCTCTGCTATGGACAGCACAGCCACTTTCTGTGTGCTCTCAACACCTGTCCTGTCTATTGTAATGGAATCTTCTATATTTGGCCAGAAGTTGGGCTCCATTGATTGGTCTGGAGGTCACTGTTCTCAACAGCACTGACAGAGAGGGAGAGAGAGAGAGAGAGAGAGAGAGAGAGATAGAGAGAGAGAGAGAGAGAGAGAGAGAGGGAGAGAGACGTCTTCTGACACGTTTAGGAGAAATGTTTCTCTCTGGAAAACATTCGGCAAAGTGCCCATTACGCAACCTCACAGATACCTTAAGTGCACGGGAGACGATGCAATGGGTATTTTTTTTTTGTTACTTATGATAAAAAAAGTTATTCATAAAGACGCTTTCTTCAAACTCGTGCTGTTTACAGTCTGCAATTATATGACTTTTTTGCCATAATTGTTGCAGTAGTTCTCCGAATGAAAGTCATCTTGTCTCTCATGGAGCATGGAAAAAAAGGCAAGGGTAGGACAAAGATAGCAGGGTGGGGATTATGACACAGTAACTTTGGATTGCCCTGATAAGTACCGAGAATACAGAAATAAAACAGGTCAGTTCTGCTTTAAGGACTTTCCATCTCCAGTCTCGCACCAGTAGGGCTGGAGGTGTCATGTCCATAAGTACCTCACCTAATCTTTCCTTCAGAGTAAAATAACCAGTCGCGGTCTTAATTGTTTGGAAAATATCGGTAGCCCCCCTAACCCGGGTGTTCTCTCCCCTCTTCCCTGATTCATTTCACCGTCTGTCCTCGGCTGCTGGAAAATGGCGTTAATTTTTTTATTACCTGTTTGACTCTCCAGCCTTATTACTGTAGCCCCTTAATGTTCTCCGTAACCGTGGAAACCAGATGAATAAACGTCCGCAAAAGAAAATGAGATGATTAAACAGGTCACCCTTGCAAAACAAATTCGCTTGGTCGAGCGCAATTTGTGTACCAAGCGCCTGTCTTAACAGTTTGCTAACAAGGGGATTGTTCACTGGGGTAACAGAGAGAGAGAATGGAAAGAATATAAACAAACTAAATGCTGTGATATCTCCCATTTTTTGTCTAAAAAGACCTAATTGAAAAGTAAATATTGTGGAATTGTCTATCTTTGAGATCTCATCTGCCTTTTTCTCGCTGATAGAGTATATATAACATTCAGGAAGGATCTGATTAAAAAAGACTTGCTCTAAAGTGTGAGAGCTACCATCTCAGGAGAGAATTACATTGTTTTTACATGTATAAAGGTTTGCTTTTTTCGTCATTTCCTGCTCTTCCCTTTTCAGCAATCTGTAGTGAGTCACCAAACTGTAGAAACATTCAAATTTAATAAAGTCATTTGGATGGACTTTTACTATGCTGATACACCTCACTTTAATATGAAGGTTGTGCACTGTGACTTTGTCCTGTCAGACCACTAATTTCAGTAGCCCCTGTGTCACACAGGAATACGACACATAAATTTAAGGAAGTAGTTTTCTCAGGTCTGGGGGAAGTATGTTTATATGCCTTAGATGGGGGGTGGAGCGGTGGGCAGGGTGACAGGGTGACAGGGGGCAAAAGTGCAGTTACCCACACAGAGCTTCTTCCATTTATCAGTGTGGCCACCTTCCTCTGCCACTAATTACCCCGGAGGCCGTGATTATGTGGGATACCTTTCCTTTCTCTTCCACTGGCGTGCTTACAAAATGCGATCGCGAAGTTCAGTTTCGCTGGCGTTTCTCCACCACTCTCGGACCCCCCACCCCCACTTCCAGCACGCGCCCCCCACTCCGGGACAGGACCCCTTTTTAAGTCTTATATTTAATGGCGATAAAAAAGGGCTGTGTTTATTTCTTGGTAAATAAGAGACTCACCAGGGCAAATATAGGTTTCAGAAAATGGAAAAGAAAAAAAAAATGCAGGGTTGAATTAAAACCCCGTCTGCCTTGCCACCGTGACCGCGAATCATAAATTGCGGGGATGCAGCGGTGGTGTTGTTTATAGAAGTGCACCCCAGTACGCCACTCAAGGACTGCGCTGTTTATATAGAAGCTCCACAGTCTTTAGATCAGTCCTCCCCACACACCCCCTTCCCCGGGTCTCTGTACAAACTCTAACATCAGTCCAAAAAAAAACACCCCCCCCAAACATTCATGGGAGCGTTTACACTGCATTTCGGCCCCCCAAAAGGAGGAGGCCGGTGAACAGGCACGTCTTTTTTTTTTTTTTTTGAGAGTCCCATTTCATCCCTATGCAGGGTGTCCACGGCAGAAACTGAAAAGCACTTGTGCATTATTGATGTTTTAATTTGTGCAAATGCCTGTGTCTTTGTTAAGTGATTATAGTGCAGCAGAGATAACAGGGAGGTACTTCTCCATCAAGGCAGTGAGCTTCTGCCTCTGTCAGCCGACGCGGCCGCTCCAGCGACCTGCCCAGAGGTCTGGTGCGTTGCGTAGTGCGTGCAACTTTGGCACACCTAGCACCAAAAAAGGCAGAAAATGTCAACGTGTCTCAAGATAAAAAAGGCAGTTGATCTTTTGTCCCTTTTTTTTGAGCTACACCTCTCCCATTTATGGTTCGGTTTTATAGGTCTTTTACATCCCTTATCAAAAATTATTTGATGTAAATATAATAGAACTGGCCTGAAAAGCCCTATAAGCAAATATTCCACATGGCACAGTGGGCCCTGACCTTGGGAAAGAATGCAAAGTTACAATGGCCTCATGCAAGAAAAACAAACCCATAAAATAATACTGGGGAAAGTGAAGCAGTTTAGGTAAATATAAGGGAAGGCCTGTTTTTTTATGCCACGATTAGCAAAGGAATAAGGGATCATAAACTTTTCCATGACGTGTCTTTTTGCCATTGTAATTCGCTCTGTCATTTATGCAGGCCACACCATTCCTCAACACAATAGGATAAAAAAAACAAAATGAATAAGCGAAAAATGAATCAATCGGGAAGGTGCTCAGCTGCCGCTGCTCTGATCCGGCTTCGCAGATAAAGACACGCGAAGGTTGGACGAGCTCAGGAACTACAACCTTATCATCACAGGGCTTCGGTTTGCGTGGCACGTCGCGGGCTGTTCCCCGCGAGCGCGCCGGGCCGAAGTTCGAGCCAGGTGTACGTGAGGTCAGCGCGGCTTCTGCTGTTTGCCGTTCCAGTCATCGCCATCTCTCTCAGACCCTCTCCCTCCGTCTGTCCTCCTCCTCCCTCACTCCCTCCCTCCCTCCCTCCCCCGACCCAACATAAAAGGGTCCTGCTAAAACCTGCAGCTGTTCACACAACCGGTCCTCCAAACCTGCCTGGTGACATCACACTCACACACCCATACCTGCTTCACTCTGAGGGGGCGTCATATCCACTATGGTGTTTAATGCTATCACAGTCCATTCAAGCAAAGACCGCATTTTACACAATATTTTCGGTTCATTCCTCTGACCATGAAAATTACTGTTGGCTGTAAGCATCCCAAAAAATAAGTGCTTAAATTTTATTCCTCAGAGTAACGGACAAAGCACCAGAGTAATTTCGCTGAAGTCCTCACCTTGCTGCCAGCGAAGTTCCCCAGCTGACTGGGAGAACCTCTCGCTGGATCCCGTTATTTCAGAACTTTTTTTGATATGTTCTCAATTTTACTATCCTGTTCTCTCATAAAAGTACAGCGAACGCAATTAGCTTGCTGCTTCCCCAAGCATCTACAGTATGACTTTATCAAGCCATCCCCTGAATTCACAAGCTTTTTAAAGGAAGGCAGGGAAAAAAGAAAGCATATTATTTTCATGATTTGATATCATTTGCAGAGGGCAAAACATGGCCTTTATTGTGAGCAGAGAGACGAAAAAAAGCAGCTGGCAGTGAAATTTTGAATTTCAATTAGCCGTGTAATGCGAACCTGCCCAATTTAATAGAGGCATTTTCTGAATAAGGATACAGCAGCACTTGTAAAACATTAATTAAGTGGAAATGTTTTTTAAAGGAATGGGTAAAGGGGGTCTTTATGTGGACTCTCTGGAAGGAGAAAGGGCACTTGCCTCCCACAGAATGGAGGCTCTGACATCGGCAGCAACCAATTTTGAAACTTCCTTGGAAAGGAAACAAAAAAGAGAGAGACTTTCAGAACATGCAGGAGTAGGTTGTACCATAAACGAGTGGGATCTTTTGCTGAAGTGCAGAAAAGTGCAGCACCAAGGGTGAAAGACGACACCGCCCCAGGAAAGCGAGCCTCTATTTTAACGAGTTTCTACACGACAGATGACATTTAGGCCATCTATTGGATCATATTGCTGTGACATTATCTCTTATTTCACTAAACCCTGTTTTTATTAATAATTGATCAAAATATAGTGATAGTAGTGATAGGTAATGCCTCTTCGTTAGTTTGACATGACCAATTAAACACGTAAAATAGATACTAATTGAGGTGTCCTAAACTTTAACACAAACTTTTGTGTTAAAGTTCAGTTTTGCAATTAGAACATTTTGAATTGTTAAAAGAGAGTAAAAGAAAAAAATGTGTAAAATGTTACATAGATTAGATTAGATGTTTATTTGATGTTTCTTGTCTTCAAATTGACCTTAGTTTCAATGGATATTTAATTTTCCCCTGTTCGGCCATACAGTTAGTGTTTGCTTACAGAATGGTGTACAGGGCCTGGAACTCCTGTTGGAACTGTTACAATTTGATAATTCCATTCCATTGTGCTGCAATGTCCTGCGGAAGTCTAAGGTGTATTCAAATTATTTTCAGGATATGTCTTTAATCACACACTGGCCACACGCTTACATATCTGCACAACTATTTCAGGCTTTGAAAGCAGGAACTTTTAAAACCACTTTTTTTTTTGTTAGTGCTTCCATGTGTTTGAAAATTGCCAGAGGTTGACTGAGGATAAACGTACATGCTCCAGCGATGACCTGAAAGAGTAAAGTACGGTAGTACATTTTATGGCACGCAGATCCCTCCACCGGAAAAAAAAGCGATCACATGTTCAGAGCTGAGGCACAACATATGTAATTCTCTCATACCCATCCCCACGCAGCTGCAGATGAGCACACATGCACCCACGGCACACACTGTGCAGCCAGCAAAGCTACGATCAATTGGAAAGGGTAGTTAAGCTGGCGCTGAAAATCAATGAGCAATTCATGTCCTTGATCAGACTGTGTCATTCCTCTCAATGTTAGAGGCTAAAGCCCATCACATCCTGATACCCCCTCCCTTCACTTAGATCTGAATGTACAAATACATGTAGGCGTGTGTGTGTGTGTGTGTGTCTGTGTGTGTGTGTGTGTGCATGCATGCATGTGTGTATATATGTATTTACATTTATATTAAGTTTTTTAAAACTTCCAAACGGAGGACTCCAGCTTTAGGCCCACAGTAATGCGGTGTTTGTTTCTCACTGCATGTGCTGGAGCTGAGTGTAAGAACGCAGTCTGTTTGGTGGAGCAGTAACCCACCGCGGGGACACTCTGTGACTTCAGAGACAGGCGATACGGCCTGGTGCGCCGTGTGTGTGCACGCACACAAAGAAATGGCCTGAGGTTGGGAAATTTCATCTGTCCAATCAAAGCAGTACTCGATGAGTTAATATCTCAATCAGACCATTAAAAATAGCAAGGGTCGAATTTCAAGGCTCGCAGTTTTTCTAGCCTCGCAAAATGTTGCAATCAATTGCCATGGCATTCCAAGCCGGCAAAATATAGCTATACTGAGTTCACACAGAGCATACAGCCTGCTTACTGGTATGGCAGACGGGGAGGGGTTCGGTGGGAGGTGTGTGTGCGTGTGTGTGTGTGTGTTGGGGGTGGTGTTAGGGGAGAGAGCCGTTCACATTAGGAGACTGAAAATTCAGTGTTTCAAAATAGTAATTTTGTCCTTATTAATGCCATTAGTGTAACAGTCAGGAGGGATCAGATCAGAGAATGGCCGAAGTAACTCCTCTGTCTCCGTGCAGTGACGGGATCGTGTCAGGAATGATTTGGCCGGCCTGCGCTGATGAGAAAAGTTTCAAGCGCTATTCCGTAGCTCGACTAAATGATGTCAGCATTTGGCTTTCTCCCTCTTCGGCATTTATGGATTTTTTTTTTTATTATTTCAATTCAAAATAAAGATTTGAACGGGCTCTGGTCTAATCAAAAGGGAGAAGATGTCCGCAGCACCCAAACCCTGGAATGTCAGCGCAGGCCTTGCCCTTTAGATAGCACAGCTGCCAGACATTGTGGCCCTTTCTTTAAAGGTAGTGTTAGGGTCATTTTTTAAATCCCAATTTGAATACTGCCAGCACTTGAAATATAAACTTCTTGGCTGTCGTTTCTGAGAACCTATTTCTCTTTTGGAATCTGACCTAATGTCAGGCTGGCAAAGCTTGGCATTGATCTCTCCTCCTAAAAGCCTTTGTATTTTTTTTTTTATTTATCGAGGTGCTAGCTTTCAGAGACAATTCTATTTTGTTGTCGTCCCTCCATTTCAAATATTTATTTCGTTGTACTCTGCTTAATGTAATATGTTTGAAAGACCCTTTTTTTCCATCTCTGAATCACTTCAAAGTTAATGGATTTTTTTTATATCACTGAACAAAGACCTTTTTTAGTGGAGGTCTCTGAATGAGATCGCCGTTTTATTGTGTGGTAGATTGCAGTTAACATTGACATTGTTTTACATGCTGAAATGGACATTGTCAAACTGCCTATTTTGTAACAGCAGTAGCCATCACGCATTGTCACAGAGCGCATCTAAGCTGACGTTTGGAAAATAGTGAGTTTCATCACTGTTTTTCTGCAACATTTTCACGCCCACACAGTTGTGAATGATGTCGGGGCGGGTCCAAACAGGGGACAGTCACCCACAACGACTATCTGACACCGTTAATAATGCAAAACTGAGCAAAGCCGTTAACGGACCCTGTTTTGATTAAAGTTGACAACAAATGACATTTCTATGTCGAACCCTCGACGGAAGCAGCGCGTGGTACAAGGCAGTAATGCACAGACGTTTCACACAAAACATGTGGTGCACTCTTTCTCTCCCTCTCTCTCTCTCTTTCTTTCTCTTTCTCTCTCTGTCACTGATGTAATTTGCTAAATATTGGGATGGCATTTCAGGGTCCAGTTGTTTTCCTTTAACAGGTGTGGCTCTCGCCTGATAACGTTTTGAAAGCGACTCTCAGTCACAAGCGAAATGCCTCAGATTTAGAGCGGGGGCCCTCGGACGCAGTTGTTCAATCCCCCCCCCCCGATAAAAAGGAGGGCAAAGGGGGCCGGACGGAGCAGTTGCCGCGTGAGGTGAGAAATGTCCGGGCAGCTGCCCCCCTGCGCGTTTTGTGGAAGAGCTTTTTTTCCTCCATTTCCAATAAAGCAGAAATGGCTGATTGTGGCAACTGGAGCTGACAGAGGCACATTCCCGGGTCACTCTGTGTCGCACATGACCCCAGCAGAGCGTGTCCTCAACTGTGTTTTTCAACTGAACGAGCGGGCCAGGCCCCTCGTAAAACTTTACCACCACTTATGACTACCACCATTATTGTTATTTATATTACTCTTAATGTTTTGTACTTTCATGTATCGGTGTTAGTGAAAAGCGGTAGAAGAATCTCCATCGCCATCGTCACCTCTATAGTGACTAGACCAGCAGCATGCGGCTGTCCTTTTTTTTTTTCCTCCCACAATACGCTGTTCCCCCTCGCTCCTCAGGTAAACAGGTTGGGCGCCTCTCTGACAGTAGCGGCTGTCTCTTTGTGTCTCTCTCCCTCTCCGTGTGTCAGCACACCTCTGCGTAGCTCCGTGTCGGCTCCGCCGCCTCCTCTCTCCCCTCCCCTCCCTTCTCTCAATCCATCTGCATCATGTCGATCTGTCAGGCTGCCAGTGTCTGTTCCAATTAGATTCCACTTAATACACGTAACCTCGATTAACACGCAATCAAGCTCAGATAAATCATGTCCTTTAAGTCCCCCCCCGTTCTCACCCGTGTTGCTTTGCATCATCTTGTTTCCTCTTCTCGTGGGCTTTATTTGTGGTGGTGTTTTTTTGCCGCACTGTAAAAGATCACGCATTACCCGGTCCACCGAAAGCAAAGTTACGTAAAGACGCTGACATGTGTATGGCAGTAGGCTGGTCCCTGCCGCTGGGCTCTGTGATGCTGTTTGTGGACAGTCAGGGGCTTGAGAGTGTGTGGGAGCGGTAATGAACTTAACCTCTGCTTTGAATAGTCTGTGTGTGTTTGCCCCAAGCCCAGGCCATTGAAAGTAGGGGCCTATGAAAGTACCCTGTTCTCTTCCTTTCTCTCTACTCCTTGTATGAGTAGCACAGTGTAACCTTCAAAGTATAGTGAGAGACCTTTGTTTACCACCACCTCCGCCACCACCACAGTGTGTGCCAGCCCAAGAGAGAGTTGAGCAGTTCCAGTTCAGTGACCCTGGCGGGATCAGTTACTGGTGCTGCCTGATGAGGTAGCTGGGCCGATGGTGACCACAGGTGTACGCAGGACATGGGACACCGAGAGAGGAGGAGGGCAACGCGCAAACTACAAACGAACAGATGAGATAAACAAAGAGTCCTTAAAGGTAACATAATGACAGAGACAGGGATGGATGAAAGGATTCCTGCCTCTGTCTTACTGGGTTCAGTTATTTAATGCTGAAACTGAGCTCAGATAATATTATGCTTTCAACTACAGCAGCAACACAAATTCAGCTCTACCAGTGAATGTAATTTATGTCATTTTTGTTTTTTTTTGTTTTTGCACAGAATGTTAATTATTCACAATCTGTGCACTAATTGGGCGAATGATTGTTCAGGAAAGACCAAAACAAGAACTAAAAATACCAACTTGAAAAAAAAAAAAAAAAAAAAAAACAACAACCCGGGGGGGACAGCGTGCGCAGTGCGCAGAGTCTTGTTTTATTAATCGTGGCAAAAGTGCTAACATCACCATGTTTAACAGATTAGTGTTTTAATAACTGGGAGGGTTAAAGTGCTGGCGCGTTCATGAAGATATGAAGATATCCTGTCTGACATGGTGGACTCTGTGTTTAACCCCCTCCCGTCCCCCCACCCCGGACATGTAGCTGTACATAGGGCCCGGTTGGTGGCCTGCTCCATAGAGGGGTTACGACGGATTATGGGTTCCCCTCTCCGCCAGTGACAATAGGGCCCCAGAGACGTTTATTAACCCGGGTGCTGGTTGAATGTCTCCATCAACCAGGCGACTTCCACCGGTTTCCTTTCCCCTGCGCTTGTTACAATGTTGCAGTTTTTTTCTTGCAGATATTTCATGACACACAGTTGTACCAATTTTTGTGTTTTTTTTAATGTGGTTAAACTGTGCAGTTTCGTAAAATGTCTAAAGAATAAAAAATAAAAACTTGTAGACTGTGTACAGAGTACAATCTGAGATCCCTATACCATGGGACAGTCCCTAAACCCAGAAAAACACAAGTTATGCGCGATTGGTAATATGGATTACCACTCAGTACAACTTAGTTCCACAACATAAGAATGCTTCCCTGTGTCTGTCAGTTTTTTTAATATAAGTTTTAATTGTTCAGCACCTGCAGAAAGCGGGTTATGGTACGCAGTGAATTTATCATACGAAATATGTTGCAGTAAGGCTGAAACAGTCCAAATTTGTGAAGCCTTGAAAGAGGCCCAAGTGTGTCTGCGCTCTTATCTCCACTTCTGCAATGTGAGCTCCAAAGCCTTTTATGGGACTTTGGTAAAGCTTGCAGTATATGGGTGAGTAAAGAGACAACTGCTTGAGATTCCCTGTTCCTGGCGAGTAAAAATAGCCCCATTGCACTTGCTCCTAATAAAGAGCGTCTAATTATACCGTTGACTTTGCGTCATATATTGTTAAAGTTTGTCAGGAATCACTTTTGTTGCGTTGACAAGGCTGTGTCCTTAACACTTGGAGCGTGCAGGGAAACACCTCACGAACACACACAAAGAGCCTAAAATGAATTTGTACATTGTGTTCTGTAAAAATAGTCCAAAGTCCATCAGATAGTCAAATCTTTGGTCGTGGTGGTGGAAATAAAAAAAAAAGAGAGAGACAAGCTAATCTACAATCTGATGTCATTCAAATCTCCACATATAGAACCTTTTTCCTTGCATGTATTTTTCCAGCCCATTTCAGTCCCAAGCACCAGAGCCCCGACCGCATTACTTACGTTCGCGGCAGATATTGTTGAACCAGTAATTTCGACAAAAGTGTCACTTGTCTCTCGCCTCTCCCCCCTTTTGTTCTGCGGAGCAGCAGACCCGAACAATGCAAGCACTGTCCCTTTAAAGGAAAGACAGTTTTCACTAAAAGTTCGGATATTTTTTTTTTTCCCAGAGAAAAATAGCGAATAACACTGATTAGTTTGAGCAGCTTCAGCGAGGCGATGGGCGAATATAATAAGTGTTTTCGCAGACGTCACCCGTGATTATCTCATCTCTGCGTTTTGGGTGAATGTGCTGGATTTAGTGCTCCAGCCTCCATTGTGCTGACATCACTCTTTAACAAGCAAAATTAAATCACGGCTAAAATCATTTGAAACTCTCCCAGAGTCTGTCCCAAAGAGGCGAACAATGAGCGTCTGGAAATTTAAAGGGAACGCTTTAACATGGAGGAGAGGGGGGGTCGGGGAATGGGGTGGAAAGGGGGTATTGAGGGCTAATGGGGGTAAATTTGTTTTTTCAGCGTGTGAACACAGGAGTGGGAAACTGCAGTTGTCCATTTTTTTTTTTTTTTTTTTTTTTAGCTTTAGCCAATTTGATATCGCTGTGACATGTATCATACTAAGGTCTGGCATGTTGAGATGAACTTTGTTTGCATGAAAGGAATGTGACTCTTTTACAGGACCTATAGTCAGGTCCAGTATTATGTGAAAGTGAGAATACACTTGTGCTCAGTCATATACCTTCAACACTGACAAGTAATTTGTTGTCAAACTTGATAGGAAATGCAACTTCACTTTGTGTTTTCATCCATATTTTAGCCTGTACCCTGTATATGTAAAATAGACAAAATATACAATATTGAGAAGTAATGTGTGTAATGCATTGTGGGAGCAGGCTTTGAAAGGCAGTAAAATGGAGGCGTGCGTTTTGAGGGGTGAAACACTGGGAGGATAGAGGGGAGAGAGGGCCGAGGAGCGGGGGAGAGGAGAGGAGAGGAGAAGAAAGGTGTCACTGGGATCACGGGGAGCCCTGCCCGTGAGAGAGCGCACACACAACCCCCCAACCTCCCCTCCCCATGTTAGAGAGGGGAGTGAGGGAGCCGGGGAGGGCGGCGGAGGGTGTGCGAGGACGGGGGTCGGGGGGACGCTTTAAACGGCTCAGCGCGGCGGCCGTGGCGGGATGTGACAGGATTATCCAAGCCCAACTGAACATGGCTGGTAGTGTGCGCAGCGGCGCGGGCGGAGCGAGCGGCTGCTCGGTACCAGCCGAGGCTTCGCCAAGCGCGGGCAGGGCCAGAACGCCAGCGTCTGCGCCCGGCGGCACTGCCAACCCGAGAGCACTCCCTCACACCGACCGCGGCAGGCCGGGCGGGGGGAGGGGCAGGGGCAGGGGCAGGGGCAGGGGCGGTGAGGAGGAGGAGGAGGGGGGCAACAGCGAATGCGAGTTGGAAATTATCCTATTAAATTGAATTAAAGAGGCAGTCTTAATTTACCCCTAGAATGATGGATTTGGATAATTAAGGCTGTTAATGGGGAATGGTTAGAAAAGGGCAGGGTAGCGGTGAGGCAGACAGGGGAAGCAGGGACGGGTCACACCCCGGGCTCACGCCCACCGCAGGCCGACGGGACGGGCTCTCATGCGGAGCCGCGCGGTGGTCACTTAAAGGGGATTGTTTTACAACTTGTGACGATTAGCCCTAAATAGTGTCAGATGGATGCCTGGGAGAATCATTAGAAATCCATCTTTTCCAAGGTGCTCTGGCTGGGTGCACGCTCCGGCCTGGGAGGGGACAGTGAGAGTGCATGGGAGCTGTAAGGTAATATGTTTGGCGGGCAGTCAATAGGAGTAAACAGATCAAACTGTGTTTGAGTCCAGAGTGTTTTGTGGGTGCGTCTGTGTGTGAGTGTGTGTGTGTGCGTGTGCATGTATGTGTGTATGTATGCATCTGTGTATGCAGGTATGTGTGTATATATGTATATGTGAGTATATATTTATATTAAGTTTTTTAAAACTTACAGAGGATTTTAACTTTACACCCACAGTAATAGTGTTTCCTATCATTTACTTCTCTCTGCATGTGCTATATAGTTCAATATAAGAATGCAGTCTGTTTGGTGAAGAAGTAACCCACTGCACACTGTATACAGTTTGTGTGTGTGTGTGTGTGTGTGTGTGTTTGTATTTGTGTGAGTGTATGTACAGTATGTGCTGATATGTGCAATTACTATGTGTGTGTGTGTGTGTGTGCGTGCGTGCGTGCGTGTGTTTGTGTGTTATGCGGAAGAGGACCGCGGCAGCAGAGTGGATAGTTGGAGCTCCTCATTACAGGCCCTAGTTATTTCAGTGTGGTTGGGGGTGGGTTTATGGTCAGCCCACGAACTGTATCTGCATGTCCTTAATTCTTGATGATGTGCAGGCCTTGGGCGCTTGTGTGATGGAGAGGATGCCTCGCGAGTTAAATAATTGTGCGCCCTCTGAAAATCACATTGAATTTCCAGCAGCTGATCGCTGGTTGTGTGGCACTGCTTCAAAAAAAAAAAAAAGGACGACGCAGTTGACAGTTGGCCACAAAGGGCTCGATTTATTGGGCACGTGGTGTCACATTGTAATCTGCAACTTGTCTATCGCGGGGAAAATAATAGCTAACCCTGGAGAGGGACTAGTAACTAGCCATTTACATGCATTGCCTGGTCTTGCTTTAAATGATCCCGGTAATGTTACTCCTAACCTAGAGAGTGCGTGTAGTTTAGCGGGATATGATTTTTGGTACCACCGTCTCCAGATGTACCAGTCTCTGCTGTTTTTTTAGTTTAATCCACTTACCCTCTCCCCATCTCTCCCATTGAATATATTGCATCTGTTAACTTACCTTAACACTTGTACACGGAGAATACCGTCTTAAATCAGGGATCAAATAATTTTATGCTACTTTTCTCCTTTAAAAAAATTAACACCATCGCAGGAAAGGAGAGAGAGAGAGAGAGAGAGGAGAGAGAGGAAGAGAGAGAAAAAAACAATCTCATCAAGCGAGAGGCCGTTTGCTTAGCAAGAGCTGACAGTCTTTGTGTATGTAAATGAAGAATTTAGACTAATGGAGTTGAACCATTTCTAATTTTGTGATGGCAAGAGGATTTTGATTGAAAGTAATTAAGCAAGCTAGCTGTAAAATTAATTAAAGCAAAAGGGGGGATTTTATTGGATTGGATAGCGATATAGCTGCTGTCAGGCAAGGGGACAAATGGGGGTGACCTGGATTCTCTGCCCTCCCTCCTCCCACCCGGGACTTTTATGTCACTTTAATCTCCTTAGAGCGGCTGGTGTGCATTTGTTCGAAATAATCAAGGAAATATGGTCAGAAATTGTCAGCTTTCAGATCTAATTTACCTGACAGCCTCGCGACTGTGTGTGTGTGCGTGGCAGATTTTTTCCTCCCTCTCCTCTCCTTTCTGGAAAATGCTTTTGACAGTCTTGAGACGTCTCGGCTCCTCGCAGGAGAGAGAGAAAAAAAGAGAGAGACAAGAAACTTGGTGGGGTTAAGATGAACCCCTCACTGAGACAAACTCAACACCCGTCCGCCACACACACACACACACACACACCTCCCTCCAACGCAGGGCTCATTGTTGCAGTGGTGACAGCATTAATGTGGGTGGACTGATACTAGAGGATATAAGCAGTGAGAAGTTCAACCCAGTGATGTGGGCAGGCCATACACTTGCACACTGAAGTCAGCCCCCCCAAACACACACATGCACACGCACACACACACACACACACACACACACACACACACACACACACACCCCTGCTACACGCTCCTCCAAGTAGGAGATGGGCTTGAAACTTTCGGTCTATCAATCTCTGGTCGTTCGGATCCAGATTTCCTGTTTTTAATGCTGCCTTTTAGTATCTCTCCACTCTCTGACGGCCTCTTGAAATCAGATGCGCCATGGTAATCGTTCACAAGGGCAACTGCTGAAAGCATTAGGGCTAGACCTACAGTTAGAGCATAGGGCAGGCCTTTCGTAGTTTGCTGTTGAAAAAGCTGTCGGAGTTTTATAGATTTATCCTGTGAGGTGAGGCTCATGTATTTTACTTTCTCTCCCTTTTTAAATGATATCAAATGACTTAATGTCCTGTTTGAACTTCTAACTCTGTGTCTAAGGACACCTCCTGCCCTCTCATTAGCTATTATAGGGGTTCCTCCTTGTACGTTAAGCTCCCGCAATAGAATTGAGTAGACAGTTATAAAATAGTTGAGGAAATGCCAAACCATTTTTTAGCTTTTTACTCCATCAGGGGCGGTGCTCTGTGAAACTCCAGGGAACATATCCCCCATTTTCTGACAACACCCTCTCAGCAGCCAGGAAGATTTGTCAAAACTCAGCGCGACAGTCCCTTCTAAAACGCATCTAATCTAATGGCCATTGGCACCAACACACCTGCCCTCTGTAACCCAGTAAGAATGAGATTAAACCGCGAGTGTTTCCAGGCCTGCTGACTGTCAGTGCAGCTCTCTCTTCCTTTCCTTCTCTTACACTTTCTCTGTCTCATTATTTCCCTCTCTCCCTCCCTACTCTCTCTGTCCCTTTTTCTCTCTCTCTCTCTCCCTCCCTTTACTGTCTTTCTCTCTCGGCCTTTCTCTCAATCCATCCATCTCTCTCCCTCTCTGCCTTTCTCTCTGTCTCTCTCCCTCCCTCTCTGTCTTTCTCTCTGTCATCCCCCTCTCTGTCATCCCTCTCTCTCTTTCTCTCTCTCTCTCCGTCTCTCTCTCCCCTCCCTCTCCCTCTGTCTCTCTCCCTCCTCCGTGTTCTGGAACCCGACCCGCAGTGATGACACCGTCCCGCACGGTTCCAGGACCCCCTAAAGAGACACTTAATTAAAGCCCGTCCCAGCTGGTCCTGCGGAGACCCGGTCCCGCAGCGGCGGCGCGGGGGCGCTACGGGCCGCCGGGCCCCTGGGGGCGCCAGGGAGCAGGCCCCTAACGGGATTAGATCGCTCCCCGAAATAGAGCTCACGGTGGGACATCTGGCTGCTCGGGTTCCCCCCCCTCGGCCCCTCGGCCCCCTTTATCAATTAATATAATAAAAGGTGTAACAAAGCGGCTCTCTCCCTCCTGTAATTAAAACGCAAGGCCTCCGGAGGATGGCCGTCCCCGGGCTCACTGCGTTCCCCGACTCCCGTTACCCTCCCTCCTCTTCCGTGGCGGCGTTGGCAGGACGGGCAGCAGGGGTCCCGAGAGCTCGTCCGCATTCTGCCACGGTGCCGATTGCCACTCCTCCTCCTCCTCCTCCTCCTCACTCAGTCTGGGAGAAATCACTAATTGCCAGGTTTAAAACACTCTGCCGAAAATTAGAATTCTGATGAGAAATAAAGGAAAACGAACCCCAAAAGGGGCTCAAGGTGTTGCCCCCTCTATTACACCCCTGCCCCACACTCTCACCATCCGGTCTCTCTTGGCTCCCCGCTCTCACACACACGTATGCACACCGACCCGACCCCCCATCTGCCTCCTCCCTCTTAATCACCACTATCATCACTCCCCAGTAAAACAACACCACTTTAAGTGTTATACTGTTAACAATCCCGCTGCCAGAAATGAGAATATCAAGCACTTTATACAAGTGTGTGAGAGAAAGAGAAAGAGAGAGGGAGAGAGAGAGAGAGGGAGAAAGGGAGAGCAACACCTTTCACAGCCAGCAGAGCTTTTGATAGAAATTAGTTTCACACAATATGTAAATTTCTGCAATTGAAAAAGGGGTCTTTAAGTGACAGGTTGATATGTGATTAAACGACAATTAGAGTGCTGGAAATAAGCGACGGTGGAGGGTCAGGAGCTGCACTGCGGAGCTAAAAGGTAGCGAGCTATTGAGGAAACATCGATGGGGGAGGCCAGGAGCGGGACCCAAAACAAATTAGCGGCTGGGAAAAAAACGTCAGCGCCGACTGTCAATAAAGACGTAGAGGGAGGCCGGAGTCTGCGGGTGGGGGGAGGGGGTGCGAGTCAGAGGTCCCCCTCAGGGAAGGGGGGGGGGGGGGGTATGGAGTGCGCCCCGCGCTTGCACCCCGCTGTTCGGGACAGGGGCTGAAAGTGGGGGTGGAGAGGGGGGTCTCCCAGGAAACCGCAGTCCCTTTGGTGTTCCCAGTCAGGAGCCTCTGGGATGTTTACATGCTTGTTTATTATGTTGTACTTGTTTGCTTCAGCTTCCAGTATGGCCCGTTGTGTTATAATATAATCATAATATTGGTAAACGCACCTCTGTAACAAGGCCATTTTGCTGAAATTACCCTCCCATCGTGAAGCACTGTAAACTCTGCCCTGGGGTGGATATGAGCACACAGGGTCTCAGGTCAGGTTGCCTTAGATTGTGACCTTTGACCTCTTGTTTGCAAAATGTGTGTTTCATTGACCTCCCTCCATTATCTGAGGATGATCCAGTTGGGTTCTGACGATACCTGTGGAGCCCTGGGCCAAGGCTGACCCACCTAGAAGTATGATCCAAGGGAAGGATTTGCCGTTGCCTCAAGCAAGACAAAAAAATAAATAAAGAAGGTTGGAGCTGGAGCCGTGGCAACAGATGGCCGTGTCCTGTAATCCCCTTTGATGCTGCGGTGGGCAGTTGCTCGCGAACATCTCCAGCAAAGCCCTGAAAACTTGAGCTACTTTTCCTCTAACTGACCCCAATTGTCAAGGAGCCGGCCGCTGTCAGGCTCGCTTAAGCGCGTCTTAGCGGTCAGGACTGAAGGGCCCAGGTTCCTTCCTCCTCCGGCTTCCTGTTTGTTGTCTGTCAAAGTGCTGTACATTCCAGAGGCTATGGCCCATCAGGGAGTGCATGCGGACTGGGGGGGATTCTCGACTTTAACACACACTATTCCAGCTCAGTTACAGAGCGGCGTTTCCTCCTTTTGTAAGGAAGGCACTGTAGAAGGGCACACTCAGGGCACGATATTCAGACCACAGATGGCGTGCACTCCTAAGTTAAGGAGCTTAGCTTTCATCAGAGCTCACCTCAATTATTGTCAATTATTATAAATATGGAGTTCCTCTGGGTTTTTTGTTTTGTTTTGTTGTGTTTTGTTTAGTTTCTTCCACTCCTGTTTTTGTGTTTTGGCAGGTCGCCTTGGTTTCTAAATAGCGCAGTCGTGTAAAATGTCAAAATCCAAACACCGCGAAGCCGGTAATCAAGGTTACTTCAGTATAAGAGTGATTTCAAAAGTCTGTGGTGAGAGGGAGGGATATTCCAAATCAGATGAGAAAAAAAGATAAAGAAAAAAGAGTGGGATTTGCAACATCACACGCAGCTAGAACTGGAAATAACCTCGCCCCACAAGCGCGGACACGCTTTTCTACGTCTCTCCCTCAGCGCCATGGAAGGAACAAAGAGTCATTTCGACCTGCGCTGTGTTCGCATAGAAATCTGTCTGAGGCCCTGTTTTCCTAGAAGTAAAATATCGGCTACCCAAAAAGACAGAGAGTAACAATATAAGGAATCATTTCACCCTGCCGCCATTTTTTTTTTTTTTTTTGAAACACCGGTCCTTTGTTAGTGATTCATCCGGTAGAGTGAAACGCGTGTAAGATATTTATAAAATGCGAGAGCCTGCTGTAGTTTATGGAGATGTCCATTTGGAGCAGATGCTAATGAAAACTTAATAGCGTAGCAGGAGTCACATGGTTTAAATCCTGTTGTTCCGAAGGAGGCTCATCTGCGGTTGTCTCAGATAAAACCTCGCAATGGCGATGAATCCACTAATGGAATTTTAAAGAATTTAAAGACGTCTTCTCAGCCTGCTCTCTAGACAGCTCTTCTCCTAAGAAGAATGCTCGCTCGCAGGGTCTCTGTTTGCCTAGAGATACTTTGTCTCTACAAGTAGCCTTGTTTGGTGGTGGTTGGGACAGATAAAATTAAGCTATTAATTCTCAGGAAAGTTCCTTGTCTTTTTTTTAACTGTGCGTGGAGCTTCATATCCTAAATTTGCGAGGCACCTGACAAAGGTAGAAGGAAAATGTTTAACCATCGCATTTAAAGATCGCAATTGCAGGGGCTCAATCAAGGTTGTACTAAATGCCGCTGATTAAATTAAAAATCACTCACCCAAATGTTTGAGTGTGCTGGCACCCGCAGCACCTTAACTTCTTATTAATTCTCCTCTGTAAATAGAATCAGAGCTGAACTTTTATTGTAACTCGTGTCTCGCGATCTTCCTCTCTCCTTTCAAGGAGCCTGACACTCTTAATTAGAAGAGAGCCGCTTAAAATCTGCTCAGTTGTAACAACCGATTATGGCTTTTCCTATTTATCTCATTGGTAAATTGCGGGATGTTACACCAAAATAAATAAATAAATAAATAAATAAATAAATAAATATAAAAAAACCTAAAAAGGAAAGAAAGGCAAATGATCGGATTCTTAGCAGCAGCATGGGGGTAAGCGCTCGGCCCCGGCTTTGTAACTTTAGAATGGTACTTTACTGTTATGAATTGCTACATAAGCTTTTTTCCTGTAATCTCCGTTTAAGCATCTCCACGCTGGGTCTGTTGAACACATGTTGCTAATGTGGAAGTGGACTCCCCCCGCGGCGATATCGCGCCCGGGGCTGATCCCGAACGGATGCTGATGACACTGAGTCGTGTGCAGGACTATTTCAAGACCGAAATGCGATTGTTTTAATACTTTAATCCACCTGCCCTTGGCATACAGGATGTTTAAGAACCATCCTAATAATTTCAATGTCCTGTCTCTGAACCAGCCTCCCCACATCTCTTTCCAGCTCACTGCCCCCCCCCCCCAGGCCCTGCCTTTTCCCCTCTGGCAGACTTACTGTACGTGATTATTGTTATTATTTATTTTAATAATAATTATAAGATAGCCTCATTCAATGTGCTTTAGGCAGCTACTTTTTTTGCTCATTGTCTGTTTATGCAGCTGCGTATTTTACTTTGTTCCTTCTTCAAGGTTGCAAGTCGTGCCATACCGGTTGTTTGGACCTGCTACAAATATACTTCCCTAACTGCTACAAATAAATTAATGCCCCAACTCACCCACACCCCACCCATCTCACAGAAGGGGGTACCATTTTAAAATGCTGTATTTGTGAAATTAATGCAAGCAATTGAATCAAGGAAGTAAAAAATACATACATTAAATTTATTTTTAATTATACCTCAAATATATATGAATTTTGCAGATTCATTTTAAGGGCACAACCATTATTTTTCTGAAACTTGGCAAGATTTTTTGCCAAATACAATATAAATATGCAAATACAAATATTTTCTTTTAAGTGAGACGTTTCCCTCTGTGTGCCCCCCAAAACAAATAAATAAATAAATAAATAAGGACTGATTTTAATTACAACCGCAAAATGTATCCTTTATGACTGGATGCTAATCTGTTAGGGCCTAGTTGTCAAATGTGAGCCTGGGACACCAGCACTGACGGCTGCCCAGTGTACTGATAGCCCCCTGAGGGACAGTTAACCCTCAGAGTTCCCCTTGTCTGGCCTAGCAGTCTGAACCCGTAGTGACACAGAAAGGTGGGGGGTTTTGGGTGGGAAGAGGGGGTGGGTTCGGGGGGGTGGTTGGTGGGATCAGGCACTTGGGTTTGATAGTAATGCTTGTTGATGGTTTCAGAGATACTTCATCTCAGAACAGGCCTCATTAAGTGCTGTCTTCATCAGTAAGCGGGCGCATTAGGGTCCAGAGGAAGTTACGGCAGGAGAGTGCATTAGAAAGCCTGCAGAGACACTGTTTTCACTCAGTCCTCCGACTTTTATATATCTCATGTCCTTTCAGGGGAATTGAAAATAGGGGTCAATAATTATACATTTTAATTATTTACCTGGGTCGAGCTTAATTGCGCTTTTTAAGGCTTCTGACATAGGCTGAATGGTTTATTGCTCTGTTGGTTGGCACAAGCATTGACTGTATCACTTTTCTTCAGTTCATAACATTTTTTTTTACAGTAAGCTGCATGGGTAAGTTCTTAAAATAAAAGATGAAAAGAAACCTACTTTGTAGAAATGCATACTGCGGAAGTATGAAATGATTGTCTGTGTGTTCTCATGCGCGCACGCGCGTGTGTGTGCTTGTGTGAAGTCATGACCTTATCATTATAATTAGTCCATACATATTTAGACAGGCAAAGGGTGGGTGAAGAAATGGTTAAAATAGTAAATGTACACTTGTCTGGTTTTGTGACCTCATTTGAAAGAAATTAGCCCTGTTAAACAGTGACACTCTCACTATTATAGTAGACCACACATGTGATTCAACACTAAGTATGTTTTCTTGCTCTCTGTCTGAACTGAAACCAGGTCTATTTTAGGTAGATACAAAATAGGACAAGTGAAGATATCTTGTTTAGGACATATTGCATAGTGCAAATAACTCCATCAGGATATTTCCTTTAAAAGTTCAGACATTTTAACATGGTGAATGCATTTGTTGGAGAGTTCCTAATTCACCTTGCGATTGGTTCAGTAGAGGTGCATCAGCCAAGCATGGGTTGTCTGTGTCTATTTAATTATTTTCTTAAACTAATAGAGAGCCTTTGGAACAGGAAGCTCTCATTTATGGTCCTTACTGTGTAAACACATTGTGTGAGGGGGGATCTAGTGAAACATAGCCTATTATTGCGTGTGGGAATGTTTAGCTTGGGACACAAGTTTGTTTTTGTTGTCACACCGATAAGGGAAGAGAAAAGCTGCTGGCACGGCAAAAAAAGACAAAATTCTCCCCATGTTTTACAGCACAGAGTACCGTAATCCCCTCTCACAGAAAATTCCCCCCCAATAAGTAGCTAGTCATTTCCACGTGTGTATGGTAATTTCAGATATGCCTTTAATGCCTGTTTATGTACGCCAACAAATCAATAATGTTTTTGTGTTGTACTATAATTCCTCTCAGTTTTGGAAGAAACAGTGTCAAGTGTTTTGCACACCTACAATTTCACTCGTGACTGCAGTTTCGCATTGTCAAGTCAATGCGATGTGAGCACAAAGGAGCAACGGTATAATTACTGTCATGGAGTTCATATGGGTGATGCATAAAACAGTATTTAGCCAGTCTACCATTTTTGTGTCCCGTATTGTGTAAAAGAGGGGGAAAAACATGTTTTGCACAATGGGCCGTCACTGCAATCAGAGGAGGAGCGTGGCTTAAAAACATTTGGTTGCGTTGGTGCTTACAGTGCCCTGGAAACAAGCTCTCCCACGACAGACACACCCACACACAAATAAACATAAAAAGCTCATTTGTTAGCGGCCTCATTTCACAGAGGTCTGAGCGGAGAATATTGGGAAAGAAAAGTAATGCTTTGTCAAATGTTGACATGTGTAGCGAACAGGGGGCCCTTGCAGCGCGTTTATACACACGTTCAGCACTTTGTCGGCACGAGAAGTGGAGAGGCTTTGAAATGAGATTACCCTCCATCCAGCTCAACCCGCCGCTCCTGCGCATAATTAGAGACACACCGACACAAACGCCCCACCTGCAAACTGCTAATCGCCGCAGAGTAATGGCTGCAAAAATGGGTGACACGCTGCGGATTTGAAACGTAATCTTTTCCACGTCGCCCGGGCCGAAGCCGGAACATGGTTTTTTGCGAAATAAGAGCCTCACGCGTAATACCGCGTTTCGGCTGTGGAACGCGTGCCAGGGTTTAAGGGAAGTGAATGTTAAGTCTTTAGTTGTTGTAATGCTAACGAGAGCAGTGTGGGTTTCTGTTCCTCCTGCTGAATGAGGTGGAACCGGTGGTCACACCTCACGGTCTGAAACCCACCCTGGTACACCCCTGTCCTGTCACACACATCCTCTCCCAGCCTACGAGACTCCCATTGGCCTGTACTCCTAGCAGAATCATCATCCTTTCCCTTCCCTTTCCTGTCTTTCAGTCTTTTTCACCTCAAACTGAAATTGATCGAAGGGACACTGGGCAAGGGACACTGCCCCCCCTCCACCACCACCACCCCTCCATCGATGAAAATAAATAGATAAATATATAAAACAGAGAAACCAAATTCAAGCGCCCCCCTTAATACATGAACAGTTCCAATATGCTGATGTTTTCTTTTGCACACTGTGCTTCCCAAATTGCCTTTGACTGCGTGCATTGGTAATGAAACTTTATGTCCTTGTAGAAAGGACAGCTAGTCCGTTCCAGTTAGGTCTGGGACCATCTTCTCTGCCTGGCTTTTGCGAGACGTTTTTTTTTTTTTTAATACCCTGCCTTATGAATAAATGAAGCCTGTGAAGCAAATTTTTTTTTCCATATTTGTGTAAATTGCTTTAAAAGCATTTTATCATGTCATAAAAAAGTGCAATTGATCTGCAGAGCTTAGCCCATTGGACAGCTGTGTGTTTTGTTAATGGCCACTTTGCTCCGAGCAGCTTATTAAAAAATTTATACATAAATGCTAAAATTGCATAAATTATTTAGATACAAAGTAAGCATTTTTTTCTGTTTTGGCTGTGGAGGGGGTCAATTGGTGTTGAGGGTGGGTTTACTGTATTATCCTTTGATATAAAGCAATATGCTTGCACACTGAACACCCCCCCCCCATCCACACGCACACACACACGCACACACACACATGCAGAGGCACAAAAAAGTATATATTTTTTGATGACTTCGTTTCAGCGACCACGGAATGTCACCCATATCCTGGTTGATTGTACTTTGGAGTTTTATGATGTTTTTTCATTGATTTGTTTCCCCGGCGCAGCTGCCGACCTCTATTGAGGGACGAACGTAATCAGCGCTGACGCAAATTAGATGGTTATTCGTTTCGAAAATTGACAGAAAAACAATAAAAAAGATGAAATGCTCCCAAATCAATAGATATAATGAAATTCAAATAATCCGAGAGATGAGGTCTCCATGGCAACTGATAATGTGGAAAAGAAAACAATTTAATAAAGGACAGACACGCTTTGAAAACAGATTGGGGGGGTGGCAGTGAAGGGGGAGAGGAGAACAGAGGAGAGAGGGAGAGAGGGGAGGGAGGGAGTGGGGGGGGGGGGGGGTGTTTGTGGTTGTAGTGGCTGGTTGGTCGGTCGCTTGTTTCTCCTGTGTGAAGGATCTGTGTCTGTCCCAAGGACGCCAGAATAATTAGAAAAGCTTTCAGGCCAGAAAGTGCAGATTCAGGTTTTAATACACAAAATTATTTCAGGGGCAGTGAATCGGAAAACCATTTGTTGGTGACCTTCCTGAGGGCCCCCCTGGTACAGGGCAAGATGGAGGCTGCATGGCTGTGCTGCCTGAGTTATGGCATATTTGTGTTTTTATAGTGGCAGAGGGAATGGAGTTGGCTGGGGGGGGCAGGGGGTGTCAGGGAGGGGGGGTGCTGGAAGTTGGGGGTGGGGGCAGTGTGTGTGTGTGTGTGGCTGTGGGGTCTGGGCTGCTGGCAGCAGGGAGGGGAGGGAGAGAAACAGCAGAGGAGAGAGAGAGAGAGAGAGAAAGGGGGGAAGTTGCAGATCTGGCTGTATTTACAGATCAGTTGTCAGAAAAGCCATTTAGAGAGAATGCGCAAGTCCCTGCACAATGACAGGAGAGGTGTCTGTTTAAAAGAAAATGACAACAATATAACAGAAACAGTCAAACAGTGTTTTTTCACCACTGACAAAGCAGCGTGCGAGGAAGAAGGGGAAACAGTTTGTGTTATTAAATAACTTTGGTGGGATTCAGTCTGCCTGCCATATCTCTGCTATTCAAACCAAACACTGAACCACCAGCTCTGAGAAACCGACAAAGCCAGCACCTTTCACGTTTTTTTGTGTTAGAGGTCGGAAGGGTAAACCCAGAATAACATTTCTAAATGTGTTGGATTTGAAAGGGATGAAAGTTTGGTTTCAACACCAGAGATAATCAAAGCCACTGTGGCAGAGGGATTGAATCTCCCGTCTTACATTTTAATTTAAGTGGACACAAGCTTGGAAAAAATAATGGTCTGTCTTTTCTTATAAGCTGAATAACTATGTGGATGTCAGTAGTTTTATTTATGTATTGTTATTTTTTAGTTTTCTTCATTTAAAAATCAGCAATATGATACATGTTTCAGAATGTAACAGCAGGAAGAGAACATTGCCTGTATAATGTTACCATTGATTCGAAATGCAAATATATAATGGCGGACATCTACTGGAAGTAGAGGACTTCTCTTAAATTGCTGGCAGAAATTGACTTGCCGTATTTCATTCTTTTTTTAAAAATAAAAAAGGAAAAAAAACAATAGCATTGTTTTGATATCACATTTCAGATACTTTCGGTTTTGGGGTGAACGGGAAGCAGCCTTCCCACGTCATGTTTTAGTCACTTTGAGAGAGCCTATGCAGCTCAGAGTAATCTAGAAACACTTTCCCCTGCTCCCCGTTTGCTGCGAAACCAGTTTTTTTAGACAGGTACTCTTATCCTGTTGAGAGCAATAAGGAAATTGTGTCACACAGAGGGTTATGACCGATAACTCAGGGAGTGTCACAGTCAGGACACAAAGGAGGTAGATTGAGATCTACTGTACAGAACCTTGCTCTAATAAGACCAATAAAAAAAAAAAAAACGTGAGAGCGATAAACGCTGGAGTTCAGCTGTTCACCTTGAATCCGGACACACCTAAGCTGCAACAGGGCAGGGCAGGGGGTGAGAGACGTGCGAGAGTGCACCGCGTCCTGAAACGAACAGCTCTTCTGCCTGCCTGTCGTTAGACCCCTGAGTCTGTTTTCCTCGAGTCCATGTCAGCTGCCCCTGCCTTTTAAGGGTACCATTCAGTTTTTGGGGGTATGACAGTCCAAAATGTGACGAGGGACACAACTGTCCCCTTGCTTTCTCAGGATCACATAGCACCTGATTCTCAAAGCCCTGCGCCCCCAAAAACAGTCTGAGGAAAACACCACCCTCCCTGTGATTACATGGTATTTGCTCTTATTTAATTGCAGACACACCTTGGTGGTGAATGATTGTTTTTCTATTCACCTTTTAAACCTTTCAATTATGTTAATGCGTAGTCTTGACGTGTCCGATGCGCGAGATTAATTAGAAGCTTTGTGGAGAAATTCTTGCGCCAGCACACTTGAGGCCTAAACCCCGCGGACAGGGAGGTTCGGCCAGACTGAGGTCCGGGCATTCTTGAGCGGTGCGGCCAGTCGGCCCGGGCCCTGGTATCGCGGTGTGAAAAGCGTGCTCCACAAGTAAGACAGAAACTTGAAATTCCCCACCAGAGAACGTCCAAAGCTTTCAGAACTGGCAGCCCTGTGTCAATGACTGGCAAGTTTTTTCGGCCTCCCCGTGCGGGAAAACAAAACAAAAAAAAAAAAAAAAAAAGCCAGGGACCAGGCCGTGAAACGCGAGACAGGGGCGTCTGATTTCAGCGTAGTTAGTGAGGGGGGGGGGGTCATAGCGCGTGTTACCGGTGTCAGTGCTGGCTGCTGTGTGCTGCCTGTGTTCAACCCCCCCAAACCCCACCCCACCCCCTCGGCCCCTCTCCCGCCGCCGCCGCCGCTGCCGGGCCCGGTCGTTCGCTCGCCGCGGCGAAACTCAATCCCCCTCCGCAGCCCGGGCGAGGCGGAGGCGGCCGGGGGTACCGCACGCGCTCAGACGCGGGAGAGAGCCGCTTTAAGTGGCCCCCTTCCCAGGCCTGTTTTTCCACAGCGGCTGTGGAGAGCGGAGGGTGGTGAAGGACCCCTACTGGTAAAGTGGGTAAACACGCTCATCCCTGACATCTGCGCCTGGGAGAGAGGGAGAGGGAGAGGGAGAGAGAGAGAGAGAGGGGAGTGCGGGCGAGGCGAGGCGAGGCAAGGCGAGGGAGCCGCGCGGGAGAGAGGGGGGAAAAAATGCCTTGTTTCGCGGAGAGAATTCCGCCAGAGCGGCAGGGAGAGGTGAGACAGCGCGAGCCGGGCGCTCTCCTGCCAGGTAAGGCAGCTCCGCAGGCCGGGTGCAGGGGGGGGGGCCTGGGGGGAACGGTGTGGGGGGTCGGGTGATTAATATCCTGTGAAGAGCAGGCTGTCGACGGTGCTGGTTGTAGCCAGCGAGACGTGGGGTGGGTGTTAGGGCGTGTGATGTCAAAGAGGTGTTTGTTTATGCCACAGTATGGAATTAAAGTAGAGCTTTTTCTAGGGTGCTGCTATTCACAGCGAGTTTTTGTTTTGTTTGATTTTTTTTTGTCAGGTATGGATGTATTAATACATACATCAAAATATAATATATACACTTTTTATATACATATTTATACAGCATAGTATTTACTGACTGAAAACAGGGAAAAAGAACACCAGTTGGTTTTTTTTAAATATAGTCTTCAAAGTGGGAATGAGGTATTTTGACATGTTTGTTGTAAATAATATTTTATGGGAATATTTTTACTTTTAGCTTGAGTGTGGGCCTAGAAACTAATATACTCTTCCTAGACTTCACTTTTTAGCCTTTCTTTGTAATTATCTTATAGGTGTTCTGCGATGCATTCAGTAGCACTGGCTCAGCAATTCAGACCTGGGTTTTTTTTTTTTTTTAAAGCATTATCATTTTTATGTATTTACTCTGTTGATTTCTGTTGAAAAAGCAGCACAGCTGCAGAGCTATACTGCATGTGAGGGAATTCGAGTTGTGCCTGTTTTCTCAGCTGACACACTAGCCGAGGTGTTTGGTTAAGAAGTGATTGACTTCTCTTATGGGGGAGATTTATCTCTGTGTTTAGATACAGATGTTCTGAAGATGGTTTGTCAACCGAAGGATTTTCCACTGTGCCGGTGTAAACAGAGGCGCTGGAGTGGGTGATGGAGTCGTCTCTCTGTTTGGGAGATGTCTCCTGTAAGGGATAATCCTGCTCTTGTTCAATTAGGTTTCGCTTTTGTTAAATAAATACTGTGTCTTAGAACTTAAACACACATTTGCATGTGGCCTTCTGCCTCTCGGTCCCGCTCCAGAAATCGGCCCCTAATTGCCAAACGTGCCGGCCTGCCGGCTGTGCTCCACAGGACCTCCTGTAATTGAGACCAAAGTTTTTTTTTTGTTCTTTTTTTTTCCGGTTTTGTTTGTTTGTTTTTACAGCAAACAGAACCTGCCCCTGAGTGAAAGGTGAAGTCAGAATTGAATTTGGCTTGCGTTTCCGTGGTGATCTGGCAACGGTTTCTATGTCCCAGCGGACTGCTATGGTTTCTATGCCTGCGTTTGTGTGTGGTGTGGTGTGGTGTGTGTGCGTGCGTGTGTGTGTGTGTGCGCGTGTGCGCGCGCGTGTCCCCGTGAGCGCGTGCGTCAGCGCGTGTGCAAGATTTTACTAAGCAGATTTTTCCCTCTTGTTTTCACTCTGACCCAGTGTGAGATTGATGACTGAATTGTAGAGTACATGTTAACAGTAACTGGTGATTTATAGAGATACTTAGGGTAAGTGAGGCCGCACAGAGTCAGAGGGGGGGAAAAAAGATATAGGCCTTTTAAGTTAATGCAAAAATAGGGCCTTTTTTCAAGTAATAATTGTGATTGCTGGGATGGGGGGCGGGACTTCTCAACTCAATCGGAAGGGTGTCCACCCTTGGGGAGTTAGAGCCTGTAAACCTCTGAGCTCTCAGGAGACAGTGATGCTGCACGCTTTATTGTTTTATGTTTCTCCCTCTCTTATAGTCCTGGAAAAAAAAGAACAGAAACACTCCGGTCTGTTGCTCCACTCTGAACCCCTTCAAGTTATTGAATTGAAATGAACCGGCCACGTCTCGAAAAAAAAAAAAACCCCAGCAGATGTGCGTGTTTGTATAATATCATGTTCTTGTTTCAGTAAACTATAAAGCTTTTTCGTGAGTGAACAATAACACAGCAACAAGTGTATTTCTTGGCAGGCGCTGGTGGCAGAATCCGGCGCAAAACAGCATGTAATTTCTCTGGATTTGGGTTCTCTCTCTCTCTCTCTCTCTCTCTCTCTCTCTCTTCTCCGGCTCTCACCCCTCCGGAGGGTATTTGCACAGAGAATATTCAGGCAACATTCAAATACAGTTTAAAGATTCATGCCACTTGAATGCGATCCACTTTTTTTTTTCCGCTGCAAGCTTTCGAATAAGGAATAGTGCTTCCCCAGGAAGAGAAATGGCTTTCATTTTTCCTAACCACCTTTTAGACTGAGTGAAATGTTTCTCCCGTCCGCTCTGGGAGGACTTTATTTCTTACCAGGGATTTAACACTCACTCAGCTCCTCCATAAATACACCCCTCCCCAGCGCCAGACCGGTCGTAAGTCATCCTCTAACTCTCGGGCTAACTAAACTGATATAGCAGAGAGGGGGCTTTGTTTGTCTTTTTTTCATCCGATTCTCCAGGAGGGCCGAGGAGCTGAGCCCCCTTCCTGCCCGGCGCATTAACAGCCGCCCGCGTTTGAAGTCGCGAGTCCTGCCCCGTGGCAGCGGTGGCAGCAGTGGTGGCAGCATTGGCGGCCACGGGCGCGAACGGGGCGGGGGGAAAAAAAGCATGAATGAAACTTGCTCGAGAAAACTTTCACCCCGAAATTCGACTGACGGGGAAGACGCGGCTCCGGAAGCAGAAACGACCGCTGAGAACGGGAAAGGCACGCCACCCCGACACTTTATTAGCGCACTTTTGTGTCGTTTCTCAATTTAATCTCACTCCGGCTCCGCGGAGGATGTGCCATATTTCTTGGTGAAGGTTTATAAAGGTGTTAAGATATGAGATGTCGGCGGGGTTCCCAGCCTTGGCGTCACCTGTGGGAAGCCTTTCCAATGCTGTTTAGACCTTTTGGATTTTTGTACAACACACGCAGAAGGACAGAAGAAGTCTGTTCATTTGCCATAATAAGGTCCTGCTCCTCTATAGCTAGCTGTGCGCTTTGGAGATTCATAGTTTATTATTATTATTATTATTAGTAGTAGTAGTAGTAGTATTAGTATTAGTATTAGTATTATTATTATAAGGAGTTCTCAGGTCCATGCCGTGTGGCCGTTTGCAGTCTCAGACAGCAAACGTGGGCTGGGAAATTAGCACGGTTTTCAGATCTCGCGCTGCTCTGCAGTTTGGAGAAGACAGTATATCTCACTGGGCCCCTGAATTGGTTGTGATCTGCCTGCTGGTACCTTCTGTTCTGTACTGTTAGTCCCAGCGGCTGTGGAGACCTGACACTGACAACTTCTCTGGCATTTGAAGTCCTCTGAAGTCAAATTCTCCCCATTTTGATGTCTTATGGCGTTGCGCGTTTTGTCGTATTTGCGTTAAAGACATGCTTGGAAAAATTAAAGTCACCGTCGGAGCTCGTAGGTACCCCGGCTCCTCGCCGTCCCTCTCCCTTTTTGATCTTCTCATCAAATCTTCTCCCATTTTGCGAGAGGGGCTCACCAGAGAGCGGGGGAATGAAACGGCTCCGAGAAGAAGACGTTTCGGAAAATGTGCCGAAGCAAGGCATCACCTTTGATAAAGACGGCGAGCGGAAGGGGGGTTGGAGGAGAATAAGAAAGTGCGTTGTTAGCGATGAAAAACGGCATCTGAAAAGAAGCCCGTTTTATCTATCAGAGCCTGTTAAAGCGGCAGCGGAAAAACTTGCCCCAGTAGTTTGCTGTCACGCACCGAGGTGCCGGAGCTGAGCACCGTGGTGAGCGTTAACAGAGCTTGGCGTCTGTTACGTCGTGGGCGTTACGAGGGCGGTTATTAGCGCGCGTGTGTGATATTTGGAGATTAGGGTCGGTGGAAAGTGTGAGGGGTGGGCGGGCTGGCCGGGCCAGGCCGTGCCAGGTCCCCGGGCTTGGCTCGGCCGCGGAGGATCTCCGTCCGCCAGAACAGCGGGACCCCCTCCGAGCCTTTATTACGCATCGGCTGGGTGCCGGGCTCGTCTGACGTAGCGGCGTGGCTGGCAGGCCAGCAGCCGCGTCATGCAGGTCTGGCGTGGGCGCGAGCATGGCAGGACAGGGGCAGGGGGAGAGAGAGAGAGGGACAGGGGAGCAGGAGGGAGGAGAGAGACGGGGAGCGGGAGAGAGGAGAGAGGAGAGGGACGGGGGAGAGAGGGAGAGAGGGGAGCTCCGGCTCTGGTAATTGCTACTTTCTCGGAGAGTCGGTGGACAGCGAGGCGGCCTGTGGAAGGCCCGGAGCGCAGATAATGAGGGGGTGGCGGCTGCCGCTCTGACAGTGTTAATCTGAGAGCGCCCTGCGTGGCGAGGGAATGGCCGTGATATTTAGCCTGCCGGAGGAGAGGGCTCGTCGGGCCCGCCTCGACAGCGCAGATTACCCAGCATTCCCAGCTCCGCTCCACGCTGACACCGGCGCCCGCCGACCGAGCGCGTCCCGGGTGCCGAGCGCACAGGGGAGAGCCGGGAGGTGCTCACCCCCCCACCCCACCTGTGCTCATCAGAGGGCAACCAGAAAAAGGGAAGAATAAAGGGAAAATGAGGGAGGGAAACTTTTCGGCTGCCTTCCTTTTCTTCCCTCTCTCTTTTCCATTTGAAGTTCATCCGAAGCGCTGTTTAAAGCGTTCGAGCACGCAGACAGAGGCGTATGAATATGCAAAACGCCATATGGTCGCCATAGCGCTGGGACTAGGTGTGTCCAGAAGGTAGAGCTATGCTGTTGCATTATTCTCCTCTCAAATTACCGCGGTGAGAGCGTGGTATTCTGTACCCCTCAGACGCTGGTGATTCTTCTGCCTGATTGGGGCGAAATGCTGGCGGGTTAGGAAGCTGGTGTGGACGCGAGAGGGGGGGAGAGGAGCTTCTCGCTGTGATTGTATTTTTAGAGTTCAGATGCTGCCCTGACACGGCTCTGATTAAAAGTGATATTTCTGACACATTAGGATACGGGCGGGAAGTAACCTTCTCTAAAGCGTTCATTATTAGATGCATGACAGACCTGAATATTTATAAAATACGCTTAAATAATTAATAACAGCAATCTGCTACAGTAATTCATCAGATTTGCACTTCAACAGAGTATCCGTTTTCACTTTAAAATAATAATAAGAAGAATATTAATGTTGCAGAAATGTAAAACGGGCCCCTGTATTTCTCAACCTGGAACATTCTTACAGTCGAGCCTCGATATTCAATTTAGTGATGGCTTTTTTCTTTCTGACACGCCGCCGTCGAACATAAGGATTTATCATTTAAAGTCCTCCTGACACTGTTGCTGTAAAGTACTGCTAATAATGATCATAATCTGGCAATATTTTCACAGTTCATTTATTTTACACGAAATGGTCATGCATGCATTTAAGACGGTTATTTTCTAGTGAAGTCAAATGCCATTTAAATTTCAGGAAACCAGATGGGTTTTGGTGTAGAATTTAAAAGTAGCTGCAAAATGCTGTGGTTTTTATCAAAAGCAAACTCTTCATCTGAGTCAGCTAGCAGCACTTCCTTTTGTGTTCTTCAACCAAACCATCACACAGGCACTGCACCTCCATCTGTTTTAGATTTCACAAGAAAGGTTTTTTTTTAACTACGAATTTGTTTCTTTCGCATACATTGGTTTGCAGAAAATACCTCAGAACAGTGTTGACTGAAAGCAATATCCATATCATGTTTGTTTCCGTGGTGCTTGGTAACTGTAAGAAATGGCACCTAAGAATACACCAGTTTTGGAAACCTCAAGCTGAGGATGTTTGAATAATGCTGCAGCAGTAAGCATGCATGCGTGATGTGCATTTGGGGTTTGTGTGCAGGGGTACAGGCAGTGGCGTGTGCTTGGAGACTTGGTCTGGGGCTCGCTGGCTCTGACCTACAGCCAGCGGTCAGGGGAGGCCTTACAGGAAGATGCTCCCTGACTGTTTGATGAGGAATTCCCTCTGGAGATGAGGTCCATGTGCACTGCTGCTCCTGGGAGACACACCACACACACACACACACACACACACACACACACACACACACACACACACACACACACACACAGACTCTCACACACACACACACACACACATGCAGACACACACACACACACACACACACACACACACACACACACATACATGCACTCACACCCACAAGTACAAACGCTCGACCTACATCCACCACACCACACATGCATGCACACAAGCGCACACACACACATACACACATGTACACACTCACACACAAATGCACACACACCCACAAGCACACATGCAAACATCCAACCCACACACACACTCACACACCACACACAAACACCATTGTCTGTCCATCACTGAAAGTCATCAGCAGCATTTCCTGAGCCTTATCAGGCCTTGAGGTGTGAGTAGAGACCAATGCACAACTTCTGGGGGAAGTACCATTGTGGGGAAGCACCCCGGTCACATTCAGCAACCCTGATTGTGTACTGTACGCTCTCTGAAATATGGGCCACCTTTAAATAGCCTGTACTCCCACGATCTGACCAAATGTGATCTTTCTCAGTCTGCTGAAATCCTTTTTTTGATAGCAGTGCATCTTAATCTTAAACTTTTTTTTTTACAGAGTTCTGATATTTAGCAACGTGATTTTTCAGGTGAAAGGCATGTAAATAGGCCATGGCTCGGCAAATATTTCATCTTGTACCCATCCCAGAAGACATTTAGGGGGCACCTGTGACTCCTTCCTCTGTGCATAAAACGGAGGGAGGAAGAAAAAAAAAGCCTGGAGAACTCTGTGAAGCAGAGCAAATGTTTTAATGGTGGCCTGGGATCGATGTTGTCAGCAAGGCATCCTGTCTGGAAATGTATGTTTTTAGTTAATGTCACCTCTTCCTCTCATTTCAAGGAGAAGGGTGCAGGGATCCGAAGTCAACAATAAAAAGCAGGGCCGATTTTTTGAGGAAAGTGCTTTAAAAACATTGACTGCACACAAGCTCTGTATCTGAAAAACAAATTTAAAAAGTAACCTTGGAAATCAATTAAGCATTCCCCGGGAGCTGGAAATGTTTCCAAGGAAAGGCCACCTCTTCTCTTTTTTTTTTTTTGCCTCAGTGAGTCTTGAACTGCCTATCAAATATTGTCTTGCGCAAAGAGCTTTGTTGGTCCCATTATTTTATTCTTTTTTTAACTGCAAAGTGCCTTATAGGCTGTCAAAATGTCTTAAGAGTCTTGTTAAAGAAATGCCACAACCCATTTCCCTTTAATGAAATTCATATGCTGGTGAGAGGGGGGGCATGTCCAAACATCTAAACACACTGCTTTTTAGGTTTCACATTGAGGTTATGTGAGAGGGCGGCCTTTGATTGACATTATCCGGCCTGACAGTGCTTCATATCAAGGTTAACCTCGTGTAGGGAGCGAGGGGACGGAGAGGGAGTGCGCTCTCTCCCTCCATACCTGTGCGGCGCGTGTCGGGGCGGGGGGTTAGTGGTGGACCCCGTCCGGTGAGCGAGGAAGCCGCCTGCCTGAGCGCGGCAGGTGGAGATTTCCGCACTCTTAATTGATAACTAATCGACCGGCTTGTGCCCGGCTTCCCCCCGGAGGACGGGGCCTAATGGTGGCTCGGCTTAGTCAGCAGCATGCTCCGGAACTGGTAAATTAAATATATCCCGGAGATAATGAGCTGCAGTGACAGACACCACTCTGAGGGCTCCCGACCTCTCCAGTGTAAACCCCCTCCTCCCCCAATGCCACACTACCGCCACCGCCATCCACCCAGGCCTGGCCGCTAACCACAGATCCCTTTGACAAAAATACAACTCAAGCAGTTAATCTGTACAGATATTTGCTCTGGGGTGTTTCGGCCCTTCGTTGCCACGTTGAACCCACCCCGGTCCCGGCCCTCCACCCCCCGCCACCCCCACCCCCACCCCCTGTCTCCCGTCTCCTGTCTCCCAACCTCATCTGAGGACCCGCCAGCAGGGCAGCGCCCAGCTCACCCTCCGCCTAATCACCACTTGACCTCCAGACCTCGAGTTCCCAGAGGTTTGAGCTCCCCTCGTACCCCGCACTCTGGGCCTCAAAAGGCTGCCAGCAAAGGTTTCGCCCTCTGTCTGTTCTGGCTTCTTTTCTCTCAGCATTTTTTTTTTAAAGTATTCTGTTTAGGAAGAAAGTATTTTTTTCTTTTGTTATCACATTTGATTTCTGGTTTTTTATTGTTTAGTATTTTTTTCTTTTGTTATCACATTTGAGGTTTTTTTTTCCTCACTGGAAATAAAGGGTTTTATCCTCTGTTTTCTGCTCTGCTGCGAAAATAGTAATTGACCTGTATGTGATCCAAACAGTCCTATCAGCTGGACCTAGCCCTGATTTGCCTGTGCCCAATGTTAACGGGTTTCCCCTTCCTCTCCAGCATTCATAACACACAGAGAACATATGCTTTTTTAATGGCATGTTTTTTCTATCCATTGTCCATTTTTCGCGTGTGTGTGCATGCACGTGTGTTTGTCTTTGTCTCTCCCTGAGATGTTTATTCGTGTTTGTTGTGTGTGTGTGTGTGTGTGTGTGTGTGTGTGTGTGTGTGTGTGTGTGTGTGGTGTGGCGGGAGTATGGCTCCACGCCGAAGGCCCCTGTCTGATAACAGCCCGGGGACGCCACTGTGAAAAGTCAGTGTGGGTCCCTCAAGGTCGCCCCAAAGACAGCACGCAACGCGCAAGGTCGCATTCTAGACTAAAAGCAATAAGTGCTTTATTGATAGAAAAAAAGACAGCAGCAAGCAAGCAGATGCACAACCAAGTCATGTATTAATAATAAAATAGATTTGTGTGTGAGTGTGTGTGCATGTGTGAGTTTGTGTGTGTGTGTGTGTGTGTGTGCGTGTGTGTGTGTGTGAGCATGTGTGTGTTTTCTGTTTTTCTATAATTCTGTGTGTATATGCATGAATGTATGTGTGTTTACAGTTTGTTTTATACAGAGGATAGTGGTTGCACCTTGACTTGTGTCCCTGATAAAATTGTATTTCTTCAGCCTAATGTCATATAAGGAGTGAATAGGGTGAATAGATCAGGATAGTTCAGGAGAACAAAGCAAGACTCCACAGTTGATGTGACAAGGATGTGACAGTTGTCAGAGGGCCATCTGTGTGTGGTCTGCTTTGGATTTTCTCGTTCAGTCACTCTTTTGGGGGGGACACCATCACATAGGGCAAGTCTTGTGGTCTTTCAGACTGGGTGTCTGTTATTATTTGTGTGTCGTGGATAACCCAGCGGTGATGGAGGCAGTCGTATGGTACACCATCCATCCTCGGGGTAGAACTGGACCACTGAGGGAGTGTACAGTGTTTACCTCAGACCACTGCAGAGGTCGCTCTTCGGGCTTGTCTCTCTCTCTGTGGCCGCCTGCATGAAGTTGAATGGTGTGGTCCTGCATTAAATTATGTTGTGACAGGTTGTCGTGGGAACACCAAGACCGGCAAACCCATTTCACCAGAGTGCCCCAGACGGGCTCAAAGAGTAACATTCCATCTGCCCCCCAATGCCCCCCGACACCCCCCCACCTTCCTAAAAAACTACCAACACCCCCGTGAGAAGGCTCTGAGCATTTCCCTCCTAATACATCACTCATATTCCTCTACACCCTCAAAACAAACTTTTCCTTCGTCTTGTCTTTTTTAAACTGTAGTTGGCAATGGCATTGTTTTTAATCATCGGAACCCAGAAATTATTATTATCGCTTCTGACGCGGCAATTAAAACTTCAGGTCAGACGCACAACGAGCGGTGATCAGCAGCGAAGCTGAGAAGTTTTAATTAGACGATCAGAACCATTAATGCACAAAAAAAAAGGTGTGCGCTGGGAAATTAACGCGAACGTCTTAATCAGGGTTACCGACTCCGAAGAGGAGTCAAGTGAACAGAGAGCAAAAAACAAATCATTTCCGCACCACTGGGACAAAGCTCAATTAAATATGCATGCGGAAAATGGAAATTTTTGCATCGGCGCAGACTGTTGAAAAAATACTGCAAGTCTCACGACAGGGTCGCGGACCTGCTTATTGTTATTCTTGTGTAATAAAAATGAAAGGGAGGCCAGATGCAGGGGTCTGGGTTGCGTGGCGTATTTGTCCATCAGTCTCTTTCTGCTCGGCTTCTCTGAGCCTCCTCTCGGCCCCGCGGAGGGGCGAGGGAAACGTCCTCTTCCTGCGAGCTGTAAATTAGAAAAATAAAAACAGAGAGGGTGGGGGGGGTGCGTGTGCATGCGGGAGGTTTGGGGGTGGGGGCAGGGTGTGTGTGCGCACACACATGGGGCCTTTGGACCCACACCACCTTGGGAAACCAAAACACAAAGGGTTCACTCAGGCACATGCCGGGAGCCCTGGCCTTGTCAATTAATCTGCCAGAGGTTTATAATCTTAAAACCGGGGCCTTTTTTTGAAGGCACAGGAAAAAAAAAAGAAAAAAAAAGGAGGAAAATCTTGACGGGAGACACATTAAATAATAAAAAATCCAGAGCTGTCCAGACTTTTCCCAGGCCTGTTTCATATTAATTAACTCAAGATATTAATTTTTTTTTTTTTTTTTGGCCTTGTGTCAGTCAAGACGTTTTGCAACCCTGCATGACTTTTCCCTGAGTCTTTGGTTACAGATCCTGTACTGGCTGTAGAAGAGTCTGAGTTGGTCTTCAGTTTTAGTTAAACTGAGAACCACACAAGGAGGAAGAACGCTTCCATAACACACCGTCTCCTACTCCTAGCTTCTCTTCCTCATCCTCCTCTTCCTCTTTTACTATGCACAGTAGTACAGTTACATCTGAAGAGCCAGTGTGAGTCTCATGTCTTTTGGGGGGGGGATGCTACTCCTCCCAAACCGGCCAGACAGATAGCGGGTCCCCTTTGTGATGCCAGCCAGGTGACGGATCCGTCGGTCACACCTCCGAGTGTGACTGCAGACACCCGGCCCCGTCTGGCCGCCTGTGCGCAAAGGGAGGGGGGGAGACAGGGCCACGCCAATCCAAACAGTCATTAACACCCACTTCCCCCCACGCCGGCGCGGCGTGATTAGAGTCAGCACACGTCCACACAAATAACGCGCCTCCAACGGCGTCATTAGGATATGAAACACCACTTGATTGGGCATAACATCGTTCTGGCTCGCGAACAGAAGTTGTGCATTAAACCCCGAGAGGTGGGCAGTTTCAGTAGCCAACGGGAGACAATTCAGGGTGGCGTTTTAGCTGCTTAAAACATGAACTGTACCACTGTCACTCAGTTCTGGGAATCAGAAGGCTGAGGAAACAATGTACTTAAAATAGACTTGTTTTAAATCTTGCAAACATAGAAAAAAAGAGTGCCATTCTCCCTCTGTTATGTGTTTAGAATAGTTTCTTCACTTTTTCTTAAGGTTTTTACCTTATACAGGCAGCCCTTTACAGCTCTCTCCCGGCGTCTGTGCAGTTTCCTGTAAAATCTTGTCATCGTTACAATAAACAGCACCACTTTAAGGCAAAAGAAGTTTTATTTAATAATGCCGGTCTCCAAAGCCTCTCCTTTTTTTTAACCCTCCCACTGCTTTCGGGATTAATGTGGTTTTGATCAGAGGTGTAAGCCTTTGAAAGAATCTTGTTTGTAGGGTTGGCACATATCCTAAAGTACCTCTGGGAGAAGCTCACCGAGCTGCAAGGAGAGTCAGCAGCCATACTGTACTCTATGAAAAAAGATGGAAATGTAGAATTAATGTGACACGCTTGTTCTTTAAGTCTCATTTTCATTAATGTGAAAGACTGCTCCCTTGTCTTTTGGGGAGGGGGGGGCGTGGGGAGGGTCCCCAAATGAGGGGGAGGATGGATTGGGGGTTATGTTCTTTCATCTGCGTCCCCATTGATTTTACCGTATTGTACGCCATCGTGCACACAAACGACTGGAGGTAAACATCAGAGGGTAACCATAGCGATCCCCATTGTACGCCCTGGCAAAGGCAGCTCCATAGGCAGCCCTTGTATATTAATCCGCACAGAGTGGCAGGGCCCTCCAGCTCTCCACTAAAGTAATCATCTGGATTTTGGGAGGGGGGAATGGGAGGCAAGAGGGGGGCCCGCTCCTCTGCGGGCTGTCGTTTCACCACCACCGAGAGAGGCACTGCCCAGGAACGGTCCGCTGCCGGGGGGGGGGTGGCAGTGGCGTGGGGGTGTACACCGCGTCCCTCTTCTGAACAGTACCGTTCCACCTTACCGAGGGGTGCAGTAAACACCCTCCGTCATATTTTCCTATGTTGATTCCATAAATCAGAGGAGCAGTCCAAATGGGACATTTTTATGAATGTTTTATTAAGCTTGGTTCTGCTTATTTAGCAGCGCTTGCCTTTTAGATTTTTTAAACATTGGCTGAATTCGTGTTCTGAATTCGTGTTTTTCATTTTGTTTTGTTTTGTTTTGTTTTGTTATTTAAAGTCCGGTATTTTTAAAAAATTCTTCTTTCCACTGGAGGAACAGTGGGGCGTTTTCACCGGTGCACGTGCGTGTTTGCAAAAATGCACATAAATAGTTGGTAATGGAAAGAAATGGCTTCTCAGGGGTCATTTCCTACAAGGAAAGCGAGATTGCGATGCAAAGGAAATCAGTAGTTAAAGCATGAAATACGGAGCACAGTAAACAGAAAAATGACCTTTACTGTTACGCCCAAGCGACCTCAATCTTCCTTCGGAGGTGTTCTGAAAAAATACTTTAAAATTTATGTCTTCCACTTCCTAATAGTTTTTCCAGCTGATTTTTTTTTCCCAAATTGCTGTCCTTTTAGAAGGTGACCCTTTCACCCCGGCCTGCAATTGTCTAACGCAAAAATGTACAGTTAGTGATGTTTATATACGACCGCCTCCCGATTGTACATAATTCCTGAAGTCATTGTTTCAAAGCGGAAGCCTTCCCTGTAAATACAGTAACAGAGAAAGCATGTGCCGCAAGCACGGGGGGTCATTGTGAACTGACAGGTAAAAAAGCCAATCTGGAGGTTCAAATAAACTGTGTCCCAAGAATAATAATTCCTCGGCCGGTTTGTAAAGGGAAACGTCTAACTGAACAATGCGCTGTGGCTGTGTGGAGGGGGAAAAAAGATGTCATTTCATTTTTAGCTCTTTTTCTGATTCTGTTTTGTATTTTCTACGTGTGGCTCAAAAATTAAATATGGAGAGGGATGCAGTTGCTTGTTGTGTCTGGTAATTGAGTCTTCAGAATGCAGAACCCTTGTATCATGGAAGGGAATTGGCTGAAATATATAATTTATATTCAGGTTTGTATAAGTTTTATTGGTATTACAGACAAATGAAGTCCACAAAAACTTTAATATGGCAATTATTCAATCAGAATGATATTAATATCAGTGATATGGATATTGTTCAAAAGCTCTTTACACAAGGAAAAGTTATTTTAGAAAAATACCATGGCAATGTAAAATGTTACATTCAGAAGCAAGCATTTACTTTCTCTTTATTTATAATGCAAGGTACTCAGTAATCAATAGAAAATTTGTGTAAAAGGTGTCTACAACTACAACTACATGGACAGGAACAAAGCAATAGCCCTGGCAGCCATAGTTAGACCTCAGAAAGAAATTCCGAGGGATTAATATGATGTATATGTCTCCTTATCCTCCGAGGCTTGGCACAGTATAAGTTATTTACAACAAGATAAAGATCTGGACTTAGAACAGACTTGATTTCAGCCTGGAAAATCTTATTCAAGGTTAACTTTGGTGGCTCTTTTAATCAAAAGATGATTGAAACTGAAAGGTAAGAGTGGAAGAGGAGCGCTTCGCTTCTTTCCTAAAAAGGCATCTCTCGATAAGGGGGACAACGGTGGCAGCTGTAGAAGGAGTAGACCTAAACACAACCAGTGCGCTGAATGAAATTATGTGCTCGTACGCCAATGAATCAAGGAGTCCTCCTTTAAAGCACATTGGGCCTCTTCGGTGAAGAGTAAACGTCATTTCAAATACGCTGTCGGCAACATTTTTTCAGACATTTTTTTCCCATAAATGAGAATCCAACTCAACAGATCCATGGCACGGGACATTTTTAAAACATCCGCGACTTTTCTTTTTTAACGCGAGCGAACGCGGGGGGGTGGGTGGGGGTTGGGGTGTGTTTTAAAAAGGACCGAGATGAGCGACTCCCCACGTAGGCGTCTCACATTAGCGCGGATTCCGTCCGGAACCCCGCGTGCGGAATCCGGGGCAGGGGAGGTGGCGTCACCGCAGCGCTTTTGGTCGAAATCCCTGCATGCGAAAGCATGTCGAGCGCAGTGCGCCGAGGGCCTTCCGCCTGATCCGCGGGTTCGCCCCTGCCAAAAAATCTGATCCCCTGGCTCCGTTCCTCTGGCATCACGGCGGCGCTGCTCATCCGAAGGTTAAGTCAGAGGTGCCGACTACTCTGCTCCCGCTGCCCCCGAGCACGGCGCAGTAATGATGTCTTTCAACACACTCGCCTTTACAGCTTGTTTCTGTCCGCCAAGGGGAACAGGAAATTTGTCTTCGCCGACTTCTTAGACTTAAACTGCAGGTTTGCTCTTAATGCTTCTTGAGGGCGGTCATGTGACAGTATTATTATGACCACCTTTGATTAAATATGAGCGAGGAGAAATAAAGTTTGAAATCCTACTTGAATATATGTGGGTGTTATGCCCTCTGCGTGTGTGTGTGTGTGTGTGTGCGCGTGTGTGTGTGTGTGTGTGTCTGCTCGCAAGTGTGTGGCTCAGAAGGAGGTCCTGTGTGGTCGGGCTGCAAGAGCAAAGATATAAATAAAATAGCGTTTTGTCACTGAAATTAGACGTCGGGGAAGAGAGGGGTGTGTGAGGGGGGGTGGCGGGTGGAGCAGTGTAAAGAAAAGTACAGTTCCATTTTATCAGCGTTCTTTGAGTCGCAGGTAGAGAGTGGGGGAGAGAGCCAGAAAGTGAAAGAGAGGCAGACAGCGGAGGAGAAAGAGAGAGCGAGAGAGAGTGAGCCTGACTCCCGGGGAGCAGGAAGGTGACGCTGTTTCGAGAGGCGGTGGGGGGTGCGGGCCGAGGGTAAAGGGTATGATGCTGCTCCAGAGAGCTGCGGAGGAGCCGCGGGCCGCCGTCGAGAGCCCGACGCCGACATAAGTTGCGTTTCTGGTTGTCAGAGTTTAAAACTAAGCAGCCCGCTCCCTTGGCAGGACCTCAGCCTCTCTAGGTAAAGAGAATATAAAATTTCAGTGTGTTTTTATTCCGCTGTCATGCAAAGGATCATATCTGGGTGCAGCTGGCTGCTTGGAGCTCTGTAGGGGGTCTGATTCTGATCTGGCTGTGGGTTTTTTTTTTACTTTTTCTTGCGCTTGGTTCTCGGTGAAGGAGCGTCGCACTGACTGACAATGAAAGTCTAACTAAGCTGCTTCTGAAAGGTGTGACTAACAACAAATGCGCCTCTTTTGTTCTTCTTGTCTTCTGTTTGTTGTCATTCGGATAGCGGTGCTTTGGAGTATAAATAGAGAACTGTGACAAGATGTGTAGACGCGACTCACGCACTGGGTTCTCTTTTCCTCTTGTGCAACGCCGTGTTCCAGTCATGTGTGGGAATGAGCCAGCCTTGGTTCAGTGCTCAGTGGTGTTGATGGAGGGTAGCTTCACCCACACCTGATGACTCTAAAGTTGCTTTAGGGCCAAGCTGTCTAAAAATAAGTCTCTAGATGCCAAGACTTGGACAGATAAGTAGGACATGCGAGGTTATCGCTGAATCTCTCAGAATGCGCAAAAGAAAAGTACCGCTTCATGTACACAGAATTTCGCGGTCTTCGGTTTCAATCCGGTCTAATTTTCGCTCTCTCTTTCTCTCTTTTTTGTTGCATGGCCATCTCCCTCCGAAAGCTGAAAGGACTTTATGCACTGAAAAGACCTCAGGAAAATCCAAGATGGCCGCGAAAAGGAAAGGTGGCCTAAAGCTAAACGCTATCTGTGCCAAGCTGAGCCGGCAGGTGGTGTACGACGGCAGTTCCCAGCATGCCGAGGGGGACCTGAGCCTACCGGACAACAGCGAGAAGGGGAGCGCGCACTATGAGGAGGCCGAGCGGCCCGACGCCGACTTCCCAGAGGGCCTGAGCCTGGGGCCCAGCTTCGAGGAGGACCAGAGGAGGCGCGAAGCCATCGAGAAGTGGGTGAACGGGGAGTACTCGGACGAGCCGTCGCTGGACTGCGGCGAACGGCGTGAGCGCCGGGCCAGCGGCGCGGAGGAGGCCCCGCCCGAGGGCGTCTACATGGTCCAGCCTAAGGGCTGCAGCGAGGACGAGGACAACGCCGACGAGCCCGACACCCTCCCAGGGTCCCGGGCCAGCAGTTACCGTGACGACAGGGACTCGGAGGACGCCCCTCACAAGGAGGACAGCTACACGTCTTCCAGCGAGGCCCCCAGTCGCCAAGCCCCCTTCGCCTCTCCGGGTAAATTTCTCCTCTCTGTCGTTCCCGACTCCCACGGTCCTGAGGGAGAACGCAAGGGTCACTGCCTCCTAATTGCCCCTCGTATATATACAGCTCGGAGGCGTATGAATACATATTTTTTTGGTTATGGTAGTGAGTGACCTTCCATTTTCCCTTTGCCTAAAAAAAAAGCAAAACACACTGAGTGGCAGGGAAAGGGGGTGGAGGTGTAGGGTGTTGTAGATGCATCCTGTTGTTTTGTGTGCTTGCCATATCCACAAAATTTTTAGTGAACCTTCCCACTGGAGAGCACAATCTAAAAGCTACAGCACAAATAGCCCGTGACACTAACTGCCCCACGAACAGACGCAACTGACAAGCAATCGGGACAAACACAAAACTATGCGGGGTTCGCTGAAATAAGAAATGAATATTTGGAACGGGTCAAGCAGTTCGCGTATTCGAGCAGCAGCTGAAGGCCAGGAGTACTGGCACAGCGGGTACAGCCTCATATTACAGCCAGGATTACACTGGGAGTCTTTAATTTACCCCAAGCACACTAAACTTAGCCGCTACCCAAACTCGCTTGTGTTATAGCCCATCTTGGTGGTGCTTCACGTCTCTCCCCCCTGTTTTTTTTCAGGGATGTTATTTCACTTCCCTGGAATCTGTGAGAGTGAGGTACAGATATAATAAAAGGGAGTGATATAAGGTACCAGTTAGCGTGCGTTTCCAGTGAAAGGGGGTTCTGTGTATCTGGTCAGGAACATTCAAGTGTTCATCATTCATTATTATTAGCAACTTATGGCACCTGGAGAGGAAATGCTGTCTAATCCTGTTGCCCTGCATTTTTTTTTCATCATAAGATGAAATCATCACACTAGTAGCATAGTGGTAAGGAGCAGGACTCGTAACTGAAAGGTTGCCGGTTCGATTCCCTGCTGAGGCACTGCTGTTGTACCCTTGAGTAAGGTACTTAACCCATAACTGCCTCAGTGAAATGCAAATGGATAGCATGTAAAAAATTGTAACCTGTGGAAGTCGCTCTGGAAAAGAGCATCTGCTAAATGCCAGTAATGTAATGTAATGCCCCCATGCCTAAGCCATCACCCCCATTGTATGCAAATCCTCGAGGAGATAAGTGAGCACCCAGGCTTCTCATGCTCAGTACTTCTGTACTGCAGCTTTTTTTAGTTAGATAGCGCGGCAGTCACAAGCGAGCGAGGCAGCGCAAACAAATCTCACGAAAACCGCCACGAGCGCCCGGCCCCCACACGCCAAACTCCGGCCACCGCGAGACCTTTATCTGCAAGCGCTCAGTGGCGTACAGGAGGGTTCCCAGGAGCCCTTCGCCAGCGGGGCCAAGATGGCAGGGAGAGATAAGGCGGGTCTGTCGCAGACAACAAAAAAAAAAATGACAAGATGCAGCTGGAATCTGCCGGTGGTACAAAACAGGATTTGTTTGTATCTGCAGTGTTTTTTTGCTTGTTCACCTCGCTCTGCAGATGTTTTCTGGCTCTTTCATCTTTTGTTTTTTGTTTTTTTTATTATCTACACCGAACGCTGCAGAACTCTTTTTTTTTTTTTTTTTTTTTAATCTTCACACCAGACGCGAGTCAGTTGCTGTGGCCTCTCTCATGGAAGTGGGGCCAGGGCTTCTGAGAAAAATCAAGCATTTTTCCGGCAAACGCTCGAGCTTTGTGGTTTTAATTAGTCATTTTGTGTTTATTTCATGGCTATAAACAGCCTATCTGTAAATATGTGTTTGTGTTGTGAAACACGCTACACCTTTGCTTCCACTGGGCTCTCCGTGCTTCACATCTCACAACAAAGACGAACTGTTTGAAGACTGCAGAGTGCAGACAGCATTAGTCACAACTCTTGTCTTTGGAGTTTTTTTTTCTTCTTTGTTGATTGTAACTAGGGCATCTATATTGCTGTGTTTCTGTGCAGCTCACAATTAAAATATTTTTTTTTCCTCCTCGCTGCTGTCTTTCAAAGGCTGATGCGGAGCGCACATAATTATGCATATAAACATAGTGGCTTAATTATCTCTCACAACATCAGTGACAATGTAATTAACAAACATTGCAAGATCAATGAGAGAAACTGCGACCTTCAAAACATTTAACTCCTCGCGTAGAAGCACAGTGCGGATTTCCTATCTGCCTGAGCCTGAGAATACTTTTCCCAGATAATTTAGATGTTGCACATTATTTGGTCGCAGGCTGCACAATGGAAGTGACTGGATAAAAAAATAGAAATTCTGTGAAAGCAAAAAGACTTAACAAATGTATTTGGCCGTGACTTCAACTCCAAGCAAACATTCTGTGAATGGATATTTGTGTTTTTTTCAGCCGCACATAAATCATGTTTTCTTGTATTTGTTCATTTATTTATTGTCATTATTAAAGTGACAGGAAAAGACTGCAACAGAGCTCATAATTATCGCAATGAAAATCAAGTCACATTTTTAATTATTTATTGAATGCATGTACTGTAGAGCTGTTTTCTTTGACATCCTAGACTCAAAATCTCAAAGTGAGCTCATAATTCAAGTATACATTTCTGTGTCTGAGAGATTTCTTTGCTTGAGACTGCCTCTTAAGTGAACAAGAGTTAAGCTCAGTTGATCTAAAAGAAAAGCTTTGATTGAATAATTAGCATCTGAAATGTGCATCCCACAACCATCATGGCTGGTCCCTGTATAGACACCAGTGTGTTTGCTTATCGTCTCCAGTGCCAATCTCTCTCTTTCTCTCTTCTCTCTCTTCTGTCTCTCTCTCTCCTATTCTCTGTCTGTCTCTCTCTCTCTCTCTCTGTCAGCACAGTAAGCTATGTTCACACTGTCGTTAATGTCCATGTTTGGTCAGCAGAATGGGGAGATATAATGCCCATTTGTTATCACATAGCGGGGAGAAAAATGTGCCCTAATTGCCTCAAACATAGACAAGGCCCGTGTCGCCCGTCGGAATTTGCCAGCGTGAAGTGGCGAGATTAAGGCCACTTCTTTTTATACTCCCCAGTGACACCAGAGAGAGGGGGAGAGGGAGACAGACTGCGGCCTGGCAAATCGCACCCTTCCCCGTAGCCACGGCTCCCAAACTGCACTCACATGAAATCATTAAGAGGACGCGTGATAAGGCCAGAGAAGGAAACACGTTTACAGGGGGTTTTAAAAGGTTATCTGCTTGCCCGGCCCCGTCGCAATGCTCACAGTTTAAGGCTAGTCAACTCTTCTTGGCATTGATACTGTTACATGGTAACATGCCTCTGTGAAAACACGGATTAGGTGGAGCAGCTTAGCCATTGGTTTATAATTTCATACTGTCAACAATAATAGCAAGAAGAAGAAGCTTAAAAATAATCAGGAAAGTTTGATGCTAATCATACCTGTCATTACAATAATTTAAAAAAAAAATTATGGCCGCAACAATCATGATTGTAAGAATCGTTGTCATGACAAGTCCGATCTGAACAATTATAAATATACAGAGACAGGGGGTTAAAGTACAAAGGCAGGGGAAGTTGAATTTTGGTGTTTGTGAAGGCACAGGTAGCTAAAGCGGGACAGGATTTCCCCTGTGATGCGTGCGATAGTGGAGCAGTATGAAGTACGTGTGTGGTTGGCACTTTGCCCAGCCTGGAACCAGCTGTAGTGCCTTTACTTTGGGGGTGGTGGGGGTGGCGGCAAGGTGAGGTGGCACTTCACCCCACTGGGTCACGGAGATCTCCAGGACGCCAAGGCCCTCTCTCTCTCTCTCCGAAACCGGAGCCCGGCCAAGGCTGCTTCTCGCTTTGTCTGCCCTCGCGGGGCTTTCAAAATATTTTGTCAGTCAACAAATGTACAACTGTTTCTTCAGTTACCGGCTGGAGAGTGTCTCTGATCCGCGCAGAGGCAAAGAAAAAAGTGGAAACTCCAGTTCGCTGGCCCTTCAGGGTCCGCGGTTTTCGGCCTCCCCGGCATTCAGAGCCCCCCTGTGGGCCCGGGGGAGTCATGGGGTAGCCGTGGGGTCCCGCGAACAGCTGCCAGGGGACCCGAGGTGACACTTGCACCTGTCACATTGGACATGTGCACAGCTTTTCAGTGCTGCCACTGTGATGCACCATTAACCACTGAAACCGTGCTCATTCTTCTCAAGATGATTCAGAAGACAGGGAGTGGAAACCCAGCCGAGGCGGGCCGAGACGCCCGAAACTGGTGGAAAAGTCATGAGCATCCAGCCTGCTAAATGCCTCAGACTACGTGTTAATTATTGTGCTCATTTATATACAGCGCGGGCCTGATCTGTGTGTGTTTTCCTGTGTTCCCGCGTTGACGGGTGGTAGATGGCACAGGAAGAGCAACCAGCGTATTCTGCTTAGCGTCTGTAGAAATAATAAAGCATGCCAAAGCGGGGGGAAATCAAACAGCGCAAAGACATCCTAGAACTTGTACCAATACCAGATACGTGTGGTACAGGGCTGCACCCACTTCCATCCTGTGCTGTCACTTAATACCAGAAGCGGCCCTGCAAAAAAAAAAAAAAAAAAAAGCAAATTTGACCGTTAGTAATTGTTTAATATGGAAACAGAGCAGAGAATGACAGACAGAGTCATAAATACTGACATTAAGCCCTCACTCCAGTACATCATAAAAAAAAAAACACACACACACACACACACACACACACACACACACACACACAATTAAAAAACACATTCCCCGCCGTAGATTGATAAAAATGACCCGTGACAAACAAGCAGGTATTTCCTCTCAAATACCTGATACATTTCTTTTAAATTTTTCATGCCCTTTCGATCTGCTGGATCAGCTTTCATTCCAATGTGCCGCGGAGAGGAGGAACCCTGATGCTGGGATGGAAATTTGGGGATTATTTTACATGCTGAGGAGGAGATGTGAAAAGTGGAGGGGGGGGAGACCGATTTAGCAATAACACAGAAATCTGAGACCAAAGCTGAAATATTTTCGTATTAATTACCATGGTTGCAGCTAGCGTTACCTCTGGCCGTCTCGAGCGCACCCCGGGGTGAAAAAAAGCAATCAAATAAATGAAGGTCTGGGGCTGCTGCTGTTTGGGGGCACAGGCGGAGGGGGGGGGGGGTGCAAGTCAAGAGGGCCAAAAGACTCCTGAGTTTACCCGACACCCCGGTGAAGCCTTTCCCCGAGACTGTAGTGCCACCTCATGCTGCGTTCGTTTGGGGTGTCCTCAGAAAGGGACTCAGAAGTCTGCGTTCCCATCATTCAACGGGACGAGTAAACAGCACAGATTAAATCTTCCTTTTGCCTCCTAAATCACCACCACCACCACCACTGCAACTCTCCAGCCTGGGCCTGAATCAATCTCAGCATCAGGGCTGTTGAGCAAGCAGCCCATTACTTCATTTGAACTGTACGCTGTACATATTTACCCCATTTATAATGCACATTATACAGCTCTACATTTCACTCCATTACTGTCCATCCAGAGACAAGGGGGCTGAATTTAACAGAATCTTGAAATAAGGAGCTTTAAAGTTTCAGTGCCCCCAAAAAAAAAAAAAAAAAAGCAAGGACAGGTGTGCAGACTCTATATAGGAGAGAAAATATAGACTTAGTTGTTGTGCGTGATGAAGAACGCGAGGCCCAGGTTTTGACATGTTACGCTCGTAATTCAGTTGCTGCAGTTTTATCCCAGTGAAAGGAGAGATGCCAGTCCCATGCTCTTGAGCGGAGAATGTGGCATGGGGCAATGTGTGAGGGAACACAGACGCACGCGGCAGCCAACCAGGAGCAAATCGTATTTCTGTGCTGTTTGTCCCAGTCGAATAAGGGCAAGCACCTCGAGTAGCACTTAGCAACTGGTGTGATCACAAACAGTCATGGGCCAAGAGAGAGACATCAGCAGCACTGAGACAATGCAGCGAAACATGTCCAAAAAATCTCATTTTGGAAATCCCGTTTCATTCCATGCCCAAGGCTGAAAACATCTCTAAAAATAGAGGGTGGGTGTTATGTGAGGGGGAGAGGGTCGGGGGAACAGCTGGGCTTTTATTGGATCATAATTTTGTCTTTTCTTTTTTTCTTCATAATTCGTGAGGAAATCCCCCTAAAACGCATTCATAATTGACTGCCTAACTACTGAATGCTGACATGGTTCAATATCAATAAGATCTCTAACTATGTGAGCTGCAAGGAGCGGTGCGTTTATGAAAACTTTGTTTAATGTACTGAGACACCATTGACAAGAACATTTAGTGAAATTGATTCCGATGACATTGATGAACTCCCCTTTCTTTTCTTTTAATCTTTAAATACCTTTTTTCCTTTTTGTTAATGTGCAAGTTGAGTGTTAGAATGGGGGACTTTGAACGTCTTGCAAATCCACTGATCTTCTGGCAATTTTCTGTAGAAATGACAATGGAGGTTAATTTGCTTGACGTTGAAAAGGATCCGGGCAAAAAAAACAGGAAGGATGGAAAAATGTGTTTTATCATGTGTAAAATCTTGCCACGTCCAGTACTTTAATTTCTTAACCCTGAAGAATGAGACAAAAGCAGAAATCGTGCGCTTTGTGTGAGGAAGAGAGGAGGAGCTCTCGGGCCCCATTCTGACTGTGGCGTATTCTCCGGCCTCTCTCTTTTCGCAGGGGAGGCCTCCGTGCTCCGAGACTATGCAGCCAGCACCATGAACGAGTTCCTGGGCATGTTCGGGTACGACGACCAGCAGGTGAGGGATGAGCTGGCCAAGAAGATAAGCTTCGAGAAGCTGAAAGCTGCTACCTCAGACGCCTCCTCCCTCAGCAGCGAGGAGGCCACCCGGCGGGCCCGCTTCTCCAAGTATGAGGAGTACATCCGCAAGCTGAAGGCCGGCGAGACGCTGCCCTGGCCCGCACACGGGGCCAAGCCCGACGACATCAACGCCAAGATGGCCGCCGACAAGGGCGCCCTGATGCAGGCCGCCGGCTGCCTGCCGGGCGCCGAGGCCCAGCTGTACTCCGCTGCCGTCGACCACAAGCAGGGACCCCTGAGTGCGCCCCCGCCCAGCCCCTCCCATATGCAGAACCTGGCCTCCCGCACCTCCAAGTACGACTACTTCATCCAGAAGCTGAAGATGGGCGAGAGCCTGCGGCAGCAGAATGGCAGCGCCTACAAGCGGCCCTCCAAGTACGACCTGGAGAACGTCAAGTTCCTGCACCTCTTCAAGCCCGGGGAGGGCAACCCCGACATGGGCGGCGCCATCGCCTTCAAGACGGGCAAGGTGGGCCGCCCGTCCAAGTACGACATCCGCAACATCCAGAAGCTGATGCCCAGCAAGCCCGACCCGACCCTCATGCCCAACATGATGTCTGCCACCCCCGGGACCCCCGGCACCGCTGGGGCCCCCACCACCACCGCCTCCGCTGCTACCGCCGCCGCCGCCGCCGCCGCCGCCGCCGCCGCGACCGAACCCCCGGGGATCTCGGTGGACCAGGCCGGACACCTGGGCTTCGGCGCCTCCGACTACATGAAGTCCAGCTTCTCCAAGACCGACTCCATCACCACGGGAACGGTGTCCTCAGTCAAGTAAGATTGCTCTCAGTTTTACAGGGCACATGCTCGGGTCTTGAACTAGCATGGTTGTACATGCTAGACACAGTGCATAATGTTGTGCATGGTCTTGTTTTGAGTTTGTTTTTCACTAGGTTTTAAGCAGCACCGTAATGCAAACATGTGAGCCCCCCCCACAGCTAACCTTGAGTGGGCCCCTTTCCTGCACAGAGCAGGCGAATTTTAACATCTTTCATAGTGAGGATACTTATCTGTGCACCCTATGTAATTGTAATTTTGAAAAATAATAAAAACATTTTTTTTTTTATTCTTATCATACTAATTGTTGACAGGTGGGGGCGGGGCCCGTTTGGACTGCGGGCCCCCCCCCCACCTTGCAGGTGCTGCGAGGGGTATACTTTACGGTCATGGTTTTAAGGAAATTGTTTGATGAATCTCAACAGCATGTTTGGCAGAACTTAGAGTCTAATATTTGATATTTTTTGTTGTCCACGTAATCGGCTTTTTTAATTTGGAATATAAATTACTGCTTTTTTTTCACTTTTATGCTTCATATGGGGGATCTTGAATATTCCAGTGATTGTTTCAGCCCATCAGCACTTTATAGACATTTATATGCACTGTCTGTCAGTTGGGAAGAGCTTTGACAAGGGAATGGGAAATTTAACTTGATCACTGCGTAAACTATTAAACAGATCTACTTTTTTGGTGACCGGCCATAAAATCATAAACACATGATGCACACCTGCTTCTTATTATTTAACTGAGTAGAGAATTCGTCTATTATTTAATTGAACACATAGAAATACAGTCAACTCCCTATAACTGCATAATTGCATGCTGGATAACTGTATTGTACTGCATAGCATGCAGTTGATTCTGTCCGTTCTGCTGACTTACTCCTGTTATGTGCATACTCTGGTTAAATGAATGTGACAGCAGTCCCAAGCATATGCAGTCATCAGGAGTGCACTGTAACCGGGTCGACATCAATGTAAAATTAAATTCTCAAGTTGTTAAATGTATCGTAATTCGTGGCGATCAAAAAGTCACACTGAAAGAAAAAATATATGCGCGTACATGAATATACACATACATACATAAATACTCCGATCTTGTGGATCAGATTCAGTGGCTAAATGTAGACATAATTGTTATCTCACAGCAGCGATGTGGATGCGGTGTGAAATAGTGTTCAGGACCAATAGATGCTCTACATGATAAGTAGCTGAGGCCCATGAAGTGTTTACCCGCTGCTCTCTGCAGAGTCTGATTTAGTGCGTGCTGTCGCAGAGTGACTGACTTCCTCTTTTAGCTGAGGTGTAACAATTCTCCGTTTAATTACTTTTGAGCCATGACTAAACTCCCGGAGAGTCGCAGGGGCTGAAATTGCCTTCTGGATGCACTTTGAAGCAGACGGGGGAGAGTTTTGGGAGCCAGGGGCCCACATGCGCGCGCGCCGGAGTGCTCAGTGGTCGGCTTTGTGCGCCGGGGGGTAATTGACCTTGTCGCTAGTTAAGGTCCGTCGCGTTTCGGGCCCAGGATGGGCGGCCGGCTCGGGACCGGGGGCCGTGGGCGGCGGCTCGGCGTTGTTGTTTGAGGGAGCGCGTGTGGGGCGCGTGGCTGTCGGAGCGGCCTTCTTAAGAGCAGGATTAACCCCAGGTCCCCCCGTGTCGCTCACGTTGAGCTCCAGGGGGCAACCCCCCCTCCCCAGCCTCCCAGGTCAGGCCTGACTACCGCACATTGGGTCATGTGGCGGGGATCGCAGCTTGCTCAGGATAGGGGTATCCCCCTCTCTGACTCAGCCCGGACACAGCCAGTCGCCTCCAGGCCTGTCCCCAGAGCAGGGTGACCCCACCTCTCTGTGGCAGCGTTCTCTGGGGAGCAGCCTTCACTTAAAAAATAAATAAATAAATAAAGAGCGCTGGCTTTTCCCTGGGCTTTTGACCGTCCACATTACTTACCTAATTTTGCATATGTGCACTCTGTGAAAAAGCACATGAATGATTTATGCCGCGTTTTTCTCTTTATTGTTGGGAGGCCATGCATCAAAGTGCGCTTATACTCCCTTGATTCATTTCCACATGAAAACGTTGTTACACCTCAGAAATGTATATTGATAGCCCGAAGTTTGAAATTGCTTGTAAGTAAATATGGTGTCAGTTTGTTTTTATTAACGACAGGACCGGTTCCCATTAATCCTCTCTCTTTTGTGCGCTGCATTAGGAACGGCCTGCCACCCGAGAAACCCGTCAGCGAGGATGTCAACCTGTACCAGAAATATATCGCCAGGTATGCAAATTCTCCGGTTTGCAAAAAGGGTTTGGGGAAAGTTCAGAATAACCTCTTTTTAATTGAAGACATATTTTATGCAGTGATAAAGTTGGATGTAGATCGGGAGAAAGAAGTTTCGTGCATGGTCTATAAATTATTAGTAAGCAACCAAGTTTATGGGGCCTGAGAAGATGAATTGAAAGTGGGCGAGAGAAGGCAGGAGAGTAATTCTGAGAGTGAGAGCGCGTCGGCCAGTCAGAAACTAAAGAAGCTCCTTGTGCATGTTGCTCACTTACCTTTTGCACAGTGAGATCCTTCTGAGGAGCTTTCGATGCTTTGCCTTTCATTATGATGACAGAATCATCTGACAGGATGGGCCTGTGCAGAAGTCTCTGGCTGCACCAGAGATTTGTGAGATCCAGACAACTTACACAGAACAGTGTGTTTAAGCGTGGCTGAGGATTTTTTAAAAAATGTTCGCTTTTCAAATCATGAATTAAAGAACAGTGATTCCCATTTTTATTCTTCGCAGCGTCAACGCTGACACGCAAGACTAGATGCTGAATGATCTAAAACACAGCCACTTACAAAATATACAAATCATTGTCAGGAATCCCAACATGGTGCTCCCTCTCTCTCTCTCTCTCTCTCCGACTTGGCGTCAGTCAATAGGCTTCAATATCACATTCTCTATTCATTCTGAGCCGCGTCAGAAGGTGATTATGGTTTTGTTTATTTGTTTATTTATTCATTTTAAAAAGGAGTACAAAAAAATAACGCAGTTTCAAAAGCCAAAGTGGCTGTGCCGTTAATGATTACTTTCCCAAGCCGTAACATGAAGGCCACAAATCAAAGCCCTGGCACTGACAGACATGCACATTTCCTCGTGCACACACAAAAACCCTCCTTGGACTGATTACATTTTGCAAGAAGATTTAATTAAGGAATTTTTAATGAGGCTTCTGCTGGCACTGCCAAGAACTGTTTTGATATTTGCGCTGCATAATGCATAAAATTTGTCTAAACATCTCGGCAGTTGATGCGCGGGAAGGCAGAAGATAAGCCCAGATACAGTTTCAATTTCCGTGTTGGAAGAAAAAAGGGAGAAAGGGAAGAAGAGGGAAAAAAAAGACAGAGAGAACTCATAAAAAGGGCAAACGCGGCCCGGTGCATCTGAGGGGGCGGGGGGTGGGGGGAGGTTCATCGCTGCTTTCGACACTAATGAGTGCACTCTGGTGCTAAAAACCATCTTTGTAAACTTGTATACACCCACCTTCCCCCCCTGCGAAAAGGGAAAAAGTTCTTTATCTTCTCGCAGCGCGGCAGTTTGATGTTTAAAGAGCTTCCCTGGTAGTGTTTAGTCGCCGGTTTCCCTCTTAAATGCTTTCATGCACCCACCATTGCTTAGCACTTTGATCAGCGCGTCTCTATTGTAACGGGAGATGCACGGCAATCTCTGTATCGCTGCAATATTAATATTTAATCTGCCTCTGAATAGCGGCGGCCCATTAGCCCCCTGACGCGGCAAGTGGGAATTGTCCAGAGGCGAAGCGATACAGCTGGGTGATGAGCAGTGGGGTGGGCCTGACTCCCCACGGGGGCCTGGTGTGCACACAAGCCAGGAGTGCAGTGGCAAAGCATGCTGGGAAGGGCGATGAAGGGCGGGCTTGTGTATGATAGATCTGCTATGGCCCTGGTTTTGTTTTTTTTTTTGTTTAGTTTGAGAAGGCCTGCAAAACTACCAGAAAGGCCCCCACAAGCCCCCTTGTACCCCTTGCGAGCAGACACACACACACACACACACATAGATGCACTCTCTCTCTTTATGCAGACATACACACAGAACCACCAACTTTTAAAAGGTAGTGGATTTGCCGTTCAATTAGCTTAATGAACTCGGTAAAGTGATCTGTAAAAGCAGCCCTGGGATAATCCATGCTACACGGGAAAAAATCTATTACTTAGCTCTTTTTTTTTTTTTGCACCCGTACTTTAGCAGATGGTGCTCTTGGCAGCAGCAGTGCAAATGTTTATTTGTGTGTTTTTGGATGTAATTGGAGGTTTTTAACAGTCATCATCGTCAGGGTTATAATCAGCCTGTAAACACTCAGGAAATGTAGCTCTTTAAACAGCCGCCAATCTACAGCAGCCCCATGCAGTCAGACGGGGAACAGAGAGGGAGAGAGAGGAGGAAACGGCAGCGAGATACACTCAAACCTTTTCTATTAATCCTAACCTTTCTCTGATTAAAGCGGCGCTGTTAACCTGGAGGACTGAGCACCGATTTGGCAGGGTTTAAAAGCGTGGGCAAATGACTGAATTTCACTCGGGGGGGGGGGAGTGGGGTTACGGTTTAATAAGAGTCTGCCAACTGCTTTTGAAATAAATTGAACTAATTTTGTTGAAATCGATGTGACTGGGGGAGTGAGTTGTGGTTGTGTGGGTGCGTTGCATAACCTCCGCGTTTGGCACTGCAGGTACAGGCTGGAGAGAGAAGTGATCTGAGTCACTGCGCAGTCTTAATGCGCAGTCATTTGGCCTACTGGCACACTGGTGATTTCAGTGAAAGCCGTGCTTGAAACGGCAGAGAATTTTATAAGCACACTGGGACATTACTGTAATTTTCAGCAGGAGAGAGGGCTTGTATACGGCAAATAATGACTTGTTATTATCCCATTTTTAGCCACTGCCTACGAAAGCGATCACATGTGAGGGACCTTTTTCCCTCGTTCTTGCTGTAACCTGCCTCTGATAATGTTTTCAGAGAACATGTTAAAAGAGGAGTTTTTAATCCTTGCATTTTTTTTATCTTGACTTATCATTTTATTGACTGCCAGGAGACATCTCCATAATTTCATCCTTGTCCCTGCAGGTCTGCTGCTTACTTCATAGTTGAGCCACCTGCATGCATTCTAATTCTCTCAGGCTATTCCCCAGCGCAACACTGGACAGACTGTGGAGGCGATGCACACTTCCTGTCCGACGGTTCTGTGGGACCGTGCAGCAGGTGGGCGCCTGTAGACCCAGCCTAAACCCAAACTTTACCTCTGCTTTGCCTTCAGGTTCTCCGGGAGCCAGCACTGCGGGCACGTCCACTGCGCCTACCAGTACCGAGAGCATTACCACTGCATGGACCCCGAATGCAACTACCAGGTGAGCTCCATGTTTCCTCCGCTCTCTCTCTCTCTCTTTCTCTCTCCCCCGTCAAATTCCCTAAAGCCTCGTTCCCTCCTTCCCTCCTTCCCCTAACCAGCACTGTCTCCCCGCTGCTCCAGCCCTAGCCTTGATAAATGAGATCACGTCGGGCGAGTAATGCTGTAGTCAAACAACCATGGTTCAGTGACTCTAAATGCCTGTCCCCCGCCGCTAAATTTCCATAAGTGAAAACGCAGAGCCAGGTGTTGCCGGATACCTGGATGATGTAAGGATGTCTCCATAATTTAATGTCCCACCCAAGGAGAGAGGGAGTTTTAGAACACTAACACTCGGCTCTCTTTGGCTGCCTCCTCCTGTGGGGGTGGAAAACCTGCGCTGCAAGGTGATTTAAATACATCAGCGCCTTGTTTTTCGGGACACACCCAGGCGAGACCCCGCGCACCGCGTAGACGGCCTCGCTGATATCTGTCAGCCGAACAGGTTATGACTACTGGCGCTCATCCAAATGAAAGAATGGGCCTTTTTTTTCTAAGCTACTTGAAAGCACAGTTGGACTCTGACAATTGGCCTTTTATTCTGGGTTAAATGTAAATACGTTTGAAATATGGTTCCTATTCTGTGTTTTTTTTTTTTTTTCAGAAGACATCTGCTCCAGCTCTGGGGCTGGTTCTAATCCCTTTTCACATTATTAATCTTGTCCCGGTCCCTGGAGTTGTCATGTACGGCACAAATAAAATAGGCGTTAAGCAGATCAAAACAGAAGGCTGTGTTTGTGCGCTTGCACATATGGCGTAAAAGAGCAGTCAGACACAGGCAGATTTACTAAAGATGTCAAAAATCACAACAAAAGTAGAGCTTCGTTTTTTTTTTTATATCCCCCTTCTTCTTTGGTTGTTCGGAAGGAAAGCATCACATGTTAAAATCTCCCACTGCAGTTTGTAATGGTACGATTATTTTTCAACCGGCACTGCACAGTGAGATGTTAAAACTTGACACGCTACAGCTGTCGCTTAAGCATTCGAATTTTGTCTCCGGATGGTTTGATGGCCTTGTTGTATTCACAATCTTGTCTTACATAAAACAAGCCTTTCCCCTGTGAGGAAGCCCTCATCAATGCCACTGAATAAATTCTGTAGCCGCTGTTTACTTTGTTGATTATAGCATATTTGATACACAGAAAAGCCAGGTCAGAAAATTGCGGTTTAATTTTTTATTCCATTTTTAACTTTGTTTGTGTTTCCATTTTCCATGATCCAGTCACTGTTTGCTCGACTTTTATATCTACCTTGTAAAAAGAGATTGCATTAGCACATTTACAAAAGGGTACATGAGACAGCAGGCAAGTAATCTGGACGCAACAGTGTCCGTATATTGCAAAACTTTCCAAGGACACCTTGGGTTCTTCTCTGAAAAAATAAAACACAAATAAACCCAGCGAAGGTGTTTGCTTGGATGCACCATCCGTTCATAAATCACCTTCAACATAAAGACTGGCTGCTTGGCCCGTGCTTGTTACTGTACAGCCTGTCCAACCAAAAACTTTCCCTGGGATTCACACCGTGTCACTTATTCTTCCAGCGGGCTTTACAGATACTTCCATGCCTCTGCTCATGCCTGTATGTAACACAATGACCGAAAGGTGAGTTAGTGAAGATTTTTCAGAGGGACATGGCAGGTGCACTTTAAACCTCGAATCTGAATCCTTTGTAGGCAATAACTCATGAAATACTGCGTGACAGAGTCCTGGAACATTACCCCGCTGCCAGCCTGCTGGGCCTCACTCCTTTCATGGACGTGTGTTTGCTGGCCACAGTGAAGGGAATCCTAAAATAAATGTACCAAGCACTCATGACCTTTACGCACATACTGCATACTATTAGTCATTTATTTTAAAAAATCATCACTTTTCTGCATTTCTTTTTTTTGTTCTGTTTTGTTTCATGTTTGTATCATTTTTTTGAGGTGGGGGGTAGCAGAGGGTGGGTGGGGTGGGGGCTGCTGTTTTGGGTGCAGCATCTGCTGTTCGTTTTACTTTGGCCACATCTGGACTGGTGTTGGTCTTTGTCTGGCCAGCCTGTCAGATCCCTAAACTACTATCATGATAATTTCAAAAAAGTAGCCGCAGCTAATAAACATATCACAGCCGAGTTGGTAGCAGATTGGTTCCTGTAACCATCTACTTTATATATGAAATCAATAAGGGCTTCAAAGCAATGGGAGATCTGACAACAACTAATAAATGAAAAGCACAGCATTAGTTGTTGTTATTTGCTCCCCCATGTAAAATATGCTTGACAGACGGGCAATTAGTGTAAGTATTTTAGAGAACTGATTATTCTTTCAACGTCTTTTTTTTTTTTCTTACAAACACCCCCGGCCCCCCTCCCGATTTACAAGCATGTTTAAAAGATGGATTAAAGTTGGGCATATTCATTGATTTCTGCGTCTCTGGTTTCAGTTCCTGTAACATCAGCTTAAGCCCAATTACAGCAGATTTGGTTGCTCTGGTCTCTCTGGAACGAGTTCTCTGCTGTTCTGGCTCGGCTGCGGTGTAAGAGGTTTTAATTTTGACGAGGGTATCATAGCACACTCCCTCATTATTACATTCTAACCCAGCAAGAAAACTATGCTTTAATGCTTTAATTAAAAATGGAATCATATATCAAACAAGGGAATTAAAAAAAGGGAAACATTTTTGGTTGGTTTGTTTGTTTGTTTGTTGTTCCTTTTCCCCCCCTTTGCGCATTGTGAAAACCATCTGCACGGAACATAATTTTTCTGAAGCCAGGAACACCAGAACCATGATCTTGCATGTCAAGTGATCTGTCTTAATTAAAAATCGGAAACGTGAGTTAATGGGGAAGGAGGCCCTGGAAAACACATTTAGGCAGAGAGTCTTACCTGCGGCAGACATCCGTGCGGTCCCCAGCCGGGGGAGAGGGGGCCCCGCGGTTTGAGCAGCGCGTAAGAGGTGAATTAAGAGGTAAGCGCGTGAGAAGCGGAGGGACCTCTCCTCTGGCGGACAGACAGGAGCTCCGTGCTCTGCCAGTTGGCTCCCGCCATCCGCAGCTGTTGCCAGAGAGATAAAACGACCTGTTGCTGGTTTTCTCACTGCCACCCCCCACACACACCCCCCACCCCCCACCCCCAGAAAAAACAACAAAAAAAGAAAAACCTCTCAAACCTGTTGCCGTTTGCTGTGTCCCCCCTCCCCCGCCCCCCTCCCTGCAGAGATTCACCAGTAAGCAGGACGTGATCCGCCACTACAACATGCACAAGAAGCGGGACAACTCCCTGCAGCACGGCTTCATGCGCTTCAGCCCCCTGGACGACTGCAGCGTCTACTACCACGGCTGCCACCTCAACGGAAAGAGCACCCACTACCACTGCATGCAGGTAACACGCACGACCCACCTGCAGCCCCAGGTGACTGCCCCCTTCCCCAGCCCTCCCACCCCCCAATGACCAGACCTTCACAGACTCCTCACGACAGGCCTAAAGCTTGTGGCAAAAGTCAGATTCAGTGCAGTCATGCATTTTTGATGACCCGCATCTAGTAACCAGTCATTTCCCTGGTGCGGTGTTGTTGCTTCAGCTGGGACAGGCCCTACGCAGGGTAACATGTGTAAAGATTTGTGTACCAGGGCCAGGGGGGAGGAAACTTGCACCAGCTGTAAAAAAATGAGTGACGTATGAACAGCACAACCCTGCAGCCCCTGTCTTGTAGGACTTCCCAATAAAAGCCTTTTTCACTATACCACTCTGCTCTGCATTGAATCACCCCATGCCACTCCAGAGCAGTAATCTGCAGGTTATGTTAGTCTTGGCAGTGGACATCGGGGCTGCAGGTCATGTGCAGTGACTCGCGGGATTCCCCTACACGAAACGTATTTCCACCCGAGGTCACGTTCCCTCACTCTCCTGTTTGTCAGAAATGTAAAAAAGGTCCGTGGCTGGCGTCAGGCCCAGGTTTAGGTCGTGAGGGTTGCTGCTGACGGGGGCGAAAGGTGGACGGACAGGATGGGAAGCGGGTTTGAGGGAAACGGCCGCGTCTCGGAGAGGGAAAGAGGAACGGAGGTTTCTCTCAGGGCCGCTGCCAGAGAAAGCCAGGCCACCGAGCTGACAAAGGCAAATCAAGACGTATGCTGACAGCCTGTGGAAAGATGGAGATGCGAGTGCCTTAACTGCATCTATAAAAGGGAATTACACTTCTTCCACTTTTTCCATTAAGCCTAAATTGCCATTTAAGAGCAGTTTTCATTCGTTTGACAAAAGGTGTCATAAAATAAATAAAAGAAAAATTAAAAGGAGGAACATTAAGCAGCCCTGTGTTCCTCTCACTCTCTCTCTCCTTAATTGGCATGGATAAAATTCAGTTAGCTGTTTATATAAACTTAACATTTTTCATCTTTTAGTACCAAGCAGCGAGTTGAAGATTATTCCCCACCAGATTTGTTTAATTTTTTTACATCTGCTTATTTTCAAGGTGTCATCGTGCGGAGTGCTTTCTCACCAGAGGAAAAGCGGCCTTGGTGGATGGCTCAAGATATATTCTTTTTTAAACCCCCCTAACGGCGTAATTGTTATTAGACATTTCAGCGCTTGTTTTAACAGCTCTGAGAACCAGCAGATGTTGGCACCCGTTCGCCTGATTTACGGGGAAAAAAACAGAGTGGCATTTTTTTCATTGTTTGACTCAATATGGTGAAGTTGCCCGGTTTGCGCGGGTGAAAAGTGCCAGTGATGATATACAAGTGCTGGTTTTAATTCAAACACAGGCTGTTTTTCCTCTAACCCAGAGAGAGCTGCTGAGTGCTGCTGCGTAACAGAACGTTTTAGACCAAAGAAAGTGACAGCCAGCATGCCCACCTCCCCCGACCTTCAGAGCATTTATTACACAAGTCACAGAGAAGCAGAAACTATAGCTACCTAATAAAGAAAGTTCCATTGGTTAATTAAAGGACAGGATTGAAAGGTGGGTCAAACCACGCACTGGCAAACAAGCTTGTCGTCCTCTAACAGCGACTTGCGCTTGAAGAAACTGGTTTTTCAGCCACTTCTGAGCGAATTGTTATCGAAACTATTTGCGAGTGTCTCAGAGTTACCACACATTTTATTTATTTGTTGCTGTTTTTTTTTTTACATAGTGGGTTTGTCAGGTTTTTACTACAGTGAGGGAGACCTGCATAACGGTTAGCTGAACATGAGAGAAGGGCGGCCTGCTGCATTTAGGTCACTGGAATCTTCCCTGCCCACACAGAGTACATTTTCAAGCAGAGCTATTTTTATGTCGCTTCAGTAGTATTGTTTTTCACAGTGCTGCAGTATCAAAAGTTTGTACATAATCACAACCGCATTGTCAACCGGGGGAGTTTTTTTTTGTCGAGTGCATGCTCTCGCAAAGTTCTGGAGCCATTTCATTTCATGCTAGAAAAAAAAAGTTAAAACAAAACAAAAAAAAAAACGTTGTTATGGTGTCCCTCCTGGCCTTGTGTGTGCTGCCCCTCAGAGATGTGCCGCTCCTCTTGCAGGTGGGGTGCAACAAGGTGTACACCAGCACGTCCGACGTTATGACTCACGAGAACTTCCACAAGAAGAACGCACAGCTCATCAACGACGGCTTCCAGAGGTTCAGGGCGACAGAGGACTGCGGCACGGTGGAGTGCCAGTTCTACGGCCAGAAGACCACCCACTTCCACTGCAGGTGAGGGGGGCGGGGGGGTGGTCGGCACTCTGCTCCCGCGGTGGTGCGCCGTGTGTGCACAGCGTAGGACGGGAGAAGGCCCCTCTCCAAGTCGTAACACACTTTAATGTGGCATTAAGCGGCCCTCCCCCAGGACACAGCATCCAGGGGAAACTCCCAGCAAGCTGCACCCTTCCCTTTTAAATCACACAGCTGGCAGAATATCACAGTGGCCTGGATTCAGTCCCACTAGTGCTAAATGCAAGTAAAACTAACTAAAAGTAAAAGCAAGTGCACAAAAATTCACAGTTCATGTTGAAGAAAAGTTCAAGGCAAATGTCAGCTGCATCCATGGGTGTATGTCTCCATGCAAAGCCTGTATGTTTATCAGTCTGAAAAAAAATCCTCAGGACATAAGGAGTCATTATAATCTGTACTTATTGTGATGTTCATGCCTTGAAAATTTCAAGGAGAGGCACAGTTGCTGTCTCAGTTTATTAGTTTTTCATTTATTTCAGTTTATTAGCACGTTGTGGCAACATATGTGAAAGCCCCCACAGAGTGTTAAACTCCAGACTCCATGTGATCTGATGTTTAGATAATTAATGATTTCGTGTAAACACTAAAAAAGGTCTGTTCACTTCATTGGTGGAGATGCGGGATTACATGTGAACGTGTTGAAGGGGAATCAAAGACAGAGTTGAAAAGAATGGTTTAGAAAAAAAAGGTTGAAAGAAGCCAATTACGGTTTTCCTAACAAAAGGAAAAGGCTTTGTAGTTTCTTCAAAATAAAATAGCTGTAATGGAGAAGGGCTTCGCGACAAAGGATTAATTAAGGCAGGGCCTTTGAGTAGAGATGTATGGGGGAGTTGGCCAGGGATTCGCATGAAGTCTAAAGTCTCCCCTGACTTAATACACATTGTACATAGATCAACCCACCAGGATCCATCTCTCCAGGTCATGTGGTTCATGTCTTTGGTTTGTAGCGTTTGTGACATGACAGCACATTTGGATGTTTCTGTTTTGCTGACAAATTCTCCCATTTTGTGCCTTTTCCCCTGACCCTACAGACGCCCTGGCTGCACGTTCACTTTCAAGAACAAGTGCGACATCGAGAAGCACAAGAGCTATCACATCAAGGACGACGCGTACGCCAAGGACGGCTTCAAGAAGTTCTACAAGTACGAGGAGTGCAAGTACGAGGGCTGTGTCTACAGCAAGGCCACCAACCACTTCCACTGCATCCGCTCCGGCTGTGGATTCACCTTCACCTCCACCAGCCAGATGACGTCCCACAAGCGCAAGCACGAGAGGCGCCACATCCGCTCGTCCGGCGTCCTGGGCCTCTCCTCGTCCTTCCTCATGCCCAAGGAGGAGCCGGAGGAGTCCAGCAACGACGACCTGATGGACTTCTCGGCCATCAGCAGCAAGAACTCCAGCCTGAGCGCCTCCCCGACCACCCAGCAGTCTTCCTCGGGCCCGCACCTGCTGCCCACTCCCACCACAGCCATCTCCTCCAGCCACACCGTCAAGCCCACATCCTCCCTGCCCCCCGCCAGCCGCATGTCCAGCCTGCTCTCCCAGGCCCTGCCCAGCAACATGCCGGTGGCCCTGGCCCTCTCCAACACCGGCCTCTCCGGGTCCAACCCCTTCTTCCCGCTCCTGCCCCGCCTCCCCCTCCAGCTGCCCCCCTCGGCGGCCAGCCTCATCTCCGCCGCCACCTCCGGTGCCCACTCCATGCCCACCGACTCCCTCTCCCAGAGCTCCGGCGCCGGCGGGGAGGCCGTCTCCTCCACCCCCACCTCCTTCGCAGCCACCTCCATCATGGAGAAGATCTCCGCCAGCAAGGGCTTGATATCGCCCATGATGGCCAGGCTGGCGGCCGCCGCCCTCAAGCCCTCCGGCAACCCGGACGCAGGTCAGTGACGGTGCACTGCACAGCCCCAAGGCTCCGCTGGGACAGCCCAGCTCTGAGCGTTTGAGTGACACGCACCCATTTGCATGCACCCACAATCAGTTGTCTAGGCTTGGCCAAAAAAAAAAAAAAAACGTGAATGAGAATCATTTATTCACAGAGGGTATTAAGAAAATCGATCTCAGCTTTTGTTTGTTATGTGGCACACCGTAGGGCTTGTAAACGCGTTGCCTTACGGACAGCAGAAAAAGAGGATGTGGCCATTCGCAGAGTATGTCACCACAGGTAGCGAGGCCACATCCACTTCCCCCCCCCTCCTCTGCTCTCCTCTGTGTTTGCGTGGAGCTGGCTGAGTCTGCCGCTGTAATCGCAGCGAGAGTGCACGCACAGGTCATCTCCTTCTCCGCGCCGAGGAGGAAGCACCGGGCGCATCTCTAGTTTCAGGTTGAAGAGAAATATAAAGCGTGTACGGCTCGGCTCCGGTGCCCCTGACCTCTTATAGGAGTGATCACTTCATCGATACCCAGAATACATCAGCAGATAAACGCTCCAGCAGTAGAGAGCAGACCCTGTAAAACCTTCTAATGTCATTCAGAGCAGGCTCAGGGGGCCTGTGTTGAACATGTTTCCTCATCATTGGCCTCTTATCTGTGCCTGCATTCGTTCCGAGCAAATGGAGGCTGAATAAAATTAAGTTCAGAAATTGAAAGTACAAAACATTTTTTTTATGCAAACTGAGATAAAAACAGGAATCACTCAAGTAGAAATGACCCAGAGCGCCAGAGCTGTCTGGGAGACGGAGGTCTTTCTCTCTGTCTGTCTCTCTCTTGCTCGCTCTCTCTCTTGCTCACTCTCTCTCTCTCTCCCTCTCTCTCTCTCTCTCTCTCTCTTTCTTCCCCTATCATTTCATTTCTCTGAAAACCTAGACACTGGTTTCCATTTGCGTGACTACACCACACCACTCAGTTCCACAGTGACTGGCTAACCAGTCGGAAAACCTACAATTACCATTTGTTACGCGACCCTATGTACACAAGCACGCGCCCTACAGGTCCTTCAGCTCGGTCACGGAAAATGCGAGCGCAGAAACACGTGTGAATCTCTTCTGCTCATGACGGTTCAGAGTAGCGGGAGTGTGGACTCTGCTGCGCTGAGACTACGACAGGTGGGGTGTGGATTGGACTGGGATAAACAGGAGAGTCTCAGGGCGATGCAGAGGCGGATTAAGGCCTGTTGGTATTTTTGGATAAGGACGGGTCCTGGGAGAGCGGGGCAAAAGCTGCAGCGGGAGGGCTGAGCGCTGAGAGCGGCCCTGTCGCAGGCTCCGCCTCTGGGGCCTGGGCAGGTATGGAGTTGAGGGGGACTGGTGGGGGGCAGGTTGCAGCAGGAGCCACACCACAGATGGTGTCACTTCCCTTCAGTCGCGCGTTCAGGCAGGAGTGCTCCTGGAGCCGTGTGCAGCCGCGGGAGCCGTCGCCGTGCTGAGCAGCGGCCGTGTCGTCAGGGTCCCGCGCTCGCTTAGTTCTCTCTTTTTTTTTTTTTTTTAAACAGTGCAAAGCCCCACGAAAAAAAAACAAAAAAAAACAGCACAAAAAAGAGCCCTGCATTTGTTTGTCAAATCAGGCAAAATGTGTGCTCGAATTGCGTGTAGGCCGGACATTTGAGTAAAAAACAGAGAGGAAGTGGTTAAGCTCAGAGTCTGAAAGGTGCGAAAGATCTCAGGACTTGGGCTATTTTCACTTTGTTTCATGTTTATTGGGGCAAAGAGGATATGAACAGGAGATGCCGCCTTATTGAGCCATTTCATGTATATATGAAAAAAAAGAAACAAATGAGCTGTGGTTCAGGCTCTGGCTGTTTGTGCAACAGAATAAAAACAACACTTCGACTGGAAAAAAGACCCGCAGTGCTGTACATTAAACAGCTGGTTATTTTAGTTCAGCATTTACTGTTGTATTAGCGTTTCGCACCAATTTACCCCAAAGTGTTTTTCTAAGTTGTGGTTTTTAAAAAAGATCGTGACCTCTGAAGGGTATGCTAATTACACGCGCAGTACAAACGATCTCTCGCAAGAGCTGTAACTTAGTGGGAGTAATTACACGCTAGAACATTATTCCTGGAGAACTTCCAGAAAACAGTCGCTTTGAGATCGACGCCGTTGCTTTTCTCTTTCCGTGTTTTTTTTTTTCTTTTTTTCACGGGTTGTGAGTGACTTTGCTAAGATAGCTGTGATGTTTTCATTGACTTCCCCCTGGATCTGCTCCAGTGAACATAACTTAGCTGTCTGTCATTAGTCTCCGGGCGGCGTCTGTCAAGGCCCTGTCGTCTGATGAGCCCCCGAGCTCCGGGTTCTGATTGGTCCGAGCTGTGCGGCTGTTTAGCTGAACAATTGGGCACAGCGAGGGACAGCAGTGGCACTTGTCCTCCGTTGGGCTCACACGTGTGGTCCGCTCCCTCTTGGGCAGTCTGGAAATCTGATTTCGGGGTACCGATCACGGACCAGACAGGAATCAGACCCCGGCTCTCCAGCGCATTTTGGGCAGACTCTGAGGCTGTCATAGCTTAACCTCCAGCCGTTGTCAATGAACCCAGGGGAGTGACAGCAGGAGGTATAAACTCAGAAAACTGAGATAAACAGCCCCCCTTATAAACAGTGGGACCCCGGCGCTGGTAACACACAGCGAGTTTCTCAAGCTCAGTGTCACAGCCATGGAGGTCTTCGGCAAGCCGCTCGAGTAAGGTCCCACGCGCGGTCAGAGGGGCTCCACGGCAGACCAAGGGCACACACACCCTCCGTGTCCTTGCCTGTCAGAGTCGTCACAAGGCCTGTTTCACCCAAACCGCGTGCCCCCCACACCGCAACCAATCACGGCTGATGCACTCAGCTCGGCGGCTGTGAAGCAGTGGCGGGGACTCCTCTCTTATTCTTCTCCTTTTTTAATAAAATACCACTTACCGTCTACGAAAAAGCAGTGCTCCTTCTGAATAGCCCCAGGACAAATTAATATTTCAATCACTTGGGGATTGTGGAAAAAGCCAGGGCACATATTCCTGTCAGCATTTCTCTCCCCCCTCCTTCTCCTCCTTCTTCATCGTTTTTTTTTTCCTTTTTTTTCATTCCTGTCTCACTCACCACATCCACTGAATACCTATCCTGGAAATCCGATCGAGAGGTCACACTATTTGAACTGATCTGATTGGCTGTCACCTCCAATCTGACCGACATGGCAGATGTCCCTTTTGGGCATGCTCAGTGGCATTGGCTGCCGTCCGTTGCCAGGCCAACGAGGACAAGCGGAGAAGGGAGGGAGGGGGTGACCAGTCTGAAACTGCCACTTTCCCTCAGCATTAGCAGCCCATTTAATGAACAGTTAAGAGGCAGCCCAGCAAATGAGTTGTGACAAGTGCTGCTGAAAAAGGAGTCTTTTTCCCTCATTCCTCCCTCCTCTCAATCACCACTTAAAAGCCCGGTAGCCTTGACGGCCTGACATAATTTTGCAATAATTATCACTCGGAGTATTCTTTTTGGCTGGGACAGAAGTCAGGTCGGATCTCGTCATGGGGGGAAATAATGCTGACCAACAATAACGGTGTTGTCTCTCTCCCCCCCTCTTTCCCCGTCCCTCCTCAGGGAACGGTCAGTCCGCTCCGGCAGGCCGGTTTAATCTGGTTCAAGTGAAGCAGGAGCCGGTCGACGCCACCTCCGGGGCCTCCCAGGACTCCATGCAGGAGCAGAGCCTGGACCTGAGCAAGAAAGACCACAGGTACGGGTGCAGTGACCCCCCACGCCCTGCAGGGCGGCGCAGTAGAGCAGCCCTGGCCCAGAGGCCCTGTTCATCGCAGGCTCTGTACAGCAGCAAGGCTGCTTCTGTCAGGGAGCCGAGATTGTACAGTCATTCCTGCCCTCTGCTGTATGTTTGAGCTGATTTATCTCCCAAATAAGCCCCCTGTGTTAATTAGTGCGTGTGCCTTTGTAAAAAGCCCACACATGGCAGGGTGATGAAACGCCGTTTCAGACACAGTCAGCTTCTCACAGATCCCGTGCGCATTAATCCAGCCGCAAAACATAATTTTTGCTTAATTTTACTCCAGCATGTTTAATGTCTGCTTTATTCTCTCAGATAGCGATATTAGCCCGTGTTATCAAATCCATGTGTGCTATTTTGCAACTCCCAAGTTTCAAAGGTTATTTACATAAATAGTCTCAGGAGCAATTTTCACTTTCAAGTTCAGTTTTGTTTTATATCATTTTTTATATCGCGAAGAAGTCTTTTCTCTTCGCCTCCTATCCCCACAGTATGTGATAAATGTTAATATTTACTGTTCTCATGCAAATCTTGACTAAACATTGTTCATTTTCCTTGTTCCAGTAATGAATCAAACGGACATCCTGTACCGGGAAATACATCTCTTTTATCCTCGCTTATGAATAAGGTAAGATCCATCCATCACACACTTTCATCCCAAGACAAATTAGCAGGACGCAGAGGGGGCTGTTTGTTTTTTAATGTTTCACCGCTAATAAGATGAGTTTGTACCATTTAAATTTTCCAGCCATTTTTCATTCGGTGTAATTTCAGCCCACCGCTCACAAATTAATATAATGAACCGGTAGCTGGATGCCACACCAGATATATAGAGATGTTTGTTTTTTGATGAGCTGTTTTGAACTCTGCGTACATTTTTTTCCCCTCCTTTCTCCCTTTTTTCCTCCCTCACTCTGTCTTTATTTATGGAGTTTGTAAATTATTTGATTAAGAAGCAAGAGGGGGGGAAAAAAATTGAAAAACCGTCACCCTCATTTTTTAAAAGAGTAAACGGTTGGGGAAGGATATTTAAATGTTGTGTGTTTTTTGTGGAGATTAAAATGGACAGTGTTTTAATCATACATCTTTTCAGACAGAAATAAATGTAGTGTAAGGATCCATTACCTTGATGATTTAAAGAGGTATCAGAATCCATTTTTCCTACAGTAAGACAGAGCGACCATGAAGTGTTTTTTTTTTTTTTTGCCTCGGTTAGACACAGTTATACCCTGCAAAGTACCTTGTTCGTCCTGACAGGAAACAGTTAAAACCCAAAGTGTCATTCAAATGACCTAGGCCCGACGTGTATGTTTTGGCCTGTGCTCAATTAGCGGTGGCTGTTAGCGAACTCAGCGCGGCCCTGCTCAGCAGTGTGTGTCTCCCATACACTCCACCCCCCCTCGGGCCCCCGTGGGTGACAGCGGTTTATGTGCCGTGTGCGTTGCAGATGTCGCAGGTGAATGCCGGCTTCTTCAGCACCATGAACATGAAGGGGGACCTGGAGAACAGCCAGGGGGCAGACAACTCGGAGGCGGCGCAGTACCTCAGCCGAGTCATGAAGAGACCCGTCCCGGAGAAGCCCGCCGAGCTCTGGAAGACGTACCTGCGCAGGTAACGTCCCTGTGGATGCTCGTTTTTGATTGGCTTAAATCACCGGCTGGCTCGCAGCTGCGCTGCGCGGGGTGTAACTTGAGGCCACAGCTCGTTTTAACGGTCACCTCCGCCTCCTTCCGCCCCCCGCAGGTTTGACACGGACGATTTCTGCGAGGCTCAGTGCGACTTCCTGCAGAAGGTCCACTTCCACTGTCTGGTGGAGGACTGCGGAGCGCTCTTCAGCACTGTGGACGGCGCGGTCAAGCACGCAAAGTGAGTGCGGTCCCACCTGGTCAACCTGGACAGGAAACCTGTGGTCTTTCTTTCTTTTTTCTTTTTTTTCTCTTCTAACATCATGCTTCCTCCCATCAATCAGAACAGCGCAGCATTAAATACTGTGTGCAAATAGCACGATTAGTACTTATGTTTCTACTGGAATGCGCAAGTCGACTGTTAACATTCCTCCATGCTAGTGCCCCTGTAATTAAGACATGTTTATAGCGGTCAACAATGTCAGCCCGTCTGTGAGTGAGAACATTCAGATCGCAGTCTTGTTTTTTTGATAAATCGTGTTCTCGAACATCGTGTGCTGAATTCTGAGCCTGCGGGAGGGGGGCGGCGGCGACCTGACATTGCATCTCCCTCTGTGTCGCTAGTTTCCACTTCCGGGCTACCCTGAAGGTGAAATCGGAGCCCCCCTTCAACGAGGCCAAGGAGCCCGGGGAGGGCGCCCCATCCCAGCCCCCCCAGCCCGTCTCCATGGTGACAGCGCCCTCCATGGAGGCTCCCACCATCACCACCGCAGGGGGGTTCGGCTCCTCCCCCTCCCTCCTGGCCTGGAAGCAGCTGACCGGCTCCATCCCCCAGCTGCCTGCCTCCGTGCCCAGCCTGCCGGGCACCTCGCCCCTGGCCACCACCTCCCTGGAGAACGCCAAGCCGCAGGTCAAGCCCGGCTTCCTGCAGTTCCAGGACAAGTGAGTGAGACACAGATGAGACCAGAGAGAGAGAAAATTAGCGCTGGAGGAGGATGTTAGCAAAGGGGTGGTAATGTGGCACAGTAACATCATAGTGGAGAGATAAAACCTCACACGTTCACTGGTAAGAGCATCTAAACCTCAAAATGTGACACATAAAGTACCGAAGCATTAGCCACAGGTTGTGTCACGGAGTATTTACACTGTTGCAGAATCCAAGGAATGTATGCACGACTGCGCACCAGGGACTCCGGTCTGTTTGTGTGTGCTGTTCTGGGCAGGAGTGTGAGGCAGGGCTGTTGGGGCCTAAAAGCTCTACCCACTGCCTCCACGGGAGTGTGTAACTAACCTCCGCTCAGCAGACACCGGCTCTGAATAATGGCTCCCGCTAAGGAGAAGCTGCCCCCTGACCCGCGACACATAATGTAAACCCTGTGCTTTCAGCAGTGCCGCTCTCTCCAAAGCTTCCATTACCTTGAGCGGACTCCACCGTTCCCTGTTCTCTTTCTTATCTTCTGTCCTGGGAGAGGCCGTTTTCCAAGCAACGAGCCCTTTGCTTCAGGAGTCCTCTTTGATCAGATATTTGACCACACACATTTCCATTTTATACGAAGCCCCTCCTTGCTGATTTGTTTTCTTTTAATTTAACCAACGGCTTTTTTTTGTGTCTTGTGTATCAGCGATCCTTGCCTGGCCACAGACTGCAAGTACTCCAACAAGTTCCACTTCCACTGTCTCTTCGGCAACTGCAAGTACGTGTGCAAGACCTCTGGGAAGGCAGAGTCTCACTGTCTGGACCACATCAACCCCAACAATAACCTGGTCAACGTTCGAGACCAGTTCTCCTACTACTCGCTCCAGTGTCTCTGTCCCAACCAGGTGAGTCCAGGTGCCAAACCCAAGGACCAGAAACAGAACCAGACCCAGAGCGGTGTCTTAGGCACAGGTGGAGGTGGATTCTAATGCGGGTTCAGGAAGCAACAATCCGCTTTATACACCATTCTGTTACTCACTCTATAATGCGTCATTTCTAACAGTAATGACTGTCCCAATTGTAGTGTTTATATAACAGTCAAATATTGACTGCTCAAATAAGCTCATACTAACACATCTTATCAATAAAATATTGTCACACAACTGACAGCCATTGCTGTCTTTGCTTGACTAGACCTAGTTCCTTCACCGCTGTCAGAAAGAAAATGAAATATTCTCTGCTTCCTGTCTGCCACGGTATTCTAAATAAGATCAATGCCCCTCCCCTCTCCTCCCTCATCATCTGTACTCTTATTTGGGGGAAAAACAGTCTAAATTAATTCATTTATGCATCTCCAACCATTCCTCAATAAATGCGCCTCCCCCGGTGGGGGAGAGGATCCTGTTTGCCCTGCTCCTGTGGGATGCTCAGCCCGGGAAGCAGATGGCGGGTTGGAAACAGGTTACAATGGAGGGAGGGAGATGGAGCTCCGCCGCTGCAAATGAGAGGACGCCTGAAAGGGGCTGGGACCCTCCGAATTCTCAGCAGGGGGTGGTGCAGAGGGGGGTGTTCAGAGTGCTGGCACTGAGAGCTTGGACCCGTGCCCGGGGCAAGGGGCCCGGGGGGCACTGGATCCGGGGTGAGAGCATCTGAAGGGGGGCACAGGGGTCCTCCTTTCACTTTCCCAAAAATGGGATATAATCTGATGAATTAACAGGCTGGTTGTTAGATAACTTAGAGTCAGTTCTTTTTTTAACCTTTGTATAATACGCAGCAATATTAGGTAACATATGTGTCTTCTAGTTTGTTCTAAATGACACGTATAAGTAATTTGTTTAATCGTTTCTTTAATTTACTTTCAAACTGGCTGTCGTTTCTCTTCCCGCACGGGCCAGGATACAGGACACCTACTGACGTTAACTTGCGTGTTTTCTTCCCCCCCCCCCCCCCCCACAGCACTGTGAGTTCCGGATGAGGGGCCACTACCACTGTCTGCGGCCGGGCTGCTTCTTCGTCACCAACATCACCACCAAGCTGCCCTGGCACATCAAGAAGCACGAGAAGGCAGAGCGCCGTGCCGCCAACGGGTTCAAGTACTTCACCAAGCGGGAGGAGTGCGGCAGGCTGGGTGAGCCAAACGTGACCGGCACCCGCGTGCGCGTCCTAATAAAGCCATAACCTCTCCAACGGCCCCGCCGCGGCGCGCGTAAAGAGACCCGCTTTTTTTCTTTTTATTGCGTCGGCGAGTATGAACCGGTTCGGGGGTGAAATCATTACGTAATGGTAATTACACATTGATCCTGCCGTCTACTGTAAACCCAGCGCTTTCCACTTTTTCCACTCTTCGTATACTACCCTGAGCTCGGTTCCCCGGCACCCGGGCGATTCGTTATCAAACGAGCGCAGATCGATGCATTAAACAACAGCCTCTTTGGTATTTCACATTCCCCTGCCTGCACAATGCTGTATATTCATGCGAAAAGCACGAAGTAAGGCCCTGGCTGAAACCGCAGTAATTATAGCATTCCTTGCAGTAATAAAACGAATATTTTCAGTTGATATGCTTTTTCAGGATCGCTCAGGCTATTTATATTAGTCTCCTGTATCTATTTACGCCCTCAAAACGCTCATAGTTATGAAACAGCGAGCAGTCAGGAGAACACCTACCTGCCTCTTTTTTTGTTTTATTAATAAATGTATGTATTTATGGCAGGCAATCAGGTTGACATTGTCTTTTTATGTGTATTTAACCTGCCAAGAACGAGCAATTAAACGAGTTTGTTAATTACCGGGCTTGTCTGGCTCAGTCAGTTTGTGTCGCCACACGTTTCCAGAGCTGAATCTTCATTACACAGAGATAAATAGGAAGCTGTTATTTTTTTTCCCCCTCAGAAAAAAACATCTAGCTGGAGGTCAACAGACAACGTGCCCATGCTCTCATGTCTCCTGTTTTAATATGTTAGTTGTATTACTAGAGTGGGAGAGGAGGGGAAAAAAAAGAATGTTTTTCAACTTTTACAAAAGCAAACACCGGAGCCATAAAGAACTGATGGTTCAGCAGGACGACAAGAGCCATTTCCATGGCAGCAGCGGTAAACAGAAGCTCAGTTATGACGTTACCTGGAATCCGCTCCCACAAAGAGCCCTGATATTTCAGCAGTTACCGCTATTTACTCAACTTTGCGTGTTTAATGTTATAGCTGGCGTGCACAAAAGCTATTTGATGACACGTGGCATTGTGCAGAACACTGGGCACCATGGCAACCAACGAGCCAGCACCTGGCCTGCATGTTACTCTTTCAATTATTTCAGTGCGTGCGATTCATAATAAAATTATTACTAGCTTGCCACAATATTTGATTAAGTTACAAAAAAAGCAGAAACTTAATTTGAATTCATATAGCAATTAGAATCTGTATGGCTGCTATAGAAAAAAAGGAAAAAGAAAAAAATGCAGCGATGGATAGTTTTTGAAAATTTAATTTAATATAGAAATAATTGTATGTTTACTTCAGATGGCAGTGGTCTGCTTATAGTTTCATTAAATATGAGAATTTATTTAAATGCCAGTTGAATAAAATATGTCCCCATAATGAAATCTCTCCACAGGTTTTTTTAATTCAAGCCTCTAATTACTCAGTGTGACGCTGGACTCATCTTCATGTTGTGGACATCATAATGTATTTGTGCTACCTGTACACTGAAAACTCAGTACAGCAGTGCTATAAGCATTTAAATACTGTGTACTAGAAGTTCAGATGCATTGAATATAACACTTTTATCCACAATGATAGGTGTCTGTTGAGACCACACATTAAACCACAATGTAGCAACACATGTTCATAAATATTAACAGATGAATAAATTTTATTGCAAATACATGAAGCAAGACAGCTGTGTGTGGTAAACAAGAAGACACAAGCGCAAGAGGGCCTTATCAGTTCTGTACCTCGGACTTCAGAATCAGACTTCCTGTGAACTAAGCTCATTGTTGTACAAGTCACTCATGCAAGTCTGAGTCTTAATGGTGGGATGTGTGTGGTTTCCCTCTCTGCTCAGGCTGCAAGTACAACCAGGTGAACAGTCATTTCCACTGTATCCGCGAGGGCTGTCAGTTCTCCTTCCTGCTCAAGCACCAGATGACCTCACATGCTCGCAAGCACATGAGGAGGATGCTGGGAAAGAACTTCGACCGGGTCCCGTCCCAGGTAACCATGGCAGCAACAGGTCCTGCTCTGGGCCAGCGGGAGCCCTGATGTGTTTTAGCTCACCCCGGTTACGCGCAGAGAAATGCAAACAGTGAGCAGGAAATTAGCGCTGGAACGTTACTGGCAGTGCTTTGCATATTGTAAGTATGCAAACAGGCAGGTATACAGAGAGTCTCCTTTGAAAGGCACGAGGCGCACCTTCACTTAGCGTAATGAGGTCGCTGGTGTTTTTCCCAAACGAGGTGCAGCCTAGCGCTCGGTGTTTGTAGCCGCGAGGGGAAATGTGTGAAGAAGTGGTCTTCCGGCCTGGTGAAACTGCCTTGGCCGATGTTGGACCAGCTTTATCCCCCCACGAGGTCCCCTGACCCCGAGTGCTCATGTGCGCCCCCTGCAGGTGATGTCCCACGCCCACAGGGCGGACGAGATGCAGCACATGGCCAACATGACGGCGGGCGCCATGGGCGGCCACTCAGGCCTGACCCCCGGCTTCTCCAGCATGATGGAGGAGACCGACGACTACATGGACTACATGGGCGGAGGTAGTCCCCTGGGCCTCTCCTCCGAGTCCTCCAATCAGGATCGCAGCTGCACCAGCACCCCTGTGGGCAACGAGAGCTCCCCGGCAGGTAGGTCAACTGGGGGGACAGAGTGACGCTACCCGGGCTGGGTTCAGAAAGCACTGCCGGCCTGGTGCAATTAATAGTGTCATCTGCTTATCATTTCAACACAAATTAATAGCAGTAAGCACAGCATCTTTGACTGGTAATGCTGCTGTCTAGGAAGATTCTACATCCTAAGCAAATATTCAACTCCACTTAACATAAATGCATCATGAGGCAGCATATTTCTTAGAACAAGGGGTAAACATGAAAGTGTACTCTGAAAATAGCACTGGATTTGTAACACACCGTATTCTATCTCTGAAGATGCATTTATTCGACCAAGTTAGTTGTTTTTAACCAGACACATTATGCGTTAAGTGTGATAATCCTGTTAGCTGTTTTTAACCAGACACAGTATGCATTAAGAGAAATATTCCCCATATGAATACATCTTGGAGTTTTGATCTTATTCTGATTTGTTGTCTTATTCACACCACTCTCCATTAATGTCTGAGACAGAACTTGACATTCAACATCACACACAGCAGTTCTACTTCTGTTTTACTTTTTTTTTGAGGCTTAAAGATCACTTTCAAAACCCCACATTCAAAGTTTGCTTGCAAACCATTGTTTTTAGAAACACTTCCATATTCTCAGTTGGGTGAGGTGAGATGGAAAAGCTGACAGCACTGCAGTAGTTTTATTTCAGTTCCACTTTCTTTCAGTTGAGTCCTACTTAAAATTACCTCATAAAAGCACCTCTTGTCTAGAAAACTTTGCACCCGGCCAAGGCTTTCTGTAGTTTATGACATTTTATCAAATCATGACGCTGTAAATTTATTTTACAGTCATCTCCCCCTCCCCTCACTTTTGTGTTATCCCTGTGGAAACCTTCGGGTAAAATGTAGAAGTAGGACTTCCTGTAACAGTAGGACTGTACTAGGATGTGTCTATAAAGAGGCCAAAGATTATCCTTCACCTCTCAGTTCTTGCCTTGCCTTCATTGAATGAGCATCATTATTTTTTTCCATGTAAATTTTTTTCATTTCAAATGGTATCTTCCATTCTCACCATTGTTGCTTGGGCTGTTTGGGTTCTTGTTTTCATTTTGGCTTCTTTCTTTGTGGTTTCTTTTTTTGGTTATTGTTTTACCTTCTCCCTTTGTGTACCTCCCACCCCTGTCTGTGCTTATGTGTCCCCACCCCCTTCCTCGTCGTCCTCCTCCTCCTCTTCCTCCCCCAACCATCCTGGACAACCTGTCTCCGTAGGATCAGGCTGCCAGGTCACTGCTCCTGCCGCCACAGCCCCCGCTGACACTACCACTACCCACAATGCACCTCCTCTGCCCCAGCTCCAGCCTCAGGCTCCGCCTCCATCTTTCCCTCCGGCTCTCCTCCGGCCTCCTCTCCCCTCGCTCCCATACCTCCTCTCTCCATCCTGTCTGTCATACTCTCTGCTCAGCGCCTCTCTCGGAGCCACTCGGAGTGTTGTCATGCCAACCAACACGCCAGCTTTCAGTCCGATCATTGCCACTCCGTCTCCGGTTAAAAACGATGTCCCTGTAGTGCAGGATGCCGCAGGTACTCGTCCCGACACAAACAAACAAACACAGCAGCAGGTGCTGCAGACTGGCGCTGGCGTAGACTAGTTCAGCAGCAACCTGTCTGGCCACTTTGTGTCCTTCTCCTGGCTACATAGATATAAGTGGATAGAGTATTATATGCTCTGCTAACTCTGAATTCCATGCCTACACATTAAGGTTAGCTAAACCAAATGCATTCTGTACTAATTCATTCTCATCCTTGTAAAATGAAATAGTCTCTTTGGTAGCATGCTTAAAAAAAAATAACAAAGTTGCATGATATAAGAGTAATGGAGTGATCTGTAAAGTGATGAAGAGAAAGCGGAATCTGACTTTGAGAAAAATGAGTTGTGTTATCTGTTAATCTGTCGTTTCTGTCAGAAAACAGCAGTGGGAAATGCGGTACTTGTGAAATGAGGCGGTGTGATAAACGATCTAGGTGTGAAAGAGGCCACCCATGTTTTTTTTTTGTTTTTTTTTTTGTTTGCACAAAAACATACCTGCAGAGATGCACCTCAGTCTTTTCCATTGGCTAATATGTTACCATAGTGTAAAAGCGTACTGTGTTGCCACACACCAAAGGTCACACTGCGCGGTGCTTTGGTGAAGGTGCAGAAACTTCAACACTCATAAGCTACGTTTACAGCTTACATTTTGTCCTGTGGCAAAAGCTCTTATTAAAGAAAGAGACCAAAGTGCATCCAGTAGACACCCATGTCTTACTTACCCCATTTTCCACAATGTTTTTTACTCTGACTTTGTTCCCTGAAAATTTCAGAGTTTCAGGAAGAAAGCTGAGTGTTGAGGGTGGCAACATTCAGTAAAAGCAGCCAACATGAGCAGTGCATAGAGGAAAATTGTGCATATGGCAGATATAATTTGTCTCAGCAATTTAAAACAAAGCAGCAAAACAGTGAGATGTTATGTAAAATCCAAAAAAGTGGTATAGTGTCACCTCCTGACAACTGCACATGCTCAGGGCTGCTATGAAGTTGTGCCCTTAACCAGAGTGTGCATATAACAGGAGGTCAGGGGGTAGGTAGGGTCAGCGGGATTAAAGTATGACTAGATGCAGAGTGTGTGTACATCCAGCATTTCATTGTAAGGTGGTAACGGGGAGAAGACTGATAAGGGCCAAATAAACTGAAAGGTAGATAAGTGGAGGTGCCACTGATGTTTTATGACCAGTCACCTCCCCATTCCCCCAAGTCACCTAATTTCCCACGTGAGAAGGGCCAACAGGATGAAGGCTGCCCCCCTCAAACCCAGCAGAGACCGCCGCAGCCTCCATTAGCATCCCTTTATTTTAATCACGCCGAAGTTTTATCGAGACCTGTGATTCCTGTCAGGCAGGCCTAGGATCAGATCGTTAGCACTGACCCCGAGCCGTTCCTGTAGGCGCGCCCTCCCCATAAACCAAGGGGAGCAGGGGTGTCCAGGTTCCCCCTGGCTCACTTATGTAGACTGCAGACATCCATTAAACACGTCAGGTTTCTATTGTCGTCAGATTACAGATTAATGTTTGTGCCCCCCGTTATTCATTATTCAGCGCTCATGTGCGCTTGTGAGATTTTGAGCAGGTCAACAGGGACGTGAATCATCCCCCCACATAGAGCAGGGAGCATTCGAGTCAGGCCAAAGAGCCAAAGAAGGGATTTTGTTTTTAACTCTCTGATGCGCTCAGCTCCTGTTGTTCTTTGCCTCCCCAGCTGAAGCTCCGTTTGCCATCCGATTGGCGAAACTGACATCTCTGTTTACCCCCCAGGCAACACCATCTCCATCCCCACGGCGACGGGGGCCAAGAAGCGCTTCTGGATCATCGAGGACATGTCCCCCTTCGGCAAGCGGCGCAAGACGGCCTCGTCGCGGAAGATGCTGGACGAGGGCATGATGCTGGACGGCTTCCGCCGCTACGACCTGTACGAGGACTGCAAGGACACGGGCTGCCAGTTCTCCCTGAAGGTCACGCACTACCACTGCACCCGGGAGAACTGCGGCTACAAGTTCTGCGGCCGCACCCACATGTACAAGCACGCCCAGCACCACGACCGCGTGGACAACCTGGTGCTGGACGACTTCAAGCGCTTCAAGTCCTCGCTCAGCTGCAACTTCCCCGACTGCCAGTTCTCCGGCAACAGCACCCACTTCCACTGCCTGCGCTGCGGCTTCCGCTGCACCGACAGCACCAAGGTGACGGCCCACCGCAAGCACCACGGCAAGCAGGACGTCATCAGCGCCGCCGGCTTCTGCCAGTTCAGCTCCAGCGCCGACTGCGAGGTGGCCGACTGCAAGTACAAGCTGAAGTGCTCCCACTTCCACTGCACGTACCCGGAGTGCAAGCACACGGTGGTGGGCATGTCGCAGATGGACTCGCACAAGCGCAAGCACGAGAAGCAGGAGCGCGGGGAGCTGCCCTCCGTCTCGCCCAATCAGGAGGCTCACCTCATGGGCGGGGCCGGCCTGCCCTCCGCCTCGGCCGCCCTCCCCCCGGCCTCCCCCGGCGCCCAGGGGCTCTCCCTCAACAGCGCCGCCATGTTCCTCCCCCCGGCGGCAGGGGGCGCCGGCGAGTACGACCACCCCGCCGCGTCCGTCAACCTGGACGGGTCGCTGAACCTGGGCACCGACGCCAACAGCTCGCTGTTCTTCCTGAAGAACCCCAGCGGCCTGGGCCTCAACGACTCCCTGGACCTGAGCAAAAAGATGCACCACAACCCGCTGTCCCTGGCCGGACCCAGCCCCACCCAGCTCGGCCTGCCGGGGCCTCAGGACGACACCACTGGCACGTCGGGCGACGCCGAGGACGACCTCTCGCCCGAGGAGGAGATCAATGCCGAGGAGGACGAGGAAGAGGAGGAGGAAGAGGAGGGGGAGGAGGACCTCAACACAGACTCGTATGAAGACTCTATGCCGGAGCCGGACGGCGACAAGGACAATGGAGAGAGTTTCGATGCTTCCACAAACCACGCTGACACTTCCCAACTGGAAAAGCAAGAGGCCGACCCGTGAAAGAGAAACTGTGGAGAAAGTGCAGAAGAAAAACCCTGTGTACTATGAACAAACAGGAACGACAGCCGCCTCATTTATCATGCTAAAGGACTTTGCCGATGACAAGAAACAACAACAACAAAAAAATTCTTACGGCCCAAAATGATTTATTATGATGTTTACAAGATGACCAACATTATTAATTTAATTATGCATAACAAAACGAACAGGAAAAGAAGCAAACAGATGAGGCCCTCTTTTTACACACGGGCGGAAATTCAAAAGTTTTCCTACACATCAGTCTTTTTTGTGTGCGTGCATGTTTGACTTTAATTTATTTTATTTTTATTTGTTACTTTTTTCGTGTGTGGAAAAAAAAACACCGTAAAGAAAAAAAAAAGCGAATATATATAGCTGTAAACCCTAGGTGTGTGGACGTTGACATACAAAAGGAATTTGTCAGTGCAGTCATTACATGAACTGCTGATCCCTTGATACTGGTAAAAGGGAAATCGCTGTATAAATATACATAGGGAGATTTATTGAAGAGGTCGTGTTAGAATAATTGATTTAAATGAAAAACACAATGCATTATTATTATTATTATTATTATTATTATTATTATTATTGAAGTGCAGGGGCTCTGCATTAGTGCTTTGGCTTGTTCCCTTTCCGTTTGTCCCTTGCAAGGTTTTTTTTTTGTTTTGTTTTTCCGTTTCTGTTTTTCGATTGTAATTTCTTCATTTAGAAACGCCGTATCTCTCGGTGAGTAGGATCCAAGATTCCATTCCATGGCCGTGGTTGGCTTCCCCAGGCCTGCTCCACAGGCAGGCACCAGGGTGACGTTCTCAGTCGAAAGGGGCCTCAGACTCAGATAACACACTCACACTCACACTCACACACACCGTTCTCCGTGCGTACAGCTCTCAGAAAGCGCAACTCTAACCAAAAGCTACCGTACCTGAGCTTTCTCAGTATTGTTTTTTTTCTCCCCGCCTCCCCCCCGTGTAACGATAGCCACTGTTTACCTTATAGGTTTCGCGTATGGATAGTGCACTTTTATGTGGATGAACATATATATATTATATATTTAAATACATTAAGAACATATATTTAAAATGTTTTTCTTTTTTTGTAACTGTCCGGAAGTTTGCATCGTTATTGCATCACTGTTGCGACATTTTTCCATTGGCACCGGGATGATGTGATTGAAGGCAAGTTATTTTCCTGTTGTTTGTTTTTTTTTTTCCTTTTGTGTTTTATTCATTAGAAGTTTGTCCCTGCAAAAGTGGCCAGTCAGTAGGCCAGTCAAAGGAGCAGTGAAAACGAAGAGGCCATGCAGGGGAGTGGGCTCTCCTGCCAGCGGACTGGCTCGTTAGCTAGAGTGGTCGATGGTGCTACTGCCCAGGAGGAGAGAGGGAGGGGACTGCGCTCTCCCAGGTTCTTCAGGATGCACGTGTGGACTGGAGTGTCTTTCACCAAACAGCAGTTTCACGGTCTGAATGTAGAGAGAAAAAAAAATGAGGAAGTTCGGGGGGGGTTGGTTTTGTTTTCTTTTGTGTAGCATGAACCAATAGATGAAAACAAGATGGTGGGTTTTTGGGGGGTTTGGGTGGGTGGGAGGGGGTGTTCCAGGGGTTTTCTCTGTCTCAGAAACCTCTTCATATCGAATTACAAAAAGGAAAGGAAGCATTTGTGAGACTAATTTTTCTGAAAGTTTGGATGAACTGAACAGCAGAAATGAGGAGTCACTAAGAATTGGTGAGGGGTGGGAGTGGGGGTCACGTGAAATGTACAGAAAGAAAACAATGTGTTTATTATGTTTTTTGTTGTTCTCCCTCAGCCAAGACAGTGGCTGAGCCTCAATTGTAATGGTTTTTATTTAATATTTATGTGACCTTGCAATGAGAATTTAGGGTGTTTTGCACTTTTTTAGGTTCATTTTTACTTTATAAAAAAATCCAACATATATCTTTTAACAGGGAAATTGCTTTACATTATTGTTTCAGTTCAGTTTGCTTTGATGCACAAATAATTGTTTAGTGTGACGAGAACTGTTGTTCTGTGTTTTATTTAAAAATGAGGTTTGATATTATTTGCTTCCATAATTTGGTGAATTCAACATGAAATCGGCCCACCAGATGTATCTGTGGTGGCCTGAGGAGAAACACTAATAAGGACTGTGATGAATTCAATGCTTTATAAAATACAAAAATAAATATCGAAATATTCAAATAGATCTAAATTACTAAAAAAACCTTTTTTGTAGCCGAGCCTGTCTCTTGGTTGACTGTGTCTTTCGACCTCTGGAACAACTGTGTAAAAAATCCGGGAGCAGAAACTGTTAAATTGAGATGATAATTTCTTGAACATGGCTCTGAAAAGAAATAAATGATATAGGTAATTAAATGTGTAGATGATGATCTTCAAAATATTGTTTCAAGAAGAAAAAAGTTGTACAGTATTTTTTCTGTAAAAAAACTATATATGAACAAAATGCTCTTTGATGAAATTCTTCCCTTAAAAGAAAAGAATAAAAAAAGGAGAAAACGGAAAAGGAAAAAAAAAATTCCAAATTTTAAAATAGTCCCATCATAGTTTGCTTGTGTGCGTGAACTTTTTTTTTTTTTTTAATTTTCTCCCCCTTAGATTGAGAATTAGAGGTAAACCAATCATTTAGGGCCCTTGACTGACTGTAGCACTGAACACAGTTGGGGGATTCAGTTTGTAACTTGAATTTTGCATTAGAGAATCCAATTTTCTAAAGATTTTAAGAAATAATACGAAAACACACTGATTAGATTTATTAATGGATGTTTCTGCAGTAGTTAATTTAATACCATATTTTACTTCATTTTGTTTGTCATTGTTTTGTGTGCTTTTCATTTTATTTAATTGGGTTATTTTGTTGACATTTGTTTGGCTTTGGGCATGCCTCTCACTTAGCCGATTTAATGGATTTCCTCTCTGGCCTCAGACACAAGGCAGTGCTTCACTTTGGCTTTTTTTTTTTCTAAGAAATGTTGGAATAGCGATTGGGCTGGGAGGCATATTGTGCACTTGAATACATTTTATGTGTGTAAAATAGCGGGATTTGTAAAAAGTGAAAAATAAAGAAAATATAATTATTATAACAATACAAATGTGCAAACTAGTGTTTCAGCCCAGGGGTGTGATGCGGGGTGTTACGCGTACAGGGGAGCCACTGTGTGTGCAGGCGCGTCGTCCTGAGTGACAGCGTCGCCTCGGAAACGTCAGCACGCGGCTCTCAGGGGACGTCCCTCCCCCTCCCAGCCCGTGGGTGGGGCAGTGGGGTGTCAGACCACTGAGATTTAGAGGACGGGGTGCAAATGGGGGGGGGGGTGCTCGGAGGGGGCAGTTCATAAATTGCCCCCCTCCCAGTGTGGCAGCACAGTGAGGTTTGGCTGTGTCTCCTGGCGTAAGGCTCGCAGGAAGCAGAGAGAAGCTTCTGAGATACAGAACCAGTCCGGTTGTGGAAAGTTGTCGGTTCCTTCAACCACATTCTATTGTTTTTTTTTTTTATTCCTTTCTTTCATGCACATTTCTTCTCAAGGACGAACGGTACTTAAAATATGTGTGTATGTCACTCATCTGTCCCCAGAGAAATTGAAGAAAAACATCTGCTCCATGCAGATATGGAATCAACAATATTTGTTGTCTTTTAGGGTATGGACATTTTTTTTCCCTGAGGACTTCCATGCCTCCCGAACGAAAAAAAAAGGCTCCGGTCAGAGGTGAGGCAGGCCGCTCAAAAGAGCGCTCAGAGTATCAGAGCAGGGCTCCTCGGCGTGTCTGAAATCGACGCTCTTTGACGAAAAAGGGAAGCCCTGCCGGTGCCAGCAGGATTAGACGTTCGGGTTCCTGTGAAGGAGAGTGACTGTTGTGCTGTTCTGACACTCCACTGCCACTCACTCACACAATGGCCAGCGCTGTGTCCCCCCCCCCCCCCCACACCTACTGCTGCTCACAGCTCTCCTCCTCCTCCTTCTCCTTGTGATGTTTCTTTAAATAAAAAAAAATTATTATAAAAAAGAAGAAAAAAAAAAAAACGGGTAAAGGCATCACCATCTGTCAGCCAGCTGGTATCCTGTATATAATCGAGAAAAAAAAAAAAATAAACATGAAAATTATATTAAACAAAAACCAGACGGAAACGACCTCCAAATCCTGCATTGGCTGCTGCTGAAATGACAGATCATTTTACTGTTTTAATTAGCCGACAAAGAGAAGAAAAAAGGAAAAAAAACTGGATTAAATGTCTGTTCTCTGTAGAGTGAAATAAAAAAAGATTACTACAATGTAGCAAACGGAAAAAAAGTTTAGCCTTTGTAATATATATTGCACACTAGGACTATAAGCCATCTCTAGCTCATGTTGAATATTAATGTGTATTTTTTTTTCTTTCTGTGGGGAAAAAAGGCTTGATTCACAAACACTCTGTACATGGAGACAACTCTGACGTTTTATATGATTAAAGTAAAAAAATAATTTAAAGGAATTGGTTTTCTCCGATACTTGAATCTGCTCCCTCTGCACCTATGTTATTAATAACTGAATATTTTTCCACTTGAATTTAGTGCTGTTAGCAATTTGTGTTTTATTTATTTTTTTCTGCATGACTAATGCAAGGGTTGAGATTTTCACTCAATAAAATAAAAATATACTGACAAAAACTGTAGGCCGGTGGCTTGTTTAATTTTTATTTCTTTTTTTTTGTGGTCTGTTCCTCTCAGATTCTCTCTGCTGCTCTGAAATGTCAGCAGTCCCCGGCCGCGGTCCCGTGTTTGCGTTTCTCGGTAGAGTTGCGTGCGGTTTGATGAATGTACAGGCCGCACACGCGCAGACACGGGGTGCGGGCCCAGTCTGGCCTGACGCGTCGCGGGTTGACGTGCCAGGAACAGGTTGCAGGAGAGAGAAAGAGAGAGAGAGAGAGACAGCAGAAGTGGGAGAGGCGAGAACAACCGCGAACACGGGCAACAGGTGTGCCCCGCGTACGCCTCGGCCGACGCCGGCGGTCACACGGCTGCTACACGCCGCGTTAGGGCCCGAGCAGATGAATCCTCTCATTAATGGCGGTCACACGGTGAAAAAAACCGCCGGCGGCGGGCAGTTGGCCTTGTCTGTAAGGATGAGAAGGGAGAGCACGTTCGTGAGAGGATACGCCGGGGATCCTGGGTAGTCTGTGGGAGGTTTGCATCAGGGGCTAGGGCAGCGGCAAAGAAGCTGGGTCAGGGGGAGCCACTGGAGCTTCAGTGGATGGACAGGTACTCAGATCACCTGAGACTGGATGTCAGTCAGCTGCTAAATGAAGGAAACACCTGAAATGTGACTGATTATTGACTCTTGACAGTGCTGTCAGGCACCTGAATCATGGTCACACAGTCTGCACATTTACAATAAGTATATATGTACTCACCAACAGTATGCATAGTACACACACACACACACACAGACACACACACACACACACATATATATGTTTATATGTACATACATACATAACCTGTAGCATATACCTCTGCATCTACCTTTAAATGCATAATTCCAAAATAAAAATCTGAAGTTGTCAAAAGGGTGATGATTTCCCCATTTGAAATGTGTGTTATAATGTAAAAAGTAAGCAGCCCTCACTGTTCTCTTTGCCAGCCTATTCCTTGTTTTCCCCTCTTTGATTTGATTTCATTGTCATCTCTATTTTATTTATTTTCATTTATGTATGTGTTTATTTTGGGAGGCTCTTAGTGGAAATAAAAAAAAAGAATTCGCTGGGAGGCCACTTTGGCATTGAGAGCAGCTGTTGCATGAATGAAAAATTAAGATCAGGGACCCCAAAGGAAAAAAGGAATTGGACACACATTCAGCCAATTTAACATTAACAAGACCTTATTGGAAGCAGTGTGTCACGCCAGAAATGCACCCTATTGCCTGCTGTTTCTGCCTGTCTGCTTACGTGCTACACAGACGGCCCTGACAGTAGTATCAGGAGGTTGTATCAAAATCGGTTGGCGGAAAAAAAAAAGAACAGTGGGAATGTCTGAGGGAAATTTCTCCCTCAGCTGTGCGTATGCTTTGGTGTGTACAGCTGGGTAATGGTGTTAAAATTGATGCCAGTCTCAGAGATTGTCATGCAATTACCAGCGGTTTCACACTGAATTGTCACAGCAGGGGGGTGAAATTGGCACTGGGGATGAAAAATGTAAACACAAGAGGTCATAATGACTGAAATCATGACATTGGTCAGTGCTTTAGTAACCTCATTTTGTGGTGAATTTCTTGCAGAAAACACCACAGAATTCCCTGAAGTATACACCCATTCAGTGAAACAAAGGCAGAAATGGTTGTGTGTAATCAGATGTACTTTAATATTGCCTTTAAACAACTGCAAAGGCAGTAACCCCCAGTCTGATGCGAGTCATGTTTGTTGGACCCCCAGCATCTGATTGGCCAGCCAGCCAAAAAAATGTGTTTATTCATCACTTTATAACAACAAATTTAGTCAGAGGGATCTTGAATTAAATTTTTCTTCAGCCTTTTATAGAAAAAAAATATGATTGGGGTTTTTTTATTTACTTGGAACTTGGAAACTTGGAAAACAAAGAACTTGCGTGCGAAATCTGTCTTAACAGATTAAAGGCCAGTTTTTAATTCGTTTGGCACCATTATAAGCAGACCAAAAGGAAACATGTCTGCAGTTGCACAACTCTGGATAAACAAGTAAGGAATTTCATTGAAAGATCCACTGCTGCTGGCATGTGGGCCAAAGCCCGTTCTGCAACATTTTTCCATTTTTGAGAAAACTCTGTTTGCCACACATTAATGGGTATGGAGAAATGCCAGATCGACGTGAGAAAAGTTTTTTTTTTTTGTCCTCCATCATCCAACCTTGACAGCAACAATATGTGTTTGCATTCATATATCAAAAATACAAATACATTCTTTGTTAGGATAAACAAACACACCCTCAATTGAATCTGGTGACATTCACTTAAGCAAGGCATATAATTGACAGTCAAATTTGATGAAAGTAGGGGAAAAAAAGTTTCCACAAAGACCTCCAGTAGACAAACATCAGATAAAGAATCTCTCTGACATGCCGTCATCGTTACACTTCACAAAGCTGTAGTGGAATCTGAAGCTTTTGTTTTTTTTTGGCCCAGAGACCTGGGGTGAACTCTGTTCCAGGTAATCTAAACTGAATCTACAGGCCTACTTTTCATCTTACAACCTACCATCTATGGTGTAGGACAGTAAAGAGTCTGAGTAAGTGAAACAAAGCTTTGTCATGATGACCAGTGAGACTGAATTTGCAGTTTCCACAAGGACTTCGCAGTCTAGACTAAGCCAGTGCCGCAGAAAAGTGAGATGTTGCACAACACTGAGTTGTACCAACTTGTGAGCCAATATGAAAACATTTAGGTGTATCGTAGAAAGAATGAAATCAATGCATAATACATGCCACTGAACTTTGTTTTTAATTTTGCCGCGTAGCATCGAATGCAACAGTCAACACAACTGTGGGCTCAAGTTTAATTAAATTAAAAGTTTAATTAAATTTAATTAAAGGTTTGCAATCATTAGTACTGTTTCCCTCTTTTATTATTCTATATGTTGAAATGTATAACAACATATTTAATAAATATGCAGTGCAATGCCACCTGTTCAAAATTTGATTACAGACATCATTGTGTATTCTATTTGCACAAACAAACGCACATATTTTACACACACAATTATTCAGGCCAAATACAGTTGCTTAATGACTGAAATTAATTTATTTGACCTACGAAAACGTTTCATTGGGCATTCGTCACATTTAGTTTTAGTAACAGAAAGGGCACAAGTAAACAAAAGGGGGTTCTTCTGATTCCTCAGATTTAAACACCGTCCGAAGGAAAGCTCGGAGCTGGACCCCGAGCAACGGGCTTCTGAAAAGCTAGATGCCCCGTCAAGTTTGTTACATAAATGTTTACACAGAAATACCAAACATTACATTCTATTTGTTTTAGTTTGTTTCAAAGTTTGCCTGATGCCATAAATTAGTCAGCCCCCGTGTTTGAAGGGCCCTTTCCACCGGAGAACAAACAAACCAGTGGCGAGTTGCAACACGAAACAAGCATACAAAATTGTTAATCTCACCCTGGCCTGCGGCCAGGGAGCCATTAGATTTCAAGTAGTTTGCTTAAAAATCCAAGCGGCGGTCTCCTGAGCCGAGGGGAAATTGTTTCATCGCTTTATAACTCGGTCCAAAAGGGGAGTGCTGGGGGAAAGGAAAAAAAAAAAGCAATACCGGGGGTCCTGGGGGCCGGAGCGATTCTAATTCGGCAGGAGCCGCGGAGGCACACACGGCGGCTCGGGGCCCCCGCTTTCTTGGCAACCGAGGAACTTCTTAAGTGCTAAGCTGTAAATTTGGTTAATTTGACACGAGTCAGAGGGGAATGGGATCGTTTTCCCGCGGAAAAAAAAAAGAGAGAAGCCGGGGAGAAATGTGTTGACAATGAGCCGAAATGGCACAATGCGCTCCGTCTCTCCGCGCCGTCGTGGAGGGGGACCCGCAGAACCGGAACGCAAATTGACTCCGTGATGGAGCCATACAGGCCCTCTCCTCTTGTTTTTTTTGGCAGTCAGGTGTTGGAGCGGGGTGCGTGGAGACAACACCACGCAGCAGCATCAATGCCGTTAGTACCGAATTCAATTAATTTCACCGTCAGGAAGAAAAAAAAAGAATAACCATGAAAGGAGAGGAATGCACAATACAGGCCTATTATTTTTTGTTTGTGGGATTAGTTACACGGTAATATAGTCTGCTGTATCCACTGTCTACCTGCCCCATTACTCTACTCTGGAATACAAACCGGAACCTTTTACAGTAAGCAAAACTTGAATCCTATCCTTTAAACCTGGTCAGGGGAGGGGGAAGGGGTCAGAACAAAAAAAAAAAGAGAAATAAACATATGACATTTTGGGAGAATAATGAACATCACTATTTAATGGCAATGTTGACCTGTGTGTTGCACTTGAGAATGTGAAAGAGTGGACAGAAACTACATTTCCCAGCATGGAGCTGTACTAACAGAATGCGGTGGGAAATATCCAGGCTTTGCGGTGCATCAGATTTTTTTCTGTTTTCTCCTCTCTGCTCAGTGAGCAGCTTTACCCAGTGCGAGTCTCACACACATGGGCAACAGTGGAAGGGTAATTCTAAATAAGGACCAAGGCCTTTTAAAATACCATTTTTGGTGTCACAGCTGCGTCCTTCGCAAAAAACGAGGATGGAAACAGGTGTGATGCGTCCGACGCTAATCTTCCACATTATGGTTGTTGATAGCACCACGGTCCCCCCTCCACCCCCTAACCCCCCTCACTTAAAACTCTGTAATTTAATATGGAATACATCAGCAATGTGACATTTGCAGCATGGAAGAGGGAAAGGTTGGGGGAGATTCTGCCCAAGCTAAGAATAGAAAATGTGCACCAATGGCTGGTTTTCTGTTACCAGAGGAATTCTGCGAGTCCCGCGCTCCTTCCAAACTGGACGATGCCGGCCCCGGCGAGGGATTTTGGGATTGTTCTGTTTTATTTTTTTTCCCCTCACAGGGCTTGAAAATTTTGGATTGTGTTTCGCAGTGACAATCCAGGCCAAGTTTGGAGGACAAGGTCATCCAGCAACCCACCCTCCTCCCCTCTGTCCCAGGCCCACACAAACACAAACACACACGTGGAGTACGGGCACGGGAGTCCGGCCGTCCTAAACATCCGAAACCCAGAACACAGTTAATGTGAAAATCTGACGCAGGGACGGGACAGGGCGCACAGCTACAGACCCGCTGTATGTCCCCGGGTTCCAATTTCATCTGTCATCACCTGAACCCCAGGCCCTGTGTACGCCCCCAAACCCCTGCCCAAGAACAGCAGGGTTCATAGCTGAATTGTTTTCACCACGTTTTCCTCAGAACCTGCGAGGTACGGCATGCAAAGCGTTCGTCAGTCAGCGAAGATCACCTCGAAAGACGAGTCCGGGTAATGTAAGTTCTATTTCTGGGTGCCGCATTTCTTTCTTTTTTTTACATTTTTTTCTGCATTCCTTAATCACTGAAAGTTACGCTGCAGGATATGACACAGACAAGAAGCTGTGTGTAATTACAGGTGGAGTAATAAACCTGGTAGTGGTGATGTTCACAATCCTAATTAAGACATAAATCTGCAGGCTCATTTCTCAAGCCCTCACCGCTGGCTTTGAGCTGCGCTGCACCAGCACGCGGAGCGCCGTGCGTTGCGGAGCGCCGTTCCCGCACAGCGCTCACACGCAGGGGACACACTTTCCCCAGCACCACTGCCGAGTGTGCATGTGTGCAGGCCTCACAAAGAAAGGAAGAAAAAGAGAAAGAAGTGAGAGTGAAAAGGGAGGAGAAAGAGAGATATTGAAGTATCATTCATTCATCATAGCGTGTTATTTTCCCTTCCACCCCAATCCCCCCCATACCCCCCCATCTCCGTGCTCCAGGTGCTGCTAACACGGGTGCCTGATTTGTCTAATTTTCCGACGCCGGTGAGCTTCACACCTGTTGCCCCAGCACCGCCTGCAGTCCTGAGCACTCAACAGGCAGACGAGAGGCCCTGGATAATCCATTCTTCTGCTCTCCTTCCAGCACAAGGGCATTTTTCTCCCTCCTGCGTTCTCATATCCGCCCCAGCTCCTGATGGCTCATTACAGGGCAATTCATAAATATTGTCTCCAGTATTACCACTTCCAGGGGCGTCTCGGCAGCGGGGGAGATTTATTGACCTCTCTTACAGGCCGCTATTGTTTTTACCCTGTTTTTCCCTGTGTTCCGACACCTAGGCGAACCCGCCCGCTCGCGTCCGACCCTGCTGACAGCCGCCACACACACGGCCCCCGCGACGGGAAGGGTGGGGGGAGAGGGGGGGGGTAGGCACATATTTGATCCGTTTAAACTTGAAACAGGGCCAGGAGGACATCAAATGACACCGGGCCACACAGAGAGCTGGGGAACAGGGAAGTGGGGGAGGAGGTGGGAGAAACGCGAGCCCGCTCGATTGTTCAGAGTTTATATAACGAGTGATGACAAAGTGCTTTATGACTCTGCAGTGTTCCGGGGGGCCTGCGACCGAGGCCTTAAACAGCAGCCCCTCCTGACCTTGGGCAGGCGCGCGCGTGCTCGTTTCCGCGGCGAGAGGGGCCGCGGCTCGGCTGCCGTCCCGCGCTGCGAAGCGCAGTTGGCCTCTGTGGAAAAAAAAGGTCCTTTAGAGGTTAACACAGGGCTTCTTCCTCTCAGAGCAGCAACTGAAAGGCCTAAAAAAAAAAAAGCAGTTACGGCTTTCACTCCTGTCTGTTTCTGCTTTCACACTGTAGGAAACCGCTTTACCCCAATCAGCCTGTATACAGCATTTTCTCCTTTATAACATGCAAATGCACTGGTTATTTCAGAGATGTGTTCCTCATACATGTGGGAATGTTGCAGATGAGCCAGCAGAAGCATCTGCTGTCCATGCTGTTAGGTGTGAGAACTGCAGCTACTTGCATTACACGGAGGAAATTAAGTGGTTTTTTTCTTTTTAAGACGCTTCTTGAACCTTTGAGATTACACTTGATTTTTTTTGTTTTTCCTCTGTGTGGTTTTATTTCACGATGTTTGGGCAGCAGTGGATACCTGAGAAAGTGGCACACGGAAAAAAATGTACAAATTAAGTAGATTAAAATCAAACGATGACCTTTTTAAATGCATCGCACGGATAAAAAAGCGCTCATAACCGCTGTTCTGAAATGTGAGTGCAGAAGTGCGGTCAAAGAGGTCGTGTAAATAGTGTACCGTACACAGATTTGTAACACGAAACCAAAATGTTTCCACTGCAGAGCAATTCAGATGGCAGGCAGAAACTGCAAAACAAGGGTCTTAACGTGCTGTATATATCAAACGCTGACCTTTCCTGAGTACCAACGTGTGTGGGTATTCCATGATTTCCCATTTGAATAATAATGTTCTAAAGTCCAGTATTTTCTGATACCATCAGTCTGACTGAATTCCCCTGGAGAGCGGGATATTTCCCAAGGGGGAGAGAAAGTCTCTCCTGGTAACCAGATGCCACTCAGTGCGAGGGAGGCCGGCCACCCATCAGGCCAACATCAAAGAGGCCGGATTCCTCACACTCCTGTCTGTATCTTATCTGAGAGGGAAGGGGAAGTTGTGTTCCGCGGTCGACTCCCAGGCCACGGTTTCCTTGACCTTTCCCCATGCAAAGCCCGATTCTTCGTGGGCGCTTCCATGAGCTCTCCTCTGTAGTACTGCCAGGGCAAGGGCTGGCGGGGGGGGGGCCTTGGGAGATAACCCCGTATCACTACCCTGTCATGGCACACTGTCCGTGTGTAAGCAGACCCCCCCCACACACACACACACACACACCTCCACCTCCACCCTCCTACCCTAGGCGGAGAGAGGGATAACTACCCTCTCATTGATCGGGGGAGACACTCAGCCTTCTAACCTGCTGAGTGTTCAGTTCAGGAGAACAATGAGAGTTCAGGCCACATCGATACACTATCCTATTGAGTGCTCTCCGTTTAGCAGTCAGATTGATGAGGTTAAAGCGCCAGACCCTCCAAGCAACACAGGAGACCAGTGTCAAAAAAAAAGACACGCTTTCCCACAATGTTTTTTTTTTTTTTTTTTTGAGGAGGCAAGTCATCATATCTAGCTATGGCACTTTCTCCGGTTTGTTCCGGATTCCACCCCCCCATGTCACTCCAAAAAGGGAATCGTCCTCTCCACCTGCTGACATGGAAGCCACGTCTCAGGTTCGCCGACTCACAGTTGCCTAAAAATGCGAGATAAGAACCAGCGATGTACTCAGACAAGGCTTTCTGGGTAAGCGTGCAACTGTGAGTCCCACAGGGCACCAAATGATGTACAAGTGCATTTATTAGAGAAGCCCCTATAAATCTCAGGTAGGCCTGAACTCCTGGGAGAGGTTAATGGATTACAAAGGGATGCGGTATCGAACCTTCCAGAAGTTTATACACCACATCAATATGTGCCGCACTATCAATCATTAAGACCTTGACAGACAAATTAAATTCATAAACTTGATAATGCACTGGAATATTTGTATTGCTTACTTTAGTGGAATGGGGATTTTTTTTTTTTTTTTTTCCTTTCAAGAATGGTGTTTTAGCATCAGTTTATTGATTTAAATACTCTTAATAGAAATCCTATTGAAAATGTCACAAAGATTGCTGAAATGCAATGGCAAGTTCCCCTTTTAAAAACCAGGATTTTAAAATCCTAATCCTTAAAATTTCTTATGATTCCAAGAATAAATTATTCATAAATAACTGTCAGATACTTCTTAAATGTAACATGAGATAATTCTTTGGTCTGTGTGTGTAGATATTATACGTGTGTATATGGACTTCCCTTAGCAAAAAATTTGACTTTAACATGTGATTAAGCAGTAGACATACAGGCCACTAAAATGTACTGACTGCATTATGGAAAAAATAAAACAGTCAACAAAATGTATAGTCGGTTGTGTTAAACCAGATTTATTACAATTATATACATTTATTTTTGATATCAGAAGTTTATACACTGTCACAATCACCGTTGCGTGTTATCAGCAATGAACCGTACACTGACACTGCAGTGGTTGAAAGGCAGAACGGCGAGATGTAGAGCCCTCAGCATGCAGTGCGGTTTGCGCTTTACGCTGGTGAGCGGACTCGGTCCCCCTTTTCCACCTGCGGGGGTGCGGGGGGGGGTCGAGAGGAAACCCTCCCGCCATACACAAGGGCCGCCTGCTTCCCTCTCGGTGCGTCGGCGGCCGGGACAGGGCGTAGGCGACTCTCGGGTCACCCCCCGGTTACATCAGACCCTTCTCGGTTTCCCTGTCAGTCTTACTTAGTTCTGCTATTTCACGTTATCGACTAGTTTCGGGTTAACAGCAATCCACTGAGCACTGAAAGAAACACTGAGACATCACTGTATTAACCTTCCAGAAATTTCATTTTATCATCCTCGTCATCATTGTTATTAGTATTATCATTATCGTTAAGGTAACTCAGGTGAGCGCGGACTTTAGTAAAGAACACGCCTGCGGTTTGTCCCAACACTTCAGCCATAGACTGGCAGGTCATGCCACTCCACCAAGGACTCTGTCGTTATTCTTTTACCGTGAAAAATGCCACTGTGAAGCTGCTCCTGTAATTCTCACTTGAGGGATTTTTTTCGTCAGCTGTGTGAATGAGTAATTTCATTAGTTAAGTATTCATATGCTACTCCCCATTTGCATTAAGGAGCATTTTTCTTCTCTCTCCCCACCCCCCACTCTGATCTGAGACCCAGAAAGAGGCAGAACTGTCATCGGTCCGACTGGAACCTCCATTGTTTTACACAGTTTAATTACAAAACCTTGGCGCTGTTTCATGTTAAGATTATTCACTGTAGGAGGGCTATATAATTTGGACTGGAGGGTTTGTCATGTAATATAATATAATATAACAGGCTTTCGGTATTAGATTTCCGATTTTAGCCTCCTTGACATTTCAAGCCGCATGAGCTAATACATCTGTTATTTGTTGATCATTCGATTATTAACATACTTCATAAACCAAATCAGCAGCCCAGCTGGAGATTGAGGAGGAGGCCTGCCTCTTCTGCCATTCAGAGAGAGAGAGAGAGAGAGAGAGAGAGAGAGAGAGAGAGAGAGAGAGAGAGAGAGAGAGAGAGGGCTACCAACCGTCCACCAACACAGCACTTATCCTCCTCCATTTTCACGTGGCTCAGTGCTTGCTACCATGCACCTAAATGACCATCACATCAATCTAGAAATCTCAGAGCTTCTCGTTTTTAATAACAGAGAGGCTGCCTACAGGACTTCGTGTTTTGCTGAGTGACAATCGCCACACGTGAGGTGGAAGAAAGACTTACGCAGCTCCGAACAGCCCAGCTACCCTCCGCTTCCAAACAGGAAGTGTGTGTCTGTGCATCTGTCAGGGCTGAAAAAAAAAAAAGAGATCCCCTATGCAAAGTCAACCACCTGTGCCGCCAAACCGAGACTAACCGCGACACTGACGGAGTGCTGCCTGTCACCGGAACTGGACCTAAAGTGCATGGGGTTTGATATTCTACTTCTTTGGTGTCCAGATTTTATATCCTACAGCCCATTTATTTGAAAAGAGAACAGATACCCTAAGTAGCAGATATATCCTTACACGTTGGCTATTCGGAACTAGAGACTACAGACACGACGTCAGATGAAATAGCTAGCGGTCACGAAGACTGTCCGACCAGTTTCTTGTGTTGAGCGGAGCTTGGTGCCAAACAAACAATTCAAAAAAAAAAAAAAAAAAAAAAAAGTGATGATATGAAATGGGTTGACTTTGTACTGAGCTCTTGCTATTTTAACTCTGCAGGTTCAAAGATTTCACTAGGCTAACGTACTGCCCAGCCATGCAATAACACTGTGCCATAGCTGAGTTTGCATGTAGAAAAGTAAATGAGGTTAAGCCACAGGTATAACAGGGCACTACAAACCAATGTTCGATTTTCACTGATTATTATGTTCTTTTTCTGTTTTTTTTTTTTTTTTTACTTTTACATTGGATGCTCAAGATGAGTATTACATAATAAAGAAAATTAATATACGTGGATATCAAAAGTAGCAGAGGATGAAATTAAAAGGAGGGCGGGTGGGGGTGGGGAGGGGCAGTTGGGGATTAGGGGTGGTGCCTAATCCACTTCGCTCTCGTTGCTGGCCCCCTCTGGCCGCCGCAGTTTGTCCACGTGTTCGTTGATCTGCCCGTCCCCGCCCCGCCGGTCCTCCGTCTGCACGCTCAGACGCTCCTCCTCCTCCACGTGGGTCACGTCGTCATCGTCGTCTTCCTCCTCCTCCTCCTCGTCCTCCTCCTCCACCTCCTTCTTCTCCTCCTCCCCCTGCACCTCCATGCGCACCTGGTCCTTCAAGTCCAGGGGCAGCGCCGCCCCCAGGCCCACCTCCCCGTTGAGGCCGTGGGGCCCGGCCTGGGAGCCCTGGGGGCTGTGGCCCTCCTTGACGGGCGAGGAGTTGGCCGACTCGTTGCTGACGGGCGAGATGTCACTGCTGCTGTTGTTGTGGTTGACGGAGGGCGCGCCAGACAGCGTGGGAGGCTTCAGGGGGATCTGCCAAGACGGGATCTTGGGAACGGAGGGCGACGCGGGGAACTGTCTCCTAAAGAGGCCGGGAGGGAGGGAGGGAGAAGACAGACCAAGAGCAGGGGTTACACTACAGAGCTGCAGCTGCTCTTCCTCATCTTCTTCACCACCATCATCATCCTTGTCCAAATGACCACCCACAACAGACAACATGAGACAACTAACCAAAATGAGTTCGGTGAAGACAGTTTCGGTGCCCCCTACTGACCTGGAGGCCACCAAGACTGTCTTCACTGAAGCAGGTTGCAGAACAGGAGCACTGAGCACAAGAGTACATGCAGACTTGCTTTATTTTGAGATCTACGCTTTATGCTTGGTCCCTGAAATTGTCCCTACGGCCGAGGAGCTTGAAAGGTGGTGATTGGTAGGTAGACCGATGAGGACAGTATGTTATTTAAGGAGAAGAAGCATCACAGTGATGCTTCTGGTTTGTGCAGTGTTCCTCACACCTGTCTCAGTTATGTAGGCCAAATCCAAAGGCACTCCTTATAAAACATCAATACCAAAGGAATAAAACGTGTTCACAGGAGATGCAAACTATTTTATTTTTGAAAGAAACTTTGAAAGTTTCCATTGTGAAAGGAACAAGCATAGTGACAGATGGTGTCTCTTTGTTGTCTTGTTGCAGTGTTTAACCCCTGATACAACCCAACATCTTGAGCAAGTCAGGGAAAAATGAGACTTACGGAGAAAACAAAACACTGATTAATATGTAAAATAAGTACAAACCATGTAGAAACTAGGGGTCCTGGAGAAAGCTTTAATCTTCATGATTTTTCAGATGTAACCATTACTTAGAACTTAATTTGCATTATGCATATACAATCTAATGAATATTAATAAAGCTGGAACTGAATACATTTTCAAGAAATGAGAAATACTGTTGGATATGTATCAGGGCTCATTAACCAGTAACAAGCCGGTTCCCGCAATACACCCTGAAAATGACAGCAATATTTCAGACTTTTTTTTTTTTTTTTTTAAAAAGCATTTTCTGGAATGAACATCCATGAATTACAAACAGCAGCATGTTACTGTGTGAGAACATAAAACTCAAGCAAAGTGTTTGGTTAGCCGCACCAACAGGGCGCGTAATAGCCTTCTGTTCTCTTCGATTCGGAGGTGAAAATATGGAACTGCAGTTAAGTCTTCAGCGACATTAAATTTTACACCAAAACAAACCAAAACAAAACAAAAAACCCCGCAGGACATAAAACGTGCAGCAGGGCAGCATAGCGATCTCCCTCTACCTTTTCTGCCTGAACTTCAGACCTTTCGCCAAGAACACGACATGCCGACTGAGACAAACTGTGGAACTCAAAACTTTTCTTTTAGCTACCTGGAGAACAACCAGCTATTTAGCTGGCAAAATCACAAAACACTAACCTGCAGTCTCTTTCTTAACATTGAAGTCTATAAATACATCTAACAAATCTTCATGGCCTTTTTACACTACCGGCCCAGCTGTGTTTTCACTGCATCTTTTTTCTGGCTTCCGAAGAAGCACAATCAGCACTCTGGTGATGGCCACTGTCTTGGGTGAGAATAGTGCAGGCAGTGCATGGATACAAGTACATGGATCCCAGTCATGACAAGGATGATGTAGCCAGATGCTGGAGAGACTGCACTTGCTCATAAAACTACCTAGCTATTACTGGTCAGTCCTGCAAAAACTATTTGATTATTATTTTCACTGTAGTGGAAAACAGAAAGTTTAAGTGTCTTGCTCAATAACAAACATAAAATGCTAATGTAGCCATTTTCCCATTTTGACTGCAGCTAGCTAAAGATGTTATCTGTCTCAAGATAGTAAGTGAACAGCTGTCAACTCAGAAACCTCAGGCTTCCAGGTTCAATGATAAACAATGATACTCAGAAGATTCTGAGTTGCTGAGTTCATAAAATAGCTTGAAAGCTAATTAGACACTTCCTGACTTTTCTGCTCCTAGTGTTCTGATCTTATTTTATGAAAGTACATTTCTCAGGTTAGTGCATTTTATATGAGCACATTTTAAAAGCACTATGATTATGTTGGTAGTAACATGTGTGCCACAATTGCCTCGTTTTTCCTGACAAAGCAATATATTCACCAGTAACATTAAAACTGCCCATATAAACAAATCACATCTTCAAAGTCATTAGCTGAATTCAGGAAGTGTACTGTTTGTAGGCTTACCAGAAACAGCTTGATAAACATGGTATTGATTTTTTTTCAGTATATATGAAGCAGTTTTTGAGTGGTGGGACCTCAAAGAACAAATACCTTGAGGAAATGGTTTGATCATCAGGGCTATGGAGACTTTACTTTTTGTGTTGCTGAACTGTCTAAGGCATACAGTAAGGCATGCCAGAATCAGGCTAGCAATTATTACAGACTGACAGAGTAGATCGTCAAATCAAACATCTACAACTACTACACTCAAGGACCTTTGTGCTTCTTCCTGATTTTCTACCAAATACAAGACCTTTCTTGTTGAAGTTAAACACTGCATCCTTACTAATGCAACATTTTATGGTAATTCAATCTCAGAAAACTTTTTTTAAGCTTTTGCTCAAACCGGGGCGTGTACAGATAAAGATATTTAGTTCTGAATGTGCAAGGCTCTAACAAAGCAAAAGATGGTGTGTGATAAGTGGCCGAATTAATGTTATTCCGAAGCCTGACAGGCTAATCTGTACAACTGCAGAAAGTACAAGAAGATGCATGTTTGTAGATAACCATAAAAATAACTGCCCTTACCAAGCCTCCAAACTGGTGTGAATTTGGCAGTTAAACTGGGGTTCATTTTTAAGAAAAATTTGCTGACTTTCTGCAGAAAACCTCAAAGTAATTTCAAGCGCTCATTAGACACACCTTTTAGGATGACTGTGATGTTAATTTATTGATGATCTATCACATCAGTGAGGCCTGCCATTGGTTCCCTTTCAGGCCCAGGGTGAGAGAGAGTGTGGAGGCCTGCCATTGGTTCCCTTTAGGCCCAGGGTGAGAGAGAGTGTAGAGGCCTGCCATTGGTTCCCTTTCAGGCCCAGGGCGAGAGAGAGTGTGAAGGCCTGCCATTGGTTCCCTTTAGGCCCAGGGTGAGAGAGAGTGTAGAGGCCTGCCATTGGTTCCCTTTCAGGCCCAGGGTGAGAGAGAGTGTGGAGGCCTGCCATTGATTCCCTTTCAGGCCCAGGGTGAGAGAGAGTGTGGAGGCCTGCCATTGGTTCCCTTTAGGCCCAGGGTGAGAGTGTGAGAGCACTGTGTTACCTGCTCAGCAGCAGCCCCTTCAGGGACACGATCTCAGCCTTCAGCTCGCTAATGGTCTGGGACTCCAGCATGCGGTTGGCTGCAGAGGAAGCCTGCTGACAAGGGGAGGGAGAAAGCGAAAGGGAGAGAGAGAGAGAGAGAGAAAGAGAGAGAGAGATAACGGTCACAGACAGGGTCCAGGGTGTGTGTCTGAGCTAGGCTGAGTCAGCCCTCCCCCGCTAGACCTGTGGAACGGCACCACGATGATCAGATACCTCTCACTATCAGCCTGCTCAACCTCTGCTAAACCGCATATTGACAAATTATTCCCTATTTTTTAAATATCTGACACAGTTTCACACATAGCCACTCCCCAACCAAACAACAGCTGCTTTGTAATTTCCATAAAGCCCCTCCTGAAACTGTAAACAGGTGAGAGACCATAAAAAGACATGAAAACAAACTCTAATTCTCTGCCCTGCACCAGTATCTTTCCCAGAAGGTAATGGGACTGAATCATGCCATTTTTACATAATTTTTCCATATTTCCGACCAGAGATTTGTGCAGGACAGGAGTGTTTGATAAGAGGCCTGCTGCACAACAATGGTAGCATTGATGGAGTTCCCGCAAGTCAGTGGGGTTTTGTTAAAAGAGAGGCCTTATCACGCAGTGCTTGGCACGGGATGAATTGCCACGATGGGCGAGGGCTAATTGTAGTGGCCTCCAGACATTTGAATAGCAAATCACTTCAAAAAAGAAGAGAAAAAAAAAAAAAAAAAAACTGCTGTGTACATCCACACGGTCATGGCAAGAATACCACTTTCGTCATGGCGCCCACGAGGCTCGTGGGATAGCGTCTATCCCTTTCAGCGAATGCTCCAGGTACCAGAAACGCAGCCAATCACAATGTGATTGTTGAAGAGCGGGCCCTCACCACGAGCGTAACAGATACGTCTCCTCCAAAACGAGACTAAAAACAGCGCTTACCTATAAAGCCTAACAAGGAACAGGCCGCGAAGAGCAGCCACATTCCAAGAAGCAGCATCTACAGCGCAGAACACAGCGGCCACGGGGACACGCTTAACATCAGAGGACATCTAATCTTACCACCCATCTCCTCCTCGGAGCTCGCTCTCCTGCGAAGCCACCTTCTGCAGAACTGTACAGGGAGGCGTTCACGGTAAACGCTCTGACAGATTAAGTGAAGATCCCTGGCAGAGATCTTTTACAGGAGGGGATGCGCGGTGTCTGGTAACCCTACACCGAGTCAAAGGGGGCACCTGGTGCTTTGAAGGTTGCACAGGCAAACGCCCTTGGTCTGCACCCTAATCCCCCAAAAAACTCTCTGAAGTGCAGGGGAGACGGGCCAGGCGGAAGATACAGATTAAGCCCTGGGAAGAAAAAAAAAAAAAAGGGGAGAAAAGAAAAATAAAACTGTAATTAACAATCTCTGTCTCACCAGCGGCGGCTAGTTAGGAGGCAGAGACCCCCGGCCCCCCCCATTGAGAAAAGTGGGATAACTTGGACTCCTTCACATGTAATTAAATCTTATAGAAATTAATTGAATCACATCTGAAAGGGATCAGACTCATTTGCAAAGTGGGGAAGGTTGGGGGTGAGGGAAGGGGGGGGGTAAGTTTCTCTCCTATCCGCTCCTAACCTGGCCTATGTTTTCGGAGGGCACATCTGATCTCACCTCCCCGCATTAGGGCCCTGTGAAAACACTCTTATTACAGGCTTCACCTCATTACAGTCATCGTAATCCCCCGCTCCCCAAGGCCCACACATAATAAGGCTGGAATGTACTTCTCTCTAATTTTACCTTTGGAAAAAAAAATTAATTGCTTCGGAGGCTGGCTGAGGCCTGGACTTCCATAAAATAAAATAAAAATTAAAAATTAAAAAAAAAAAAAAAAAAAAAAACGACCAAGCACCTCTCCGCTGCTGACACTTCAGGTACCGTTGGAGCGGCGTGTTCATTTCGGCGCTCGCCTCTCAACAAAACCCCACATCAGACCTACGACGGGACCCATAAAACTAAAGCGTCTCCGCCACACTAGAGGGGCATTAAAATGGGCCAAGAAGACGGTGTCGAGTTTCAATTTAATCTACCAAACGTGCTGGGCGGAAGATCTGGAATCCCCTCCTGTGATTAGCTGTGCCCTCTGAGCAGGCTCCACCCCCACCCCAACCAGGGGCCCCTCCCCCTTTTAAGAGTCTCTCAGATCTGCCATGAATGTGGGAAGGAAAGGTACGAAAATTACCAAGGAGAGGAAACACAGGGCCGGGATTTAAAAACAGCCCCTGCAGAGAGTGTTAACACAAACACAGCATTGGCTCCACCACTACAGAGAGTACAATAAAAATAAATTACGATAAATGCCTGTAGACCGTTAGCAACAGATAATACCTAAACGAGCATGCTTTTAAATGTCTGAATGCAAATTAATTCACAGCGTCAAACAGATTGTGTTTTTCCTCGTAATGTATGTATATTTACGGTAGAATTAGCCTCAAAAGAAATCCCTTCGGAGTGTTTCAAGTGCACAAGATGGCATAATTTATTCCTGTATTTATTCACGATCCCAGAAACAGCAGGGTTCTGCTACAAATCCAGCAGTTCCTAATCTTTTATGTGCTAACGCTAATAAAGAGCAAGAATCTCTCAGTTGAGGCAACAGAGCATTCTCTGTACACTGCTAAATATTTGGGATTATCTCATCCAAGAACTTGTTAACAGACTGGGAATGTGTCTAAACAGCTTCTTGCCAAGATATACTTAATTCAGGCAGAGGTAAAGCCACAATACAGCCAAGCACATACTGGCAGAATGACTCACTTTTTTGCAAAATATACGTAATCTTCCCTTCTTTGCACACCAATGTATATGTGTTTGTGTGAGTATACATTTGGGAGCGTTCCTGCAATGCTGCAATTGGGGCGACCACAGCTTCCTCGTCGGCCGAGCAAGCTTCCAAGAAAAGTCCTCAGAACGGTGGAGAGCGCGCAGAGCAATTTGGTGGTTTAGGGACCATAAGAAATGTTTACTTAGCAGCTGAAGAAACAGAAGTCACCATGTGTTTTGGGTTAAATACGCATTTCCGTGTTAAGAGGTTTAATTGCCGCGGCTGGCGCACTTTATACTGCAAGGAGAAACCCAGAAAGCCTGACTGAAAAACCGCTAACTGAAAATGATAAGTAGCTCAACAGCCCAACATGTGTTCTTAATCACACGCTCCGGACCTGAAAACAATTTTCCAATTTCCCATATGGCTCGAGACAACAGAGCTCTGCATCTCCAAAGAAAATTTAAGATCAACACTATCGCTATAAAGTGCAGTTTATGATTTGTTTAATGGGTGTTTTGATGTGAAATATACTTTTTACACACTGCTGCCTTCCAAGAAGGCACTCATGGCAAATGAGGCACAAACTTTTTAATTTAATTTATATTTTGACAAAAAAAAAAGTCTGTCTCTGTTTTTTTTTTTTTTTCAGGGCCTGTTTGGGCGGTTGTTTGAGTGTTGTTCTCAACAGCAGACGGATGTGAGTGCAGCTAGCTGGGATTCCATAAGAGAGGAATGACTCACAGAAGAGACAATGTTAACAAGAAAAGGTTTTCAACTTTCATCCACAGGTGATGGTTCACTCACACCTTTCTTGGCTCAGTTTAAAAAGTTTGGGGGAGGGGTTGAGCTCAAAATGGGTCTCGAGCCCGTAGTTTCAATAAAAGGAACACTGGAGGTGGATTCGTACTCCTCTCTCTCCGATCTCCAAGGAGACAGATGTGTTCGCATATGGCTTCCTGCAGGATCCAGATGCTACATTCAAACACCCATGTGCTTAACAAGCTGTGGACATAAAACAATGCCTGAGCCTCCGCTCCGCCGCAGTTTTTTGGGGGCTGATTGCGGCGTGATTTACGGCGGAGCTGGAAGACAAAGCGCGATCGCTGCGGGACATTAAAAGTATGGAGATGAGTGCCGTGGACGGGCTTTTATCAATCTTAACCAACCCCAGCACCCAGCACTTCCCTCCGAGGGCTGTTACTTTTTACGGATTATAAACATGGACGGCGAAATTATGCCGAGCCGAAACACAGCGCATCACCGGCGCTCCAATTAAAGGCGAGAGCTTATTGGTAAGGAAGACATAGAGATCATCACCGCCCTTGACCGAATGACCAATCAGAAGGCTGTGCAGCTCAAGTGCTGCTGGGTAACCTTGTTACAGCGCATCTCATTTAGTGCCATTTACAACAAGTTAATAAGCTGTCACAGATAAAGGCTTTTGCTTCAGAAAGGCCAATCCCAAAATGGCCCCCAAGAAAAGGGTGTCGCTGGAGCTTTGGCTCTGTCCCAAGTTGGCTTGACTGTCCATCTTGAGATGGCAACCTCACACTCCATTCAGTCATCATGTTCACTACGTCTTTAGAACTACACAATACTTGACCTTTACCAGAAAGAATATTTTGATCAGGGTGGTGCATCAATCTCCACTGTTTTGCTGTTTTAACTCAAACTGGCCCAGACCCTCTTAGGGAGAGGGAAGGAGGGTCTCTTAATGCCCATAACAAACAAAACCCCTTCAACATTACAAAACTCAGTAATTGAGATTCCTCTCTGATGTACAACTACTTAAACTACTCAAGTTTCAGAGGAATGCATCATCAGTTTTTCAATGATCAGAGTGACCAGTGATCACCCGCAACACTAAAGGTGTGTTCTGTTTTGGGGGACCACAGTAGTTTGGGGACACGTATCCATGGGACATTGGCATCAAGCTACCCGAGGCTTGGATCTAACACTGGTCAGTTTTAATAAAAGTAAGCCTTCTACCGCCACCACCCTCAGCGGGTGTCACAGTAGCCCTAAAATCAAGTTAATTTCATCTTGGTCCCAAAGCCAATCATATCAGCAAAGTTCACCCAAATCTATCCAGTCATCCTGTTCAACAGCAAAGAGACAGACACACAGGGGCAATCACACGACCTCTACTCATCCTCACATGGTGAGGCAATAATCGCAAGACTGTCACTGGATGTGGAAATATATTTGCCTGTATAACCTTGGATTAAACCCATGAAAAGAGCACATTACAGCTACCATAATAAGACAGAGCATTTCTCTTAACTTCCCTTCAATCACGAAGGACATGTTCAATTGTAAGCGGGATATCTCATAGAGTTAATCACATTTGTGGAAATCTCTTAATTTCCTCCCTTTTATCGTGACGTTCCTCGACAAAGGCGTCTTGCCGATGGCTAAAAGATGGCGGAAGGAGTGGGAGGAACACTGGCAGCCAGTGCTTTCAGTGAAGTGGCAGATTCTCTACAGCATCCAAAGGAAGTGTCACCTCCTGCTTCTTTAATGCTCTCTTCACACTAGACCTGCCTGAAACAGGTTCAGGCTGATTTAAGGGGACCCTTCTGAAACAGCTTTGCAAGCATCTGCAGGCTGCTTCTACAGTACAAGGAAACTCATTCACATACATAATAAATACACATATTAAATATTGCAAACTAAATTGAACTTCTTGGATGAACCCATGGTGTTTTTTGCCACACCCATCTCAAGCTGACCAACTATTCAGGAGGACTGGTGGCAACCTGTTTGAAATCATTTCACAGGTATGTCAAACATATGCTACTTGAGTTGAGGATTCCTCCTGATGCTGTGATTTTAGGAATTTTCCAGGTATGACCTGTTGCACTGTTTAAATTCTCTGTCATGTGAACAGGGCGTTAACTGACAAAGGGCGCAGATTCACGGCCCACACGCTCCAGGGTAAGACTACGGGTTGCGAGGTGGAGCAACAGCGGTACCCTGTGGTTCAGTTCGTGGTTTTAAGGCTTTTTAAGAGAGCACAGACGTGTGGTGTGCGGGGGGTGTAGGACGCGTTACCTCAGAGGTAGCCAGCTCCTGGGACAGCTCCTGAATCCTCTGCTGCTGCTGTACCAGGAGCTCCTGCACTGAAGCCAGAGTCATCTGCAGCTGCGTGACTGCGGGGAGACAAACGCATGCGGGTTGTCACGACAACACCCGAACACCCAGGCGACATGCAGGTTAGACCCCCCCCCCCCTCCCCCAACACCTGAAGCCCTTGTGGGAAGCAGTGCTGCAAGCCAACATGCGGTTTCCACTGGTTTTTAAATAGTACAGTCCCGTTCCATCATAGTTAGTGGTGTCTTCTACACCGCCCAACTCTGTCGCCATACAGTATTTCCCTTTATGCATAATCATCCAGATGACGCAAATTGCCGTGTCATGTGCCAATTTCTACCCTGCAAAGGGTGCGAGTGTACCACTAACCCGACAGACCGACCCACGGAGCCAGCCCCCGAATCTCACGCCCCACGCATTATCACGAAAGAATTGTCAGTTTCAGTTTGTTTTTGGAATACAAGACCACGTCACCTGCAAAGATGCACTCGAGAGGAATATGTTAAGTGTAGGAATGCGTGGGTATGCACCTGTATGTGACAAAACCTGAAACAATGAGTGCAAAGAGTAAGAATCTGAGTCAGGCTCCAATCCCCATCAGCTGAAACAAATGCAAATGTGTGGCGTTGAGTCTTTCATCTGGAACTTGAGGTTTATAAAAATAATGAAATAAAAATATGGGCACTTGCTTTTCATTCACATTTTGAGGCCGGGAAGGAAAAAGTGAAAAGTACTTGAAAAAGGAGATTTAATTAAAAGAACAATACTCAGAAATTTGCACATAATCCCATCTCACTAAACAGGCCAGAAATTAATAGGTTAAATAATAGCTTTGGGTAAACAATAGGAATAATGACCACGATAACATACTTGCAATTTGTTCAACTACATTTTACGCTGCCAAAAGTCCCGTTTGTAATAAAAATTCACCACCACCGCAAGTCAATCAACTTGAGGAAAACAGAAATAATCATTTGGCTTCATAGGCCATGAGTAAGGTCCAGAAAGTCTTAAAAAGTGGTATATTTGTAAAACCATATACTGGTCAGGCCCTTGTGGTCAGCCTTAACCTTCCGCTGTTTACTTGAGCCTTCTATCCACAGCAGTAACCTAAAATATGAGCTTAGCATTTGGGTCCTCTAGGCCTCTCTCAGTGCATTGCATTACATATGTGCTACAGTGAAAGGGCTGGCAGTATTGCCACAAACATGGCAGGCTACACCACTATTACAATCACCGAGCAATGACAGACAACAGTCTCTAGCAAGCTAAAGGAAATTAAATGTTTACTTTAAACAGGCAGTGAAACATTTTAAATAGCCTTGCAGCGCTTGTCGCAGAACAAAATCAAAACATGACACTCTGTCCTCTGTGGGCTCTGGGAGTTATTTTTTGTTACAAAATACACTTCCAGTGGCAGCTTGAAGTTACGTCTAAGTTTGGTTCTCACAATGGAAGGTTTCCATATATTCCAGGTCCACTGAGAGCAGCACCCCAGACTCTGATCCCCATGGTGGGTACGGTGCAGAAACCACATTAGAGGCAAAAGGTGTGCTGGAGACTTAGGCCTAATACTACCAGCTAGGCCAAATCCCACGACTGTTTCAGGTTACCATAATTAGAAACGGCTGTGTGTGTGGTCTGGAGGATGTGTGATATTTAAACACAATGTGACGTTGTAATTCAAATACAAAATTAGACAATTACAATGACTACGTTTGCATGTCTTAACATAACCGACTTGTATGTGCTGTTCTTTCACGTGACTGTCGATAAGAGCGTCCGCTAAACATAATGTAAATATACATACACACAGAGTGATAATGCTCCTTAACCCTGGTTAGGGTCATATTCACTCAATATTTTCTTTAACAGAGGAACATCCAACATACAGGTTTCTCATAGCTGGAGTACTGGCTTATTTGGCCATTGGTTATCAGAATAACGTGTCTGCAATGCTCATGTCACTGTCAGAATTGTTGGATATTTGTGTTAACATAGGAATTTCCTGCATCTAATTTGACAAGAAAACAGGGTTTTCCTGAACAGTGATTGCCAAGTTAGTTGTGTCTAAAGGGCTAAAACACTAATGAAATATTACCCATTGTATTGTAAATACATTATATATCTAACTTACTTACAGTCCCAGTTTCAGTAGAACTCACTTCTAAGAAGCTGTGAGAGGTTAAAAGAATCTGGTTTGGTACTTACGATTAACCTCTAACACAGGGCACAAAAATTAGAGGGGAAAAAAGCTTGCGCTCAAAGGTTTGAAGACTGTTGTGAGTGTTTGCCCTGGTTGCCACGGAAATCGGTTTTCCTCATTCTGAAGAACGGAGGAAATCCTCGTACATGTTCGGAAAACTTGGGGGGTTTTGTGCTCACTAGTGCTACCAAAACAGAGTGTTCTTAGTACTGGGTGCCAATGATAACCACCCTGCACTCACTCTAACAACCTTCCAATTCAATCTAATTAAAAATCTTTAAAATAATAATGATAATAATCATTTGAATCTGTGAAAATGTACTACAAAAACAGTATCATTTCATCTGAAATATTTAGTATATACTTAAATAAACTTGGAAGAATCTAGGCTGTAATGCTGCACTTTCACCTAGGTCGGGAATGTAATGGAACTTTCTTTGAGCAACATAAACTGATTAAATTTCTAATCTGGTGTCTGACCTTATATTAAATAACTGTCTGAACACTTCCATTAGCAGGCAAACCATTGGTCTTAATGCATCTAAAAACCTTCAAACATTCAACTAGCAAAAAAAAAAAACATCCTTTCATTTTGGGGGAGAGGGGGAAGAGATCCAGACAAAATGTCCCTCCTAATCCCAATAAATATTGCTCTTCTCACATTGACTTTGAAGATTGAATTATTCCAAGATCAACTGAAGGTACAGGAGACCAGAGACAAATAAAAGCAATAATAAGAAACACCACTAATAGCGGCGCTTGGTGCTATAAAACGGTGTATCATTTCAAATAACACTGCGAACGCTCGGATTCTCCCCGCATCCACTCACACGCGTATTCCCAAACAATGCATTAAGTTTCCAAACTGATTATATTACAGAAAACCAATAAACATTTGTATAAATCATCCTGTGCAAAGTGTTAAATCAAGTCTAATTGGTTTAACATCAAGAGATATTGTAGCTCCCCACTGTTTGGCTTTTGAGTGGATGGCTTAGGGCTTTGCAATGCAGTTCTCTTTATACGTGCAAGGTATTCTACATGAAATAGTTTTTTTTTTTCTCTCTCGCCTTTTTCTTCCCAGAATGACTCACACAAGCTGTTAGGAGGTCTCAGTAACAGCTGGTGCAGGAGCAGTACAATTCACCCAGGGTGTTCTGAGACCAGCCCCTGGTCCCGAGACTCTCACTCCCAGGGGGACTTGAAGGGGGCGCGAGCAGCTTTGGGTAAAGGGTGTCACGCGGCCTTCCGAGAAGTGGTTACAGGGATACTTGAAACTCAGCACGTATGATCCCAGAACCCAGTTTTCACAGACATCAAAACAAGAGACAAGTCACACATAGTGTTACACCAGGACATACTACAGAACAGTGTGGCTATGGCACATGACAATGTTTTTTGTTTTGTTTTTTTTTTTTTTTTTTTTTTTTTTTTGAGTCTGTGATAATTTTGCCCATGAAACCTATATGTAGTGCATACATGGATGGAGGGCCTTTGTATGTACGTTTCTAGTTGTCTGACAGTAGGGGTAATGCTTGTAAGGTTCACTGACAGGTAGTGCCCATGCTATAATAACACAGTACTTTCTGCCATGATCATCAAGAGCACTATGTATACAATTATAAAAGATTTAGTTAGCATTTTGTACTTGCAGTCTCAGGCTTATATCTTGTACGTGTTGTCTCATGCGTGTCTCTTGTGCTCGTCTCATACTTGTGCTTGCTGTCACATGCTTGTATCATGATACATGGTTTTATCTTGTGCTTGTTATCTCTCATGCTTGTATCATGATACATGCTTGTATCTTGTACTTGTTGGCTCTCATGCTTGTATCATGATACATGCTTGTATCTTGTACTTGTTGGCTCTCATGCTTGTATCATGATACATGCTTTTATCTTGTGCTTGTTATCTCTCATGCTTGTATCATGATACATGCTTTTATCTTGTGCTTGTTATCTCTCATACTTCTATCATGATACATGCTTGTATGTTGTGCTTGTTGTCTCTCATGCTGGTGGCACTGTCTTTCATCTTTCATCCTGCTTTATTCCAGACTGCTCCTCTGCACCGGTGCCCTTGTCCTTGCAGCTCTTATGACATGCACTTAATGCACCTCGCCATGATGGCCTTGTACTGTAAGCAGCTCCGGATGAAAGCATCAGCCATATACGTAAATACATAAATAAGCAAATAAATAAATTAGTGTACAGACACTGGCGTAATGAGAATTTGCAACCACAAGGATCTGTCAGGGTGAACATGCATGACGTTGATGTATGGGGAAACTGAAGTACAGTACACAGCCTGTTAGAGTTGCCAGAACACATTTAAATTTCTGCAAAAAAAAAAAAAAAAATCCTGGAAGGTTACACTTTCACAATGTCTGTATAATACTGTATGACAGGATGCATGAATTTCCTCAAGAGGGATATTAGCTCTGTGGTAAGGCACTGACCGGCAAGGCTTCAGCTCGAAGGCTAAGAGCACTTCTGTTGAGAAAGCGCAAATTTTGGAGGTTATAAGTGCTTTTGCAGATGCTGCGGCGAGGCGGACAAAATGTGTTGAGTAAATTATTCAGTAAATACCTCGATATAGCGTACACTACATATGTCCGGGGTCTGACTCTGCCTTTAATGGCCAGCTGGTCACCAATATGGCTCCCACCGACAAAGAGGGCCGAACAGCCGCCACAATTCCATTACAGACCGCGCTGCGCTGAAGTGCTTCCAAGATCCATTCATTAACTGTCCGTGTGAAGTTGTAGGAAATTATAATGGGAGCCACGGCCTACTCAGAGCAGGGAGAGTAATGCAGTTTTATTCAAAAGGAAACATCACTTCAGCGCATTCAGCGCCGGAGAAATACATGAACTTTAACAAAGGCCTCTGGAAATTGGCAGGAAGGCAGTTAGTTGCTATTACTCACGTTACAACCCCCTCTCTCTCTCCCAACTGTTAACTGAAACAGTCATTAACTACAATGGCAGCCTGGCCATTCCAGCCACAGCAAATTGGAACACTACCACGACCGAGGGGTGGGGGGGGGGCGCGGGGGAGGCAGCTTTGTATGAGGAAACTGTTACGATTGAGAGTACCTGTTGTGCCCAGAATAAAAAAGGCGTTGCTATCGTCAAATCTTGACTGGAATGATAAACAAAACAGGACTTATTTGTGCTACTGTGAAAACAGAGAAAAAGGTAACATTCACAGAGGAAATGATTTTGCATACATGACTCAAAATGACAATAAAAGATCTAATTTGTTAGGCAGATTTCTGGAGGCACAGCTTCGCACACAATCATACTGAGAGGTCAAAGTCATACTCCGACCCCAGTGTGTGTGTGTGAGTGATTGTGAGTTAGTGACTGTGTGTGTGTGTGTGTGTGTGTGTGTGTGTGTGTGTGTGTGTGTGTGTGTGTGTGTGTGTTATATATAATATATAACATATAATATATATGTTATATATAACATATATTCAATAATAATGTGATATTCAGTTATATGGGTTAATACAGTGAGTGGATCATTTCATGTGGCAGCAGGGAGATCCTGCCCTCATGTAATTGTTTGTTTGATTTGGGCTCTGCCGAGAAGCCCTAAAAAAACAAACGGCTGTTCTGTGAGCTGACAAAGATTGCAACCCTCAACATTTGGTTCTTACCAGTGACCACTACAGTCAAAGCTGCTGAGATGGCATTCAGATAGCAGCTAAACAAAACGCACAGAAGTCACTTTATCAGTTAAGAACTTGACTGTACTCAACACGTACAGAAGAACCACCCACTGGCATGAGAACTGGCTCAGCCCCCTGTACTGCAGTGCATATACTTTTTCATAACAACGCTTCCACTTTCCGCTGTGATCCACAGATGATAGCTCCTTCTGATCTCATATTCATCAACTTTTTCTCCGTGAGACGAAAACGGAACAGATTCTGAGAGAAATTGGGGTATTTAATGCACCCGAACTAAATTGGACTTTAAAACTTAAAGCCGGGTTTGCCTTTAATTAAAAGAGAGAGAGCGACACAACGCTGACATACCAACTGTGCAAAAGTCTATGCTAATCAGGCTAAGTTTCCTTCAGAAGTGTCCTGCTTTTTTTTTTTTTGTTGGGGTTGTTTAATTACTCAGGCTCGGAGCGGGAGGCCTCCCTCGGCTGACGGGCAGGCTGAGATTCCTCACCTGTCCAACACGGGAGACACACCTGTCACACAACACACTTAATCACGCCGTGCTCCAAGACCGGTCCGAGACTTCCTCACCGAAATTAAAATGAACTTTCTCGCCACGGAGAGGGAAGGGAGGAGGGGGGTGGTGTGTGTGTGTGTGTGTGGATTGGGGGGAAAAAAAAAAAAAACAGAAACGTTGTCATTTCCCTTCCCCTCATTAATATTCCGAGGTTAAGAGCTTTTCAGCGAAACGTAATTAATTGAGGCTGAGCCGACAGTAAACAAGCAATTTCAAATTAAAGCGAAATGACGGCGGCGTCATTTGTAAAATGTGAGCAGATTTTGGCGACAGATAAATGAAGGAAAATGTTAAGGAGGAAGAGGCGATGAAGATATTAATCTTCACCTGTCTGTGTCAGTGTGCCACTCATCTCGGCCATGTGGGTCTCCATCCTCTGCAGGTGCTTCTTGTCCTCCCGGCTGCCCATAATGAGAGGAAGGATGTATTTCTGCAATTAAAAAACATGACACCCCTATTAGAATTCTTCTCAGGAAGAAGGCGGGGAAAAAAAGAGAGGGAAGGAGGGAAGCAGGCGTGTTGTTTAGCGGGTCTGCGGACGGAGGAACAAAGCGGGCGTTTCTGAGACCCGCTCCGAGTTCCGGGTTCGACTTACCTGCCCCCGTCCCCACGATACATGATAACCACTCTAATTTCCACAAGGAACAGGGGCGTAATCAAATGCACATGTGAACTGTGCGGCTCACCCGAGCACAGCACACACTGACAGCAAACAGAGGCAAAAGGCACTCGTCTGTGTTATGAAGTCATGGGGCTAAAAGGAGGAGCAATGCTGGATTTGGTAGTATAGCGAAGCTTATTAACATTTTTAAGCAGGGCTCATAACTGAAAGGTTGCTGGTTTGATCCCCTCCCGGGACACTGCTGCTCCACCCTTGGGCAGCAACCCAGCATTGCCTCAGTAAATATCCAGCTGTATAAATGGATAACATGTATAAACTGTGACCGATGTAAGTCATTCTGGATAAGAGTGCCTGCTAAATGACAATAATGAAATATAAATGTAATGTAAAAGCACCCTGGCTAAACGTTCAACAGACAGGAAATGGTGACAAGCAAGAGGTACCGCGCTGCCCCGGCCTTTAATACACTGTTCATACTGTCACAACGGACACAGAGCACTGTACTGCATATACTAAGAGGAGGCCTACATACAGCTCCAGCCCACGACCTGCTGTTCCAATGACTACCCATGATGCCGAGCTGCAAGGTGGAAGGCCATGTTATGTCCCCGCCCCCGCTCCCCCCTCACTACACCCCACAGACACCAGATAGCTGCAGATCGTTCCGGGAGCTACAGGCCGTCAGGAGAGCGGCCCGAGAGCTTTTCTGCAGCCGTCGGGAAGCAGGAGCGAGAGATCATCGAGACGGCGGAGGAGGAGGGGACGTCCTGCTGGCAGGCTCCCGAAACCACCGGCCACGTCCGCGCCACACCCATGGAAAAACAGCTAAATACCCCAGTAAAATTCCGGTTTCCCACCGTCACTTTCAAAAGGGGCTCTATGGGGAGATTCTAATAAAAAAAGCAAACTCGAGATCTCAATAACAACATTTTTTTGTGCATCATGAATACGTTGACTGTGGACCGACGTGGCCGCGTATCAGAAGGCCTGACCGCGTCCCCCGCACAGAACACGAAACCGAAAACATCCCGTGCCTTCGCCGTCCCGGCTGCGGAGCGTGGAGCCCAGCTGAGAGCCCCGCGTCTCGGCCGTTTAATCTCCCGCTGGGCATCTGGAAGCGATCTCCGCCGCCGGAGAGCCGGCGCACACGCTGAGGCCGCGCCGCCGGGGGCACGGGATGCAAAAATGATAATAATAATAAAACGGGAGTAACGGAGGATGGTGCCAATCTGAGATCCCCAGATAGGAGGGGGAAAAAAAACGCATGAATGAAACGCAGCTTGACAGCATGCGCCGTCCAGGAGGAGGCGGCAGCGGCGGGGAGGGAGGGACGGCACCGTGAGATTCCCCAGCCTCAGTCAGGGAAAGGGGGGGTTTGCACTGGCTCCGCATCAGCGCGGGGACGAGGGCCGACAGACGAGCGATGTCCAATGCACCGGACTGAGCGGAGCCGCGGACGGGGTTCGTGACTCTCGCGACGGGACAGCTTGGACCGCTCTCCACGGAATCGCTTCCATCCATTGAACGGCTTCCATCCCCACAGAAATTTGTAGGCTGTCATCGTTATTTACTCATTTGGCCGAAATTAAAAGGCAACTTCCAGAGTTAGAGTCCAAAAAAAAAAAAAGAAAAAATCAAAGGTCCTCTTTTATTAATCATCATCGATGTTTCCAGCTCTTCTCCTCCACTTTCATGTCCCTCTTTGTTTTTGCTATGGTATATTACAGATAAAGTGCATAGAGCCCAATTTTTTTTTTTTTTTTTCGGTGAATAGAGAGTAGAGAGAAATGCTTTGAAGGGTTTTTCCTCTTTTCTTACATCTGATTAAAGTCATAAAAATGTAAGATTTCAATCCCCCACTAAAAAAAAAGAGGAGACTAGAATGTGCGGGCAGGGCCCAGAACAGGGATGGGAAAGGCAGGGCTATCGTCTTCCCTCCGCACAGAGACAAGAGAAAAAAGGCAGAATATGAAATGTGGAAACTGTGTGCCACAATGCACAGTGCCCCATCAATAATGCACTGCAAACAATTAAGCCAGGCGGGGCGTGATCTGACGGGTTCGCGGTTTAATGCCGTATTCGGAGGCACGCTCGGGTCAGCTTCGGTGTCTCTCCCTCTCTCTCTCTCTCTCTCCCTCTCTCCTTTTCTTTTTTCTTCAGTATTGTTGATGATGCTGACAGGTTGAGAACGGGAGGATGTGCTGGAAGAAAGCTGAGAAGACCGCGCTGCTTGTGGTTAAACTGGGCGTCGCTGCTGCTGGGATCAGGTGCCACCTGGGGGTTGCTGCTGCACCCATGTTTAAAAACCTCTCAAGTCAAAACAAATGCTCATTCCGCCCCCCCTCTGATCACTCCCCCCCAGCCTCGATCCCTCTTTATAAATATCACCTTCACAATTTACAGGTGTATATACCACTCTGAAAGTGACCACTAACTGAAGACCCATCCCTTCAAACTGTACCTCATTTCCCACTCATTACACTATTGGGTGATCTTGTTCCCTTTTATGTATTATTTTTATATATTGTAGTTTTTTTTTTTTTTTTTTGCAGTCTATTGCAGTTTTGTAGTTTTTGGCTCTCATAATAATGGAAATATTGCATTTCATGTACATGTTGAATCACGTGCATGTCCTTGTTTTGTACAATATTTCATGCCGTTTTGTTAAACGCACTTTGTATTTGCACATCGGGAGTTGCTCTTGGATAAGATGTAAACGACAAGATGTAAATGTAATGTTTGACTAACTGAAATATAAATAACAGCACCACCTTCTCCTTCTTCACACAAAAGAGCTACATTTGAAAGGCTTTCAGGGTGTAACTTTTCTACAGGAGTTCACTTCAAGAGTTCAGTTGGTCCACTTCTTCCAGCGCACTGACGTTACCAGAAAATCGCAAAAAGCACATTTTCAGCGCAACTGCATTTTTCACATGTGTCTTTCTCATTAATCCATAAAACACATAGTGCGATGCTTCCTTTTACCCATGTAGCCAGCCTCTTTTTCCTGGTGAGCTCTGGAAAGCACCGCCATTCCCTCACTTCATCCAGCGTAATTTGACTTAATAGTCGATGTGTAGGCCAAGAAACAAGCAGCGGGGGCGCGATTTGGGGTTCAAATTCATTAAGTCTTTGCGCTCCCAAGCCTGACCCTGGCTGCTCTATTAGAGAATGTCACCTCCCGAACACAATTGCTTGTCAGGGAGAGAGCCACGCGGAATGGCGGTCTCACGGTGACAGAATAAACAACCGGGTCGGGAGCCGACGGGACCGCTTGTTTTCACAACACCAGTTCTGCTGTTGGGCCCGTATGGCCGTGGGGTAGGGGTTGGGGGGGGGGACTTGGCAGAGGATGTCTACCCCTACGTGCTGCATCTCGTGTCTCGTGCCTTGTGCCTTGTGTCTCGCACGAGCACACAGCACAGGCGAGCTGTGCAGAACCCCTTTGTTTCTGCAACAAGTGTGCAATGTGGTGTACTGGTGAGGGAGCAGAGGCTGTAGGTTTGTAGGTTTACTGCTGCTGTCCCTTGAACAAAAGTGCTGAACCTGTACAGAAAAAATCCAGCTCCATAAATAATATTGCATGTGAAAAAAGCGTAAAACATCCAAATTACCAAGCTTTTCTTCTGAAAAAATGTGTTATGTAACAGTGGCCTCCGTTTCATTTGTCTCCTCCTCTCACTCTCTCAGTGAAGTCCTTTTCTAATGTGGTTTTCCTATGAAAAGAGGGCACACGGTTTGGTATCACTCCTGTCACCTCCCTGTTTTGATCGGCGAATAGGCCCTCGTTTAAAGGGTCTGAGTTTCGGCCTCACCGGTGGGTGACGGGCGCCAGGTGCCCTGGCCAGGTTTTTCGCCACAGCACCGGGGAAGCTGACGCCACCAGAAGTAATAAACACTTAAAAGTTGAAAAAGATTAAATGAGTGTCAACACAAGAGTAATTAATAAGCGGGCTGCTGTGAGCAGTGTTTACAAGGCGCTCTATAGCATAAATAAAGGCCAGGCAGAAGACGGGGCATATGGCGCGACTGGTGCCGCGCCACAGAGACATGACAGCAGCGTGAGCCTTCCTGCCAGGGAATCCCACCTCGCCTGCTACGACCTGCAGACTCTCAGGAGGGAGCAGGAGAGGGAGGGAGGGAGAGGGAGGGAGAGGGCAGGAGACAGAGAGAGAGAGAGAGAGGGGGGAAAAAGAAGGAGGGAGGGAGAGGGAGATAAGGAGAGAGAGAGGGAGGCAGGGAGGGAGTGAGGGAAAGAGAGAGTGATAAGAAGAGAGGGAGAAACAAAGAGAGGGAGAGGGAGAGAGAGGGAGATAAGAAGAGGAGAGAGAGAAAAGAGAGAGAGCAAGAAAGACAGGGATGGAGGAAGACAGGGAGGGACACAGAGACAATAAGAGAAGGAGAGACAAAGAAAGAAAAAGACAGGAAGCGAGGGAGAGAGGGAGCGAGAGGAAGAGAGGGAAAGAAAGAGGGAGAGACAGGGAGAGAAAGGAGTGTAGAGAGAAGAAGGGAGGGCAGGAGAGGGAGAGAACAGTGGGGAGAAGGGAGAGTGAAGTGGAGAAAGAAATACAAAGGGGCAGAAAAAAGATGAGGATAGTGAGGAAAAGAGAAGGAGACAAGAAAGTAGAGAGAGGAGCGAAAAGAAAGAACAGAGGAAAAAGGAGGGGAGGAGAGACACACAAGAAGCAAAAGGAAGAATAGCTTTGGCTGCATGGTATTTTTAAGAGACATGCCAACAACGCATATCTGAATTTTGAATTTGAGACCGAGAGAGAAGTGCTTGCGAGAGAATAGTTGGGGGTGGTAATAAAAGACCAGCAGTGCTGCAAAACCTGCCTTTGTTTTGTTGGTTTAGGGGAAGTGGTTGTTTTCTGCTTTGACACCTTTTTGTTTTGACACCTCACTCTCTGCCCTGCACGGAGCACGGTGCCGCCTTGGCTCCTAACATATCGCCTCTTCGTATCACTAAAGTAAAATTTTCTGCAGAAGCGCCCAAAATAGAAGTTTCGCTATTACACCGCGGCTAAATGCGGCCCTTCTTAAATGTTACACCACTGATACCATGGTGATGTCTGTCACAGGCTCCTCTTTCCATTGGCTCCAGGGTGGAGGGGTTGGGGGGTTTATTGGGCCCAGCATGCGGGGTCTGGCTCGGGGCGGGAGGGCTGGAGGCCCTGCCGAATTCTGCCCACACAGACGGACGCCGGACTCGCCGAACGCGCCGTCCACATGAAACGAGCGCCATGACATCATGGCAGCGGCGTAATCCGGTAGTTACACGCTGCCGGGGAGACGGCTCACGGCGGGAGGAGCCGCCTATAAAACGGCGTAATGGAGTCCACATGCCGGCCGCCGGCTCCAAGGCTGGGGCAGGGCAGGGCGGGATTACCACCGCTCAGACGGACGGGTCTCGGCGGGGAGCGTGCGGCTGGGATCCCGCTGTACCCCTGGCCTGGGCGCGCGATAAAAACCAGAGCCGTTTTATTTCTGAAATCAAAGCTGGACAGGGAGAGGAGGGAGACACAGAGAGATGTGTTTTGTGGAGAGGAGGAGGGCTGCAGAGAAAGGGAGAGTGAGAGAGGGGGAGATGGGGGGTGAGCTCATGGCGATGACGCGAGCCACCCCAAACTCGGTGATCTACCCAACATCTGGAGCTCCGGTCTCTCCCCACGGGGGCCTAAAATTCCCCGACGCGACCGCAAAATTGAAAAATGCAAGGCCGACATCAAAGGGCTCGCGCTCACAACAGCGATCGCATCCTGAAAGGAAATGTCACGGTTTAAAATAGAAACGTCCCATTTGTTGGCACCAGGGTAGCTGATAAGATCTGCGCGGTCTCTCTGCGCGGGCACATGGTTCTCGTACGGCGTGGTTGCAGGGACGTACCCGGTACAGGTGGTGGAACCCGAAGGCCATGCCCGCCATGATGATGGCCAGAGCGCCATAGTCCCTCCATCTATACCCAGGAGCACCTGCAACGAGAGACACGCCCCCACATCAGCATCATCACTGAAAGAAGGCCAACATCAACACCTCACACACACACGGACGCACACACACGCACGCACACACACACACTCTCACACACACACACAGAGAGAGAGAGGGAGACATTCTGGACTGGGACTTCACAGGACAGACTGTGTGCTGTTTGTGCCAGGGATGCTCAACTCAGACACAGTATAGGACCACGACATTCTCCCAAACTTAGCATCCTCCGACAGCTGAACAGCTCAACACATGCTTGGAGAGAAAAGTACCGTTTCATTTTTCCACAGAAAATGAAATTGCAATAAAACTGAACCCGAATACACTTGCAAACAGTACTTTACTTTTGCATAGTACTGCCTGACAGTCCGTGAATAATCGCTATGTTTCCATAACAATTACTCTAAATTATACCCTTGTTTCCAGCACTTCTAAATCATATTTCTGAAAATGTGACAACCTTTTCAACCAACACCTTGCAACCCTTTTGCAGAAGCAATAATATTGCGTTGGAGAGTTGAGAATGTAAGGTTTCAATGACATAAGTGTGAACTGCATACAGAAAAAATAACGAGTTGAGAAAACACCTTGTCTGCAACAATTTTACAATTCTCAGTCAAATCCCAGGAGGAATGTTCCCTTTCTCATTACTTGGTGACCTGAATTTCATAGACAAAAAGGTGGGCATCAAAGCTTTGCAATGATCCAAGGTTTTTTTTTTGTTGTTGTTGTTTTTTTAATCAGTACAGCACTGAACAAGAGAAAAAAATAAAATTGTTGATCACAGTACTTTCATATTCTTATGGTACTTTTTTGATGCTTTTGACAGTCTCTACCCTGCAAAAATCAAGGGGACCACAGTCCGGCAGCAGGATGTCTCCCAAGGCATCTTTGCTCTACATAAGCTGCATACAAGGGAAAGGGAGGCTGTACAGACTGCAAAGTTCTTCATCAATTCAAAACACAGCATGATTTTTATCATTTTATAGAAGTACTGTACACATTACTTAGGACGTATGGCTAGAATATCTACACATTTAATGTATATAGAGACACTGGTGTGGACACAAGGAAATATAAGCTTCAGTATCATGACATCAGCAAGTATTTTTTCCAGCAGTTTACTATGGAGCAATGTAGTCCTTCCTTTTAAATGCTTAAATGAAGAAGTTAATGATTTTTGACTGAAGGTGCAGGTGACATAGGGTTCAAAAAGGGCGGCACACCCTGTGCCACTGGATTACAGTGTGAAGTGTGTGAAAGTGTGTCTCCCTCCTGCATGAATCATCAGGGTGAGAAGTGCAACTCCTCTGGTGGAAATTCCTGTTTTAAGAACTGTCACTAAATCTGAAAGTCATTTCAACTGGGAAAAAAGCAAAATGACATAGGCAAAAGGACTGATGATAAAGAAATATGTCAAAAATATTCAAAATATTCAAACAGGTTTGCATGCACAGTTGACTTGAGGCATGTCGCTGACATCTGGGGATAATGAGTATTATCTTCAGGTAAAAGAGACCTCAAAAAGAGACCTCAGGGACAATCCCTCCCCCCATGTAGCCTCTCGCAGGCAAAGGGGTGACCCATGTTGCCTCTGGCGGGGAGGTGCCCCTCCCTGTTGACGCAGTACAGCACAGTACAAGAGCAGTACAAAAAGGAGGTCGGTGCTCCCCGAACAGGCTGAGAGAATCAGATAAAGAGGGCTGCTGTTTGCTCAGCTGACAGCGCTGGGCTGTGTGTGTGTGTGTGTGTGTGTGTGTGTGTGTGTGCGTGTCTGTGTGGGGGGGGGCAGGGGAGCGGGGGGTCAGCGCAGGTGAGTCACTGGCACAATCCAAAGAGTGCCAGGCACACTGACATCCACACTTAACTGCGCCACACACTAACACTTGACACCTATCCTGCACTGCATTATGGGTATGGTAGATTAATGCTCTCTTCCACTCGAAACAGGTTCAGGGTGATTTTAGCAAAACCTGCAAAAACTGGTTGTGAAATAAAAAATCCCCAGCTGCTTTCCACGGCGCAAGGAGAAGGTGATTATCGAGAGCTATGCTCTTGTGCGGGATGTAATTTCTGAACCCCAAACGGAAGTAGATTCAATAAAAAAGACATGTTTTTAAAAAGACAGAATTTAAACGAATAGACCATTTCCAAGTTTCCAAGAGCCCATTTAGAGATGGCACAAGCATGGATCAACGCAAAAAACACTTCCAGTGCATATAATGGCCATATAACACACCCATACTCTCTTCAAATGGCAAGATGAATAAAACACAAGACCATGCAAAGAATGTAGGAAATACTGGGCAGGTCTGAACTGGGATAGTGATAATTATGTGACAGTTAGATTTTCAGAGATGTAATGCATCAGGAAAAATAAGAAATAGGAAAAAAGTGAAAAGTGGTACAAGTTGCCTTAGCCAGTATTGTGCTGCGTAAAGCACAGTGTGTCAGGTGGCAGAATGGAGTGAAGAGGCGCGGCTGGTCGGTTGGCCCCCAGGTCTGACAGTGAGAGATTAACCAGGCCACTGCAGGGGGGTGCGCAAAGAACACGCTCCCAAAAAAATCATTTGTCTTTTTTGCTCCTTTTTTTCTAATTAGGATTTGTGTCCCTGGAAATACTGACAGCCGCGGTTTCCAAGGATTTGGCTAATAGCTTGTTTGAACTAGTCAGGTTGACTGATGCCTCCAACAAATAATCTTGTGTCAAATAAATTAAATTTTGCGTTATAAATTACAGCCGCGACTAATTGAAATATCATTTATCAGATTTATTGTCGCTCCGGGAAAAGTCTCGAGTCTTCAGAATGTTCGAAACTTTCGTTTTTGCCGGGAGTGAAGGCTCCCTGATGAGGCGTTGGCTGGCACTCAGAGCTGGGCTGTCACAGACACTGACAGCCTCACTTGTCCACACGAGGCTACGGCCTCCACTGTTAAAAGCCGTAAACGGAAACAGCTGTGGGCAGGTTTAAGTGGCAGAGAAATGACAATGAGGTAGTATATTTGCATGATTAAAATACCATGAATGTTTCTTAAAGGTGGTATGCAGAAAACAATCTGGAACTCCTCCTCACCACGTAAATAATGTTTACATGTCTCTTGTTGACTCCGACCCATGTAAATGTTATGGAAATATTTTGATCTCGGGAAAACATCCACAAGGCGAAACACTACACACGATCTACGTTAAAAGAGCAATTATTAAAATGATTAAAATACAAATCAAACTCAGAAGCCCATCTTGTAGACGGATGTTTTCGGGAGCTGCAGGTGAGTTCAGGTGATCCGCCTTCCTCAGAGGCCAAATGCGAACAGCGGCGTACCAGGAAGATCCGCCGCTGCCCCCGTCACAAAAGCAAAATCACTTTATCGCTACTGTACATCATTATCGCTTCCTGTTGAAATATTTCACGCGTTTTGCGGATTTGCATTCTAGATCCATCGCTGTGGCCTCTGTGACAGAGTTCACAGCTCGGAGCAGGACAGCGGCACGCACGCAGGCAGCCAGGCCTTGAAGTCCGTCACCCGCCCACTTCAGGCCTCTCCATCCCCCCGAGCGCCCGTCTCCCCTCTCCGGCCCATTTTCCCTCTCCTTCCCCCCAAGAAGCGCTTTTTATTTGGTCACTTAAGCTGGTGGAAGCTGGTCTCCGTTCTGCCGTTTTTCCAATCTCCTCTCAAATTTATTGGGTTCAGTGGAGGCCTGGCTGTCCTTCCGCGGGTTGAAAATAGAGATCAGAGTATCCATTACTCCGACAGAGATGGATGCGGGTCTCGGCGCGTCGTTTCCGTAACAAGGACATCAAAGAGAGGTAGCCCCCTCTTTTCGGAATGACCCCCGTACAAGACTCCCTGCTCTCACCTCATTATGCAGCTCTCTTATAGCCGTTTTGATATAAAACCCCCCACTATAGCGGGGTTGGAGCCTAACTACATGGCCATCCCATCAACATCACTTTCATTACAAAACATGAGATGCCAGGGGGAGTCAAGGACAGTGTGGTAATAAATGAGGGTGGAATACGTCTGGAATCATTGTCATACGGGTTAAGCATTATGCGGACTTCATTCTGCATTGGTAAATCAGAGGACAGCACTCATAACCCACTGAGGTAATAAAGATACAGGTTGCAGGCCTAACCGAGGTCCTCCCCCTTCCCCCCTCCATCCACCCCCTTCCTCGGGATTGAAGGAGGACGTTTCTGGTGAAGACTGTGGCCACGGTAACGTATCTCCCCCCCCGTTGCCACCACGTTCGGGGTATAATTACCAATCTGAACAAATTTGGTTATGACAACCTCTTTCATTTAAATGGGGTTTACACTGAAGAAACGGACATGACAGTGTGTAAGCCTTTTACATCCATGGGTCACACAACCCCAGTGAATTGAAAGCGTATTTTATGTGAAACGCCGGTATGGCGCTAAGCGGCTAATGGCAGCTGACAGGACAGCCAAGCTTTGCCTTCTTTAAAAAGCTGAAGACGACTTGAACGTGGGCCTCGCTTTCAATTCCAGTTTGAAAAGTCACAGGAGGGAACTGTTTTCAGACAGGAACAGTAAAGCAAACACAGTCATACCACTATTTGTATGATGACGCATATAGGAATAGGAAAGAGACAAAGTAGAGGTGGAGGTGGGGGGGTTCACTTACTGTATGGGACGGGTCCCAGCTGTGTGGGGTGAAGGACGTGGGGGGGTCCTACAGGGGCCAAGGCCAGGGGCTCTTCCGTGCTGCCCGAGCGCTGGATGGCCAGCTCCACCTCCTCATCTGTGAGACCTGCGCGGGAGACAGATAACAACACACCTGTGAGGACAGAAAACTGACACAAGAGAGAGAGACGTGGGCAGAAAACAGCTAAATACAGGGCTCAGAAAGACCAAAGAGTCATACAGCTTCACCGGAAGGACGGTACAACACAACTCTGCATTATGCAGATGCAGAGGGGCAACCGCCCCGTAACAACCCTCCAGTCCAGGGGCACTGCTCGTACCTCTAGGAGGAATCCGGATAAGTCCTGACCCCCTTTGGACTATAAAGACTCAGACCCAGCTTCCCATTACTGCTTCGCCAGGGCCTGCAAAATAGGAGTCCGTCCACTTACAGAACTATATTTCCCAGGTGGAGCTTTCATAAACCCCAGACACAGAAAATGCATTATTTTAATTTCTTCATTGTGATGTAAATGTATTACATAATTTTGCAAATGCCAATATAATTTAATCTTCAGATCTTTTTTAATGATTTTAGTGATGATTAAATTGCAAAGAGCTCCCTGGTGGAAAAAAAAAGAAAAAAAAAATCTAATATGAACATTTCCTTTTGTGCAAAGAAAGGAATTTCACTTCCAATCACATGCAGTCATTGGCATGTTTTACCGAGCACTGCCTTCTAAACAAAGAGGAGACCACCACATCGACAAGCACAGGAAAAAAAAAATATCCTTGACCGCCAACCGCTGTTTGTTTACTCCGGTGCTCGAAACCAAACCTTGAACATCATCCAGATGCCTCAAGGAGGAGCAGGTAAAAAGAGCTGCCACATAAGGATTCTTAGCACACTTTTCCAGTAAACGATCACTATTATTTCCAGCAAATTGGCTAACTGAAGGTCTTCTACAAAAGAACAGTCAGCCGAGCCCCGGTGCGGTATGGACCCGGGAACAGCACGCTCATGGAGAGCTCAAAGACAGCTTCCCCTGGACGCAGATCCCTGTCGAGTGCTGTTTGTATGCTGCACGCTTGGAGTTTGACTTTTTCTTACTAGCATCTGTTTCTTTAGCTCATGCCTCTACTCTCTGTGTGTGGGAATGGGGGTGGTGGGGGGGGTGGTCCTGGAGTTTGTTATCTAACACAAAGCCTCAACATTATGGCTGTCCACTCCCAATGAAATTGCTCCCAGAATCCTCCAGGTCTGAAGACATACAAACCCCAATACTCATGCTTACCACTGTTAAAAGGCTAAAAAAAAAGTACCTTGAGAGGTTTACATAAATAGAGCAGTTTCAAAAGGAACGGCAAAAACTTCTTTTTTCTCCTCTTTTGTTGCCCTGTGACACACATCAGAAATGTGGCTGCAGCCTGAGTACTACTTCCTTTTACAGAGTTGCAAGAGCAAGCTGACTGACAGGAAACAGAAGGGAGTTCCTGTCGCATCCCCTGCACAGAGACAGAAAGCTGCAAACAGCTCTGCTGAATGCAAGAGCAATTTGTAAGATTTTTATGTCCACGTCACTTCCACTTTGCACAGCTGAAAGGCATGAAAGTGGATCTGTCCGAGAGAAGAAGGTGAACGCTGAACACTTCTGAACGCTGAACACCTGTAAACCGAGTGTGGTTGCAACACACAGGTGTGAACAAAGGAGAGATCTCACTCGATGCAGGCAGCTGAGTCATTTTGTACTTTCGCATAGGGGGTTAACAGAATTCATAACTGCCTGTTTAACAAAAACAAACAAATACTTGCTTTTAACACTCTAAGGGCAATGTTAAGGCAGGTGCCAAAGGCGTAGGGTATCAGCATCCTTCACAAAGCAAAGCCCTTCTGGCATAGCATGGACACTCTCAGGGGTTAAACCGGTCACGAAAAAGCCTTAAAAACGGGAGGCAAATATTGGCCCAGTCTGTCTGCTCTGGCCAGGGCAATTGCAATGCCAGGAAGAACCACCCCCGGCCCCCGGGCCAAGCTCACAGCTTGTACAGCCAGGCTGCAGCATCCAGTAAGCAATAACGCGTCCCTGTACTGCAGATTCAACTGACCACAGCAGACTCCAGAGTGTCTGACGACCAACAAAGGCGTCAGGGATGCACTCTTCATAAAAGACGACGAGGCACAGGGTATAAGTGCCTTAAGATATGTGCCGTCTTTAAACCCCGGCGTAATTTTAACCCTTGCAAAATATTTACACTGCGAGTGCGAGGGTGCTCTTCCGTGGCTCCGCACGTTACTACATCAAAGGCAGCTGCTGTACATTAAATAAAATGCATGCAAACGCATAAAGCAATTTATTCCTCCTGTAAAATTCAGAGCTCGCTCGGCCAATTCGTCCTCACGACAAACCCAGGTCCGTTTATTATTGAGGAAAGGGGACAACAAATGAGAGGCCTTTTTGAAAAACCTTTACAAAAAAAAAAAAAAAAGGAAAACAAGGTGAGAGCGGAATTTTTACACTTAAAAGCAAAAGGGCAGAAATAGGAAATGGGAAATTTATTACTGTTTCCGAAACCTGTGGAGTGACCCCCTAAGACCCTCATTTCAGATCGACCTGCTCCGAGATGAATTTTTTTAAAGATATAAATTACATCTAATGACGACACCGTAAAAAGGAACAATAATGGAAAGCTATTCTGTATTTCATTATACTGTATTATTTGGTGCACCTGATACAGGCACTGCCTGTTTATGAGTCACCGTATTAGCAGATGCTCAGACGAAGCATTTGCTTTGACCTTGCCATTCTCATTGGGGCATGAAATTACGGTGGTGGCACCTCGATATTACAGCTATAAATACTGTAAACTGCATATCTGGGCAACGTTTTCTATTGTCTTTCAACATAAACCTGATCGGTATTTATTTAAAGGAAAACCCATTGCGCGTCCCGTTATTTACGGCTCTATTTTCCAGGCTTTTATTCCCGGGCTATTTTTTCAAAGGCGAAGAGGCGACAGGGCCCCTCCATAAAAAAGCATTTCTCCGATTCTGGCACTTCTGAGCTTTATGGGTTAAGAACAAGCTCGGACAGCCAATTATAAAATTGCTTACTAAAATATTTTGGGTGCTAAAAGGTGAATGCTGTTTTATTGTCCCGCATGGCCTGAATTATTAAGTTGTCCTTGAATGAAGATTACTTACATTTTGAATATGAAATTCAAAAAAAAAAATGTCAGGGGTTGTAAACAGATGGAGGTCAATGGGTTATTGAGAGCCGGAGTGCAACTTTAACCCGTTTCTCATGCTGATTCCACATGGCCAGATAGGCAGTTTGTGTCCCTGGGAATTGCACCATTGCTTGACAATTGCATGCTCTAAATAATGACCGCTCTCATAGCTTATTCATTTATGTATTAAAAAGAGGGCTCTGCACTCATTTCCCTGCTTTATCGCCTTGTGCTGATGACAAAGTGTGGGAGAGTCTGGGCTAGGTGGCGCCGTGGAGTAATTTATAACCACATCAATCCCCTTTCCTTCCCTGCAGGCCTTGGCTGTAGCTATCTTTGTCCAAGAGGTGAGTCACATGACCTCTCATCCTAGCACTGTCCTATCAATGCCAAGATCTGTGAGACATATGCACACATACCTAGTGACAAGGGTGTCCTAATAGCTTTTAAAGAACAAAGTTATTTTCTTACAATATTGTAATTTGACCAACAAAACAACATTTTTTTACTACCGATTTCACACGTGAAGGCATTACATATTGCTTTGAATGAATGCTCTGAATGAAATTTGACAGTGAAAATACCAGGACAGGTCTATGGTGGTTTTTGTAACGTCACAATGGACAATCAGGTTTTTTTCCACATCAGTCAGCACATGTCAGTGGGTGCTTGGGCATAGCTACCTGTGAAATGACAAGCAGATGGCTGAAGTGATATGCATCTTGGAAAGCAGCGAATTAGGCTTTCTGTAAATGGGTGTGCTACACATAACGTGTACCCACACTTTCACACCCTCATTTCACACACACATCTGGTCCAAAGTGACATCACTGAAACGCACTTCCCTTACTCAAACCATTGCAGCTTAGCAGAATTTAAATCATACTTGAAGTCCCTTTATTACCGCAGACTCACTTGGAAGGAGTACCACACTGACACTGGTTTCAAATACTTTACCCTTTCCCTGGCTCAACCCCACTGCACACACATGTGACTGGAAGGTTCTAGAACACAGCTGAGCCATGGCATTCTAAGCTTCAAGAATGTAGTATAGCCCCCTGCCCAGGCTCCACACGTTCACAGGTAGGTATTCACAGACGGCAGCTTGTCCTTGCAAGGCTGGAACTCTTACAAAATATGTGCATACAGTAGACCTCTGCAACCTCACATTAGCTTTCAACGCTCTGTCCCAATTGCACATTTCTGCATCTGAAATGACTACCTAAATGACCTACTATGGAGCTAAGAAGCTCACAAAAAAATCTCTCCACAGAGCAATAATGGAAAATTCCTTCTCATTTTAACAGTCTTAATGAAAGCAATATAAAACAGAGGTGCTGGAACATGTTTACTAACGTGAGCTGTGAAATTGTCAGTTACAAAACATCGACACGTATTTATGTGTGCATGTTGAAATCGACCACAATGCTGAGGCCTTGAAGGGGGGAAAAAGGGGGTAAAAAAAAAAAAAAAAAAGAAGCCCTGCTACAGCACACATTAAAGCACAAACGTGCAAGTAAATAATATGAGGAGGAGAGATTATTGTGTAAAGAATCTGCAGCATGCAATCAAAGTGCAGCCCATTCACGCCTTCATCTAGTGTCCAGCACCGAGCGCGAGCTGGCGAAGGAATCCAATTTAAATTCCACTCCGCCAGGAGATGGTATTGTTTCATTTTATGTGAGCTTTGACATTTCTGGCTGTTAATACGGAGGGAAATCAGGAAATATTTACATAAATATGACATTAAGCTGTATTAGGAATTAAGAGGGACATATATTTGTGCTTGCATCTGGGGAGAGCATTGGGGTGTGTGTGTCTGTGTCTGTGTGTGTGTATGTGTGTGGGGGAGTCACAATTGAGCTAGAGGAGGGTGTTCACATGGTTGCAGGGAAGGTTGGGGGAGGTGGCACCTCCTCCTCAGAGCCCCCATCATGCAGTCCCTTGCCTCCTCTTTGCAAGGGGAGACTCCTTTTTGTAGTTCTCAGAACAAACACAGAAAAAGTGGAGACATGACACACAAAGTAAAGGCAAAAAGAACCAACAACCAAACAACCACAACAGCAAGAGGCTTGAGAGATAAATATAAACAGCTTCTTATTAAAAACTTATCATGCTAAGACCCGTCATGGGAAATCTGCTGTCGTCACGGTTACAACCCGGTGAAGATTCTGAGAAGCCTGTGCACAGACTGCCGCGCGCAAATTTTTTTCTGAGTAAAAACAAAAACCGCAACCGTGGACCCATTATCGTCAGCGTAAACACAAACAGGACCCGTCGTGCCTTCCAGTAAACAAAATGCCGCGTGCTTCACACGAGACAGCTTCTGCCTGTTTCTGCTATTATTCACTTTCACCGATCTGACAGGCCAACGCCCGGTCCTAGCGTAGAAACCCGCCCTGAACCAACCTTTTCTGTCCCACATCCCACTCTGTTTTTTTCACAACTCCATCTTCATTTCATCTGGTAAAAGCAAGCCGGATGCAATTCCTACTGTGGAGGCTTAAAGTTTGGAAGAGTGAAGACTGATTAGGCAATTACATCAATGCAATACAGAAAGAGCTACATACATCTGCATAAATTGAAACTTTTAAATGCAGCACATAATTCACGGGAACATGCATAAACAAGATAGATTTTGTGCCACACAACTTTAAATCTGACTGCAGTTTAAGCTATATGAATCATTGCCACAAAAAGCTGCTATATTTAATTCTTATTACCATGACCTAGGCCTAACCCTAACCCTAATTAATGGGTATTAGCAATAAACAGAGAAAATTAAAGGTCATCCTCATAATTATTAAGCTGCCGTTCCTGGTACAGTATTTAAGGCGTGCTTTAATATGAAGCACGCCAATCAAACAGAATTTGGACTGCAGTGTATTCATAAAAAAACTCCAAATGACACGAATGACTTATTGGGAAGTCTGCCACGATGACACGAATCGAGGAAGAGGGCAAATCGCTTCTGTGAACTCAGCAGGATACTGAAAAAAAGGTAAATTTTATGTGAAACTTAATAAACTGAAATTGGCTGGAGATTAGTCAGCACTTTGCCCATGAAGATTACTTTCGGCCCCCCCCCCCACCCACCCTTCAAATTACAGGAGTCACTTACAAAGTGATACAGCATTGTGACATGATTGCATTGTTCAAGGTGAAGTTCTCAGGGGGTGGCCTTTTGCTGACATAAGGCCATTTTCTCAAACATGCAAATTTACAGACAGATCTGATCTCTCTTTTTTTTCTCTTAACCCAGCATTACTCAAGTCTGTCAGGGACAGAGGAATCGGAGGGAAAACCCTGGGTCTGACCGCTGAACCCGGCCTGCCTGCCTGCCTGCAGCCGCGAATTGCGTGTCAGGGACTGGCGTCGCTCCTATCGATTAAAACAGCGCTGTTTTCAATTCATCATCCCACACCGGGTGACCCGACCCAAAATGAGGCGAAACTCTGGCAGTTTACCGCTCTGAACTGCGATCACACTATTGACGTGAAAAACAAAACAAATTAAAAAAAAAAAAAAAAAGATGCTAATGACCAGACGAGGTGTGCTGCTTGATTCAGGCTAACCCCCCTCCACCACTCCAAAAAAAGGTCAGGCTGACTGACTGAAATGCATGGCATGAATAAACAACTACATAATATTCTACAGAGTTGGCATTCCCGGGCGGTGGATGAGGGCGACATTTAGCCCCCAGTGACATCAATAACCTCGCAGTTACGAGGATTGGTAATTAAAAAGGCTAGTGGCCTGGAAACTGTGCCCTCATTCGAAGGAAGTCTCTTCCATATATTTAAAAAAAACACACATTAAATTACAATGGGCAATATTATGTTTTTGAGCCGGTAAACCTATAGACGTATTGATGCTGGATGAAGACCCTGGGGGAGGCCTTACTGACCCCCATTAGATTATGTCCTCCATAATGTAAGTTACAGACTCCCAGTCCCAGCTTGCTATACTATGGATGCTCAGGAATCTCAAAAAATCAATATTCACATCCACAAACATTAACGCCTCCCAAATAATATACTGCTCTCTCTCTGCCTATATATAAAAAAATGTATAAAAAAGGGATAAAATTGGTCCTAAGGTAGTGGTTAATCACAAGCGATTGTTAGTCAGTTACAGAAATCCTTGTTTCTTGGGGTAGCAGTGTAGCATAGAGGTAAGGAGCAGGGCTTATAACCAAATGGTTGCCCATTTGATTCCCTGCTGGGGCACTGCTGCTGTACCATTTGGGCAAGGTACTTAACCCAGAATTGCCTTAGTAAAACATCCAGTTGTATAAATGGATAACATGTAAAAATTGTAATATATACAAGTCGCTCTGGATAAGCTAAATGACAATAATTATAATAAAATGTATAATATATAATTATTAAACATACAGTTACAATTAAATGGGGAAAAAACAATATAGTATTGTGTACATACCTTACATTATTATTAAAAACCCTTACATATGTTGTCATTTAACACTAATATTGTTGTTCTCATATTTATATTTCATTTCTGTGCACCCTATTTCTGATACACCCTATAGCCTTAGACCATCTCTGCTGTGTGTTCTTTATTGTGATATTATTTCCAGCCAGTGGTTGGCGTATTAATTAGACCCAAAGAGCAACAAACAGTTCAAAACAAGATGTTCAATTTGCTTGGAGGATTTTTTTTTTTCCTCCCAGTGAGAAAGAGAGGAGTGTTGATGTTGCCTTGGACCGGAGCCAGGGTGAAAATGTAAAATAATGAGGCGAAACCAAGCTAATGTGACGTTTGAATCGCATAATTGTGACAGTTGGCTAATCTCCGATTCCTGAAGGCGCTCTGGTAAAAAAAGACTTAAACAAATACGCTTAAATGCGTGTGAGGAGACGGCACAATGCACGGCTCCGATTACCACAGAGTGCAGATTCACCACATCTTTCCTTCAGGAGGTGACCCAAGAAGTTCAAGCAACATGGTGGCGTTCACTGAAGCAGGAGGGGGGCACAAGCATAGGCTAAGTTCACAGCTTCAGTTGTTCATACAGAGCGGCTTTATATGGAATCTAAAAGAGGCAACAGTGCAATAAAAACTGCAATCACTTGACCAGCAACTCGTGCATTTTGCATGCACGTGGTTGGCGCCATACTTCAAAATCGTCTCACAGCAGCTCTCATTCAACATAGCCAGAGTTGAGATACAGAAACAGATCTGAAATCTTCTGCGAGGGATGGATGAGGATCAGATGGAGAAAGGGTAGGTGGGGTTGTTGGAGGTTGCAACAGTGGGGTGGAGATGGGAAATCTCCTGTGATATACTCCCTTCTCTGCACTGCACTAGCAAGGGCTCCACACACAGCAGCTGGCTTTTGTTCAGTTTCTCAACTCTGAGCGGAGCTGACTGCCACAGAGGCATTGTGATCTCACAAACACATGTGGCTTCCTCATGCCCTCAGGTCAACTTCCTCAAAGGAGAGAGCTGACCTGGGTCTCAGGGCTGTAGACTGAACTCGAATTCACTGCTGCTGGGACTCAGTCAATGAAATCAATGCTGGGCGCATTTGAGTAGGACAGAGGCACAGACAAAAACTGATGAAGAACACAAGACGATGCCCACCCATACATAATAGCATCAGGACCTGTGTTTCTTAGAGCTGTGCACAGCATACAATACAAACAGCTAACAACCTAAAAAACTTCACAGACACTAGGGAGGGAGCCCGCTACTTTACCCGAGTTTTTTGATCTCTGTTGAACTTAACTTTTTAATCTACCCACAGGGTGTCACAATCAAAGAGCTCATACATGCATGCACACAGGCTACAAACACACAAGACAAGAGGATATACTTTTGTTGTATATGATAATGCCAAAGAACATACAGTGCCTTTTTTTTTTTTTTTTTTTTTTTTAGAGAAGCAGGCCAGAGAACTTATTACAATGCAAAGGTATGGTATGATTGCTAAATTCTGAGGGTACTATACAAACAGAAATATATTAGCTGAATAAAATAGGCGCATACACAACAGCAAAGAAAGTACACATTTTGGGTTTTCACCTAGTACTAACGGCATGCCCTTGTTTTCCCTCACAGAGAAACCTCTACCAAAACAGGGCCTGCATTCCACTGAGGAGAACAAAGAAGTAGAAGCTTAATCAGTTGTCCTTTTTCTGGCAGTAGGACCTTATGCAAATGACTATCAGTTTCCGTTAATGTGCGAGTGGAGAAAACATCCTCTGTAATTACATACGGCACAATTCTGTTTCTCGAACCAATTTTTAACAACAAATAAAAAAAGGCAGCGTTCACTTGCAGTGAACTCCGACTTTCCAGCAAAACGTGTAATTTTGTGGAACTCAGGATCTTGTGGATCAGTCTGCTGCAGCTGAACCCATTTGACTAGGGAAATTTATGCACTAAAATATCATGGCAAGATGGAACATAAATATTTGATGCTCTATTAGTGCCCTTGCAGGAGACAAATTTAAAATAGATTGTGTTTTTCTGAACACACCTTTCTTAAAAACAAAATACAAACCACACTGGTATCTGGAACTAAATATGGTCTGTGTGTGTGCCTGTGCTAAGCCATTAGAAGAAATCTAAAAATGTCTTTTTAAAATGAATATTTTATTTGTGCAACTTATGTTAGAATGGTCTTGAATTATGAATAAAGCCAAATTGTTGATAATGAGAAACACAGATCGAGGAAAATTCAAAAGACACCCGAGTCATAATAGCCTGCCGACGCAAAGAATAGCAGCCGGCAACAATAGATTTTGTCTCAGGTTACCTCCTCTAGTCATGGAGCTTTTAGGCTCACTTTTCACTGCCTCGCTGCTCTGACGATACAGCCCAAATCCCAGAGCTTTTATGATTAATTAGTCCCCAAAGTACACAACTCTTTCAGTAAAGAATTGAAAGGAAGGGGGAAAAAAAAGATTTCATACAGAGCTACTGTTGTGTGGCAGAACAGCCAGAGATGAAAGACTGAAACAAAGCAAATATCCCTGGCTCCACACCTGCCTGGGTTGGCCGGTCTGGGCTCCAGCATTACCAGCTGTGGGCATAGATTACTGGCCCTTTTGAATCTTTAGCCCCTTTTAATTTGTCTTTCTTGTGGAGATGTAGGACACCAGAACATGGGGATGTCATCATCATCACCTTCCCCTCACGTATCCTTAAAGCCCCTTTGCGAGAGTGTGGCAGAATGAGTGGGATGAGAGGTAAACACTCTGAGAACATGCTGGTGGCGTCATGTACTTTGGAACATGTTTCGTTTCCTCTTCCAGAAGAAAACATTTTCATTTGTTACCAAATAACCTCTGTAACCTAGGATACCCTGAAAATGGACAGAGCACACCGCGCACTGTAACTGGGACCATAAAACAAGGGAAATGTCCCCAGTCTAAGGTTATGTGTATTCTATAGACACTCAAACTAGTTAACAGAATCTTTCTCATTCCTCACAACCGTCCGACGCAACTCTCCGATACGGTGCCTTATATTTATGATAACAACTAAATTAAGTAAAAGCCTTAAAATGCTGGGAGCGAACATAATTGACAATTCCATTGAAAGTGCAGGAGGGCTTGTCAATATTAATTTTCTGTAACCCAAAGAAACGTCCCGGCTGGTGGGTCATTTATCCACCGCCCCCGAATCAGGCACTTTCCCTGGGCGAGCTCGACCCCCACCTGACCCCCCCGGGGCCCACAGCCACGGCCTCCACCTTTGACCCCCTGGAAACGGATGACCTCATCAGATGGACATCTCAAGTCAGGGGTCCATCAGACGGCCCTTTCTCCTGGAATATAATGGATTTCAGCACAGGATCTGCACGTGCAAGACACACAGCTGTGTGCTGTAAGTGCCGTTCGTATCACTGTGTCCCATTACATCGTTTCACATTTCAGGCTGAAAAACATCTTATCAGACCACTTCTGGTCAATTTCGACACAACAGTCAAGGATTTAGAGAGGAAGAGGAGAACAAAAATATAATGAACAGTATTATTAAAAATTACAGTTCCAATGACCTTTGAAATGACCCTTCTCCTATAAATGTGCTGTATTCCAAGAAAATACTTTGTTACTTAAACAAAATCCCACTGTACAAATGTTTTATCATAAATAAAACATGGATACAACTGATCCACAGAGAGATTTATCAATGAACTGATAAAGTCATAGTCCGACTATGACTTACTCAAAAGGACAGCTAACGTGAAATATGAAACTAAAGAGGGGTTAAATCTTACCATCACGGCACTTCATCCTGAACTGAGTAATGGATTCAAGCAAGTATTTCTTTTTTATTCCTAAATATCATCCACTCCAAGTCAGGTACCAAGCGCCAAAGAGGTCAGGCTGAATGCCTCCATAAAATAAGATGATGCAAGCTTTTATTGTCAAAATTCTGCAGGTTGAGAGTGCTTTTGTGCCACTCCGTCTACTTGGGTCTTTGTGTGCCGCTCATAACCGTACTGTCATGAGGATTCTCTGTTTCCTCACCTTTTTTCTTCAGGAAGGCTTTTCTGGTGGCCAGGGGGCTCTGGCGAACTTTCTGGTTCTGTAAAAACTTCACCGCTGTAGCAATCTGTGAAAAACAGGAGAGATAATGTATTTTACGATGAGCTGGAGAAGTGGAACCTGCTGCCTTGGTCTCAGACATCATGTGTCCGACACCACAGGGCCACGGCGAGTTCCTGCTTAGATCAGTCATTTCTGGCGAAGGCCGAGCACCGTTCAAATAAACGCACAAGACAAAATGTCTACAGCGGCAAACAGAGGCTCCAGACATGTAGCTGGTAGCTGCTTCTTTATGAGACAGGCCTACTCCATTAGTCGATTTAATTGGTCAGTAACTTCTGACAAATTCCCCACAGTGTGTGTATGAAGGCTCCTTCCCCACTTTCCTGATAAAGCTGGGAAATGAACAAATCAGCAGTTATAGAATTAGCCCATCAGGGTTTGCCGAACAAATGGAGTCTGGAGTTTAATTTGCTATTACCCTCTTTAAGACAAATTCTCCACCTAGAGTGCGCAGGGAGAGAAAATCTATACTTAATGTTGGAGTGCTCATCTGTATCTAATATCTACAGAATACTTTGCTAAAAAACTTTGGTAATTCCCAAGGTTAAAAATACACCGTGATCAAATCATAAAACCGGGGTGTTGTAATGACTTAAGAAGTTAATGCACTAGAAAATGAAATAGCAGGCAGGACACCTGTAGGTGTAAATGCATGGCATTCATCGATTCCTTTGTTTTTACCTGAGCCGTAACGTCCTAATTTCCCCCACTTCGGCGCTCTTTTCCAAGAATTAAAAAAGTGCTTCCCCTAATGCCATTAATAACATGAATCTGAAGTGGGAGGCCTGAAGTGGTGCTTTTAAAAGACGGATGAAGGCGAAATAATGCCTTATTTGACGTCTGCGAGACGGGGTGGGGGGACGCACTGAAAGGTGGGGCCCAGATGACTCGTTATCGCACCTGTGGTCCCCCGTGATTCAATTGTAAAAGTCATCTCTGTAATAGGTTGAAAGGTTCTGATTACTGTTTTCTTTTCTTAAAGCAGGCAAAAGATAAAAAGTGATTGAGCATGCCTGTCGGCGGTAATTCGTTTTGGATAATGCATTGCATATACTAAAGACCGGTTTAAATCCAAAAAGAATTACATTTTCAGAAACAGGCCGAGGATCACACATGCGTGAGGAGGCTGTCGGAAGAGCCAGATCCCTCAGCTTGAACGTGGTGAGAAAAATCATGCGGCAGAGATTGGTGGTGATAAAGGCCATTTTTTTGCAACTTATAAGAGTATCATAACCAATCAATTTAAGCAGTATCACCTTGCTAAAAAAAAAAATGGCAAATGGGGAATAAAAGTATTGTGCGATAATTGTCCATTGTAAGTTAAACAGATTGATTACATGCAGAAACTAAACTTTAAAAAAAGTAAAGGAAAATACTCAGAACATTTCCTTCTTAAATGGGACAGATTATTTTTGCAGAACTGCACACACCCTTGAGACACGGCATATAAAACAGTCATCAGTGCTACGTTTCAAACATTATAAATACATTTAAAAGATTTAAGTCCGGAATATTCTAGTGTTACCATGACATTAGCGTGACCTTTAAAGTACACAAGGGTTACACAAGGGGCGCGGAAATTCCTGGATCTCTATATGCTAAGGGCTTATTAAAGCCAGTCACCCGGAACCTTCATTGTGACAAGCAGATTAAAGCACTGGCGTGGTGAATCCCCTACTGGACAGCCGAGAAGCAGAGTTACTGTAAAAACACAGGATCAACTATCTGTTTGGTAACGGGGTGGTTCAAGTTCTGCTCTGAGGGCTTTCAAATTCACTCTGTTGATTCAATGTGGGAACAAAGTTATTAGTATGTGAGATATGGGGGAAAAAAAAAGAAAAAAGAGACACAGAGTGATTTAAAGTAAGCTCCTTTTACTGTAAAGACAACTGTGAAAACTTCAAGCTAATTCCATGACTTATGTTTTTCTTCGATTTTAGCTTTCTTCAAACTTGCTGGAAATGATTATGCCATGGACTGACACTTTGATCAGAATAACCTATCATTGTAACCACTGCTGGTGGAATATGCAGGGTTTCTGAAAGACAATCTAACACTGAGAAATACATGATATTTTACTTCGTTTTCCTGTGACATCATGTAAGCCACAGGACAGAGATGGTGGGTACGTGGCAGGATGTTAAAAAATGTGTGGTACACACAGTACAAAATGGCTAATGTAAAATCTCACCTGCAGAAAACAAGGAAATGGTGCAGCCACATCACAAATATAGTCATACTATTTCAGACAAAGCAGTCTGACTCAGGGTATTCAACCTCTCTGTTTCTTGTCTTATTTGTGAAAATAATTGCTGTTAGAATTTTTGACAGTTCCACATTTTGACAGTTCTACCTCAGCTCTTCCTCTATGCTGTTTAATATAACGTGTTCATTTCCTTAACAGAATTGCCATCAAGAAAGAAACTGAATCAGAAATTCTTTTTGCACTTTTGTTTGCAACGAAGCGTTAAAAGGATTAAAAATTTAATGTTTACAAATGCTAAAAAGAATTTTCTATAAGCTTAAAAAAGCTTTATACTATATTTAACAGTATTATGTTCCCCTAACAGTTTTCAATATACTTTACATATTTAATTCATAACAATCTGAATTATACTTCAAACACTATACAGACAGGCTAACTTTTTAGTAGTATGTTAGTAATAAATAAGCATTTTTCTTTAAATATCATTGAGATTAAAAGGAAATATGAACATGATATAACATCCAATTTCATTTTTAAAAATCAGAACCATTTTGTTAGACTGTGCTGAAATCTTAAAGGCATATGGCCAAATGTGGTGTAATTCTTATATTGATATACACATAGTATATACAACTATATTTTTTGCACTTCATAAACTTTTATAAAAACACTGATTGTACTATTTGTTATTATGTGTATTATCAAAAATAAAAAGCTATGTCTACTGGATTTAAAGATTCAGTAACTATTGAATAAACAATTGATTTCAATACAACAAAGTATTGTGTACTGTGGTTACACACGATCAAAGGAAAAACTATACCCTCCTACAATGTTGCTGTAACAAAAATGGGCATTGTGCTAATTTCTCTTGTGTGTTTGCCTGAGTGAGCTCTGCTTTACTAGCAGATCAAACTGAGAATGAAGTAACTATAACCTGGCTAATGTCCATTAACGGCACAGTATTGCAAGGGATCTTCTGGGGCGCGAAAAGTGCTATTTCTTAGCAGATGACGTAGCCTCTTTAGACAAGTTGCACCCAGACATCTCAATCAATTATAACCAAATTGCGCAGGTTTTAGTCTTGTCTAGTTATCGACTTATAGATCATTGTTGTTGTAGTGTAAGGTAGTACACATACTCTCCGTTTCGGCTTCACATGCGCCATTACACATCTGATTGGACAGACTAAATGTCAGCTTGAATTAAAAGGCGGGGTCCGTCCACGGCAGCCTTTTGCGAATACCGGTAATATATTTCTTGGTTCATAACCATTATTTTCTAATGCTTCTTGTAAGGCTAAAATTGCTAATGCACCAAAGTGCTCCCCCATCCTAACCAATAATCTTTACAAATGAGATAAGCAATACAGTGTCAGGTATAACTGAAAAAGAGGCGAAAACTCAATCACCGGAGAAGAGTCATATTAAACAGAGGGCCTGAAGACAGGCAAGGCTGATGAGAGATTCACAATCGTCGGGGGCCTTTATTAAGTTTGAATCGGACCGAGATTCGACGCTGCACTTTTCTTGACATTTTCGCTCTAAAATTTATACCCAAAACGAGGAAAAATAGCCGGCAAATCCAATTTAGGCCAAAGCGGGCCAATAAGGCCAGTTCCTTGAAGGAAGTGACTTCATGACATTACATGGCAGCAGATGCTCTTTTTGATTGCATGTGCTTGGGAATGTGCTTTGTTTTTGCACTTTTTGTATTTCAGTTCCAATATTACACAGAACTTTTAACTTTGCAACAATATATTTAATGCAAGTAATGCTGTATAGACTGCTAGAATAGTACATAACTACAGTTTCTTCTCTACTGGGTTTAAGGGCCCTTTCAAGGAATTACAGGGTTCCAAAGCTGAGCTAATAGTAGCCATTTTACAACTGAAAAAGATGTAAAGAACTGATATCATGGTAGTGGTTAAACTATGCCTAAATCAAACTTTCTGAAGAATCGGAAAACACATTTTCGGTAAGGCTGAGGGGATATGTTTTCTATTAGCAATTTCCTTCTGCCAGTAAATGTATTTGAAGTTTTAATATATGATTATGAGATCTTTAAAATAAAATTTTGAACCATAAAACATAAAAGGAACGTTCCACTCAGAAATTTTGCCATAGAGAGACCACATATGAAAAGGAATATTTCCTGAGTGGCTTTTTTTTTTGGAGTGGGGGTGAGGTCAGACGAGGCCATATTCATTTCAAGGTTTTAGTATCCAAGACAAACTATTTTGTAGAAAAAATAGATTCACCATTGGGAGTCTCAATCACTGGTGGAAAAAAAAATGACAGAAAACAAAATCATTTATGATCCCAGCACACGGGGCTTGACTATCAGGACCGTCAGGAAGTTTAAGAGCCTCTCTATCACTGCCCGCATGTATCCTTATGCCGGGGCAGAGGGTACTGGCAACTCCTCCAAACCACAGCTAAAACTCACCAAGAGCAATGCTGAAGGAAGCCCATGTGGAAGCCCAGCTCAAGCTAGTGTTTCAGGAGGACCTTTTTGGATTGGATCACTCATTAGCTTCTCTGGGAAAACATTTGGTGAGAAGAACTAAGGCCTGCTTCTTTTCAAATTCACTTCAAGTTTTAGATGATCACACTATGCTATTATTACTACAATATGCATTTGTTTAAGAAACATCCCTTCTCCTGGGTGACATACACAGCTTATATTTAATGCATTATAACTGTAGGCAGGTGTAACTGTAATAAGCCGTTCAGGTGAAGTATCTTACTCAAGGATTCCGCAGCAGTGCTCCAAGTGAGATATGAACCTATGACCTTCTGGTTACAAATCCAGACTCCATACACCAGGCTACCAGTGGAGAGGATGAAAAATAATTAATCCATCCAAACTTCTTTTTTTTTTCTTTTTTGCACCTGTTCCAGGAATCCAACCTGCACACCTGGGGCACAGATCATTTCTTTTGTTGCTGCTGAGGTGACATTACTCTGTTTTCCTAGAGTAGCAAAGGGTGTGTGTGCACGCGCGTGTGTGTGTAATTACGGACGCCGCTCGAGACGGAGAGACCGGGGGAGCGAGTGAAGGGAGTGAGCCAGTGAGCCACCGGGCCGAGGGAATGTTGGAGGAGGACGCTAAAAGGAAATCATTAGCAAGTCTGGGATCCAGCCTCAGTGCGAATCAATTCATTTCAAATTGCCCTGTACATTTGTGGAGAGGCATCGCTGATATAATAAAAGGCTCATAGACATGGGGAAATTGTGTTAAGCTGGTCTCAAATTCCTCCCAAACAATGGTTTAGAGGAGAGAGGGAGAAAGAAGGAGTGAAAGAGGAAAAAAAAAATGAAGCTCTATTTTAATTAGCTGGCTCTGTGAGTGATTCGATAACGGGGGCCAAGTTGCTTCAGACGCTTTCAGCCCGATGGGTCTCTGATACTGGAACCCTGAAGATGGAATGGGCTTTTGATGCAATTAGGCGTTTCCTTCTCCTCTCTAACAAGCTGATGTACTGAACGGTGTTTTTAATGTTTTAAAAGTACATCTTTAAATGGCCTTCTAATTATGACACGTCTTTTTTTCCCAGTGTGAAAGGGACCTTTTAGCAGGAGGGGCACCTCCTGGGAGCCCCGCCCTGCCCGAACGTAACGGAACATCGCACGTCCCACTCAGCATATGCCGGCGCTACCGTCACGCGTAGGCGTGTCCGTGGAAACGGTCTCCCCACGTGCCCTGCAGTGACCTTTCCAGCTCTTTGGTTTAAAGATCTGCTTTGCTTAGCTGCAGCACATAATAGCATTTTGCCTTACCTTCCCCCCCCATTGTTTTTCCATATAGATTCAGCATACATGTGCAGTCATCACATCGTGTTTGCAAGGGCCATCGATACACTTTTCTGCTACTGCAGTTGTGTAAACTGTTTACTGAGAATATATCCTGGTTGAGATTTCCATTAACTTGCTTTGATGGACAGAAATCTGCAGCCTGTTGATTAATTCTCTAGCACATGGCTCTAGATTAATTAACAACCAGAAGTGCAACAACAAAGAGCAGACTGGTCTAACCAATATGGCACCTTGTCCTTAATTTTAAATACCAGACTTAGGCCAGCACGACTTATCAAGACTGCGGTTTCGACTAGCTGAATGCTTCAAAGTTCTTTTGAAATGAAAGGTCAGAAAAGGAGCCAAGCTCACGGAAAACAGCACTGATGTTTGCTTTGCGAGGGTGTAAAAATAAACCGACGTTGTCCTGTGTGTCTCTGCAATAACTCCAGCCCCGCTGGGTACGGTCACAAACGTGAACGCATTACGCAATTTTTCAGAAAAAAAAAAAAAAAATTCTAGTTTTTTAACTAGCACGCACATGCGGCCTAAACTTTAAACCGTAACGCAGTCGTGGCGGGCCTCTCTCTCAGCAAATGACAGCGCGATCTGGCTGTGTGCTGGAACACATGCGAGACCTTGTCACCGTTCCGTGCTGAGATCCTGATAGGCTGTCTGTCACAGTACAATACACCAAGATTAGCCAACCACCTTTCAGCACTGGGATCCAACCTCCTCCCATTCACGAGTCACGGCTACGGGGAACCACAGTCCCGTGCAGAAAAGCTCAAATTTCCCTGCAAAAATAAACACGAGACATTCATTTAATTAGATTCAGTGAAAAATACGATGCATGACAATATGGCAGCTGCTGGAAATCGCCTCACCGGACGCATGGCTCTGGGCCTACGCTCGACTGTGAATTTAACACTCGAGAAAAAACGTGCGAACTTCGCCATCGATTGTCTGTTTGCCGTTCACAGGCGTGCTGAGGACACGCGTGTGGCCAATTCCATGTCATAACGATTCAGACAAGCTTATTAAGAGGATGCTCACCGCGGCCCCCCAACGCGGAAAAGGCCCATCGATACCGTATTGGCATTCCGGGCGAAATGAGATTGCTTACACACGTCTGCCTTTTGTACAAATCACTTTGGAAGGAAACTGGGGAAAAAAAGACATCCTTCAGCTCGAGATTTGCTTACAGGTATTCGCCACCGAAATCGGGCTACTTCCTGCTTTTACTCGCAGCATGAAGCATTAACTTCAACTGCTGCAGCAGCAGACCTATGGTCAATTCAGTTCCCTCTCGCACCTTGAAAGCGTTTAATCTTGATGGACGTGAGCAGACACACTGTTCTAAATGATTTCCAATTCTAAAAAAGAGAGTCCCAGAACACTCAGAAGGGGACTGACCTATGGGGGGCACATTTAAACCCCCCCAGCCGGCCCTGTCTGACGCGTATGAATCAGAGCCGGGCACCAGGATCACTTCCCTCTCTTTTTCGCAGAAACGCCTCGCTACTTCCTTTCCGCTCAGGTAAAGGAAGGCCCGGGGACGGTGGCCGGGAGCCGGCTCGGACAGATAAAGGTCAGCGGAGATTAAACCAGCCCACTTTAGCGGCAGAAAGAGCAACGCTGCACAACCCGAGAGCCGGGCGGCCGCAAAACGTTCCACGGCCTCTCAGTGGCAATCCAGTAATGGATACTTCCTCGGCTCCTCGATTGGTCAAAATGTTTTCATACAATAATTTAATTCAGAAACACTTTTACAAAGCAAGAGTAATCAATTTTAATTAGTTGATTTTTTTTTCAATCGCATAAAATTTAATGTACTGCCATCGATCTCCTTTGTTCTTTAATGCAGTGCCGCTTTCCTGTAATCTGAGGCTTTTTTTTTTTTTTTTTTTTACTTTTACAGTCAATGATGACATTCGGTGACAGACTGCCGCACCACGTGTCTTTCAGTGCAGAGAGTGAGCAGAGCCTCGTAAACTGCAGGCATGGAAGCACAAATGCACAGACAGACGCACGGACGCATCACCTGTACAGACAGATATAGACATTCACACACAGGCCCGACTGCTATGTGCTAACAGAGACATACAAATGTGTATGTTCAGATTCTTAAACACATGCAAATACACAGTCTTACACACATGCAAACAGACCTAGAGTTACATTTAGCACAGAGGTACATTCATACAAGCAGGACCACATACATTAATACACAAACAGCTACACACATGCACAGATAGAGTAGTACATATACACAACTGGGGAAAATATGTCAATGAAGCTGTAAAGAGAAGTTGCACAGGAATTCATCACAAACAAACTGCGCATACATACATCTACATAAAGAAACAAACCTTCTTATGCTGACATATTCCCGCGCACGCACACACGCACACACGCACACACGCACACACACACACACACACACACACACACACACACACACACACACACACACACACACACACACACACACACACACACACACACACACCAGCAGGAGACAGCTAACCTCACTGCAGAGCCACACAGACGCAGTGGCACTGGATCTCTGTCCTTCACGTCGGTGAGAGACTAGAACCCTTCACATCCAATTAGCTGATTGAAGCCAAATGAAAACAGCACCACCGGCTACAATGCGGAGGCTGTGTCCAAATGGCGCACCGCACAAGTTTGTGCTGTGGCATGCAGAGTGCAACCACAATGTCAAAGGCAACTCATCCTGACAACACCCCCTCCATCCCCCCACCCCTCGTCTATGTCAGTAAGAACCCCACATTACTGGGGTGCAGCAGGTATTTCTGAAGCTGTAATTCAGTAACATTTTACAAATCTGGCATTTCACAAGTGTACAGTGACAAAATACCCAGAAGCGTGTGGGCAGCTGAACTGCTGATTTGCTCTGAGCGCACACGACAACCAGAGCCGTTGCCCACACAGAGACGCGCAGCCCGACTTGTGACATTCTGGTGGCATTATCATTTTAGGATTCCTCTAAACCAGTGTTTACGGCTACGACGGCTAACCCCCTCCTGCTCTGAAACAGAGAGATGCTAATCACCAGTCTTGGATCAACAATCGCGCGGCCCTCAAAAGGCTAAGAATTGGTGGCGTGACCCTCTTGCAGGGTGACCCTGCCCCCGGCGAATGCCACAGAGGAGAGCCGGAGCAAGCCCGGGCCTGAGCCACAGAAGATTAACACCGCCATCTACTGGCGGGACGCGGCACTGCGGGCAGGCACGGCGAGCTGCCGGGGCCTCAGCGGCTCCGTCTCCCAGCCAGCGCTGTCAGGACCGATTAGGCACGACCCGAGACAATGGGCCTCGCATTTAAAGAGGTACTCAGCCGAAAATCACAGCCACATGATCGGGAAGGGGGGGGGGGGACCGCGGTCGCTCGCACACGGCAGCGCCACACACGGCGAGGCGGGCTGGCTGTTTCTGCTTCCCGTCACGCTCTCAGACTGACAGAAATCTGTGGGAACAAAATACATCTCCCTTTCCTCCCCCAGAACACCCCCCCACCCCCTGGCCCAGCAACCTTCCAACACCCTGAAAATGTCGGAAACATTCCCTCAACGTTCCACTGAGGCAAACGCTAGAGGAAACAGCGCACTGCTCGTGAGAAACATGGTTTCTGTCCTGGGGGGAGACGGCCGCTTTTCCTTGAAAAGAAATAGTATTACGTCATTACATTCGGCAGGTGAGAGGAAAAGGAGCAGTAACTGTTCCCCTGAGTCACCCGAAAAGGCCTTTCCAGATCAGGGCGTGGCCAAGGTGGTGTCAACAGTCTCTCTACTTCAAAAGGCCTCCGAACCTGAGGTGGATTTCTCCCTCTGCAGACACTACACCGGTGTCATACCTGCACTCGGCCAGACACACCTGTGTGAAGCTTATCATTACTGCCTTTCTAGCAGACCTGAAATAAAAGTTGTTTTTCTTTTTTTTCCCCTCCCCCTCAGAGACAGCTCAGACGGGGCCACGCAAAAGCCAAATTAACTGCTGTATGACGACGCTACAGTGACACACCGCCCAGCCGAGCATGTTGTCTGCAGAGACAGAGAGTGAGTCATGCTGATTAAGAAACGCACTTGGCAATTTTTGTGTCAGTCACACAAGCTTCAAAAAAATGCATGTCTGTTGGAAGGAGGTTCGCGTTTTCCGAGAAGTTAAGCCAAAATTTTCAGGTTCTTCTGCATACCTGGCTCAGAGCTAGGCCCTGCAATGGCAGCACGCGGGTTTTCACACCTCTGACGGAAATCAGCATTTCTGTTCCATCGCAAATGAAAGGACCAGTAATTATTACCCTTGAAGTGACATTTCAAAAAAACCTCCAAAAAGAGGGGAATAACTCATTTGTAATGTACTAAACCATGTCCTTGATGCATCAACTGAATATACCTTCAAAGAGAGATGAAAGACCACCTGAAGTAGGTATCTGTGTAGGACTGAGCAGGTGGTCCTCCTACAACCACTTATGAAAATGGGAACATAACCACACTGTACAAACAGGTACATATACGATTAGGAAAGTAATAAATATTTGCAGGATTATAGGGGCTAATGTTATAAAGCACAGATAGGTACATCTGTCATGCTTGTGTTCTCGAAAAAGAAGAATATTCAGCCACAGCTAATGCTTGCAGAGCGCTTACAGACACCCTGTGGATCCAGTAAAAAGAGAAATTAGATTTCAAGGGAAATCATAAAACAAGGCTGCCATTTCGCCCAGCTCGTTCAAAAAATTAAAGCTGCTTTGGGTGGGGAAAAAAAAGATGTCCAATATTCCACACGAAAGAAAAATGAAGACGCAGTGTGAAATCGGTATCAAGAATGATTTGGTTTTTTTTCCCTTCCATGTAGCTATGTGAATATTTTGCAGCTTTTGCACTGCTTAACAGCAACTGCAACAAGTCTGACATGTTAACATTTGGGACAGCTGGATGACAGTGACCCCTCTCCCCTTGTGACAATGAGGAGGACTCTTTATTTAACACAAACTTCAGGCCAGCAGCCATCAAAAGTGAAAGCTGGGTTAGAGGTGGGAGTGGGCGCATCAGAGTGGTGGGGTGGACCACAGATCGTCATATCATCTGAACAGGGTGGAAGCAGATCGACCTCTGACTCAAAACCCCACTCCTGGCACAGTAAAAATCTGGCAGCGCTGGTGTTTTGGTAAGGGTCTCCGGCTTGCTTATGCCCCATTTAGACCAGCTGCCAATGGTGGGAGAGTGGGAGGTGTCACTGAATGGGACCCTGGGCACTAAGACAGAGGCATGACATGAGCCACTCCACTCCAGTGTCACACTGTGGCATGTTTGGGGGGGGTTGGGGTTGGGGGGCTGACTTGGCAGGCTTGCTCAGTGACAGACACACACCTGTTCTGACATTTTCTGCCGACCTTGACACAGAAAACACATGACAATACCACTCTCCACATTCCCCGCGGAGAGGCTTTTCCTGAATCTTTCCTCCCTTTTCTAACCACCCACCCCCTCACCCGCCGACACTTAAAACCACTCGCCACATGAGAGGGAGAGAGAGAGAGGGGGGAAAAAAAGAGCACATCGGCATAACACATGATTAGGGAGACAAAGGACAGTCACGTAGCAGTAATAAATAAAGAAAATGATTCAGTTGGAGTCATGAATACAGGGGGGTTTGACTGAACAAAAGAGATAAGAACAGCTGGTGGTCATAAACCACATGCAGCACACAGGATGTTAACCAATGGACGCAGGCAAGGGTTTGACTGCAGGTACAGGCTGGGGACTGGCGAGACACCACAGAGACTCCTCCGCGCCAGGTGTCACGGGGATCCTACAGGCCCTGGCTTGCGTGTGCCATTCTCCCTGCGTTTCTAGGCGCCATTGTCTTGACAGCAGAACTCTTTGCATTAGCAGCTTCCAATGCCGGGCACATGACATCCATCTCTTCCTCTGACTCTTTGCAAATGAGGAGGCCTGATGAGACAGCAAGGTCGGCGGGCCACTCCCATGAGCCTTTGCCTGGCCCCTCCCTGCCAGACTCCGCCTAGCCCTTCAGATCACCCCTCCCCTCCTATACATGTGCAATACTATATTCAAATACTGTGTTTTCCACTTGTATGGTGGAATTCCATGCCTGTCTTTCCGGATGGTAACAAACACTGTTTTGCAGCAAATACCCACATTAAAGACTGTGGAGTAACTACGAAAAAGCCACCTATATATCTCACTTTATTTCAGCAAGTAGCAAATTTCTGAATTCAGCGATGATCTTGGCATTCAGGCTTTCTAGCTGGCTAAGCACAGGAATAGTTCTGTTGTGGGGTTTCATGCTGGAAACTATCGGTATCTCCAGCATTACAGATTTTATCTCTGTCAGTTGAAACAGTCTGCCTCATTTTAAACAACCCAAGTTCTGAAAAAAACGATGAAAGAGAAAAGTGAGCAATTGGGGAAATTGCACTTCCATTTAATAAATTAGCTAGCTGAGGTAAAAAGTGATTGATATGGCTTAAACCCGTTAATTGAAATAAGCAAATGGGATCGAGCTCATTTTAAAATGGAATGCTTGATTTAAAATAAAAAAAGATGAATGAAACAGTGTGTTTGTGTGAAATAACTGTGTAAACTGAAGCAGGCTTGTGGCCATGCAGAAATCCTGCCGTCAGCTGTGGTTTGGCTGCGCTGAGAACTAGAGCAGTAGGACTACAACCAAGAACCCTTTAAGCAACACTCAGCTACACCTGACAGACATACAAATGAGCGATTTGGATGCAGTGTGATTTGGTGTGGGTGTACTCAATCTAACAGACAGGAGGACAACGGGTTCATGCCTGCGTTGAAACACTGCTGTGGTAATCTCCCAGCAGGCACCAGCTGGACTTCTTATTTTAAGGGAGAGCTTTCGTGTGCGGTTTTTTTTTTGTTGGTGGTCACGTGGCCTTGTTTTGCTGTCGAGAGAAATTTTATACTTCCATTTCAGAGACAGTTGCCTTCCCTGTAACAGCAGAAACAAAACGACAGAATACTGCATTTCACCTGTATCTTGTAGGTGGGATGAAAATAACCATGAAGGAGGTGGGGGGGTTTACAATGGAATTAGACAGGAAAACAACCTGTCCACCTGTGTGCCCGCTGAAAATAACACTGGCACCAACCACACCGTCAATTATATCCCCCTGCTGCAGGACTGGTCCAGGTGTGCCTTAATTTTGCCGTGGTGCCAGTGTCTTCTGGAATGTGTCCACCTCTGTTTTTTTCCAACCGGCCTGCAAATCGGCCCCACCTTAACGACAGCTGTTTTATAGCTAAAGACAACCTTTGGGTGCAGAAAGGTATTGTCAAGTACCTCCTCCTGGGCTATACTGAACACACCTCAGAGATTATATGGCAGTTTGGGAGACTGTGCTACACAGCAGACTACAGTGAACTGCTAGCAAGTCCCTATCCAAGAACATATCAGGGTCCAGTCGTCAAAGGCCAGAGTTCCTGGATCATGACATAAATACCAAGAGGTTCCCACTGTCGATACAAAGCATACAAATTGTCAACAACTCAGCGGTTAAAGCCCAGGGGCAGAGGAAATAACGGCTGCATTTGCATGTGGTGGATTTCTGTACGGGGCATATGGAGAGCAGATCTCCTCTCCGGTGGGGCTTCGGCGTTGGCCGGTGCCAGGGAGGGAGGCCCTCGGAGCCAGGCTCAATCAGAGGCGCAGGTAGCAGTCTCCAGCAGCCCCTAGCGCCACAAAGGAGGAAGCAGCAACAGGTGATGTCACAACGTCTCCCTCGACCGATTCAGTCAGGTTGGGCTGCAAGGACAGGTGGCGGAGCCAGGCCCAGGCGGGTTCCAGAATTACTCTCAGCGTTCCGCCCGGGCGGTTTGAGGAGGGATGTTTTCAGGAAGCTGCAGCGTTTCAAATAAAAGTTGTGTTGTCCCCCCCAACCCCCCCCCACCCAAAACAGCATTCCAGGCCCTTTTCCAGAAGTGTAGTCTCTGACGAGGCGGCCCTTCTCCCGCCTCGTCGACGTCGCGGTATCGGCGCTCCTGATGCCGGCAGATAGAGCCCTAATCGCAGCCCGCCACACGCCGAGGAACGCGAAAATCCCATTAGCGCCTCGCTTTCATTCTTTTTCATCAAACCGGCAAAACTGGCAAGTATTAATTAATATCTATTACATGTTTTTCTAACATGGGATGTTGGGAAAAATTGAGCAATTAGTTGAACAAAATAATAAAAAAAGTATGTTTAGAAAAAGAAAAAAAAACACACTGATAAATGTCCTTTGGGGTCCCATCTAAACATAAGAACAGTAATATATTCTTGCTGTCATATTCCATTAAACTACTATTACAGTCCTGATAGAACTATTAGTCACTACATTATTAATAACATTAATGTATTTACATTTTTAGTGTACAAGCCCGTTTTCAAGCAATAATTTATGAACCAGACTTCAGATATTTTATAATGTTCCCCATCTACAGTCTTTTGTGTTTATTATTGATTGTTAAAACAGTCAGAATTTTTATGTTTACCCCACCCCCCCACTTCTAATGTATTGGAGGGGGGGTGCATTAAGGGACTGAAATAAAGTGCATTTACATTCTGAAGCATAACTTCATAATTTACATTCCAACATTTATTAGAGGTGACAAATGAACGTTTGGTCCACTCATGCTTTGCCACAATGCAGCACTCATTCAATCCATATAAATTACAGCTGGGATAGTGAGTGCAAGTGCAAATTATTTTATTATATTCATTCTGCACGTGCGCGAGTGCGTGGGGGTTTCCAGCACCAGCCGAGTAAAAAGGCCTTTTGTTTGAACCGAGTTCTCCTTTGATAAACTGCCTGTATTTTATCTTATTATCATTTAATGCTGTCCTCATTGGAGACTAAAAACATTTTCAAATTCTCAGATGAAAATTCCAAGCATACTTAAAAATTCAATCCGTTTATGTGGAAAGGGTTGGAGACAGTGACCCTGGCAGCCTGTGTTTTCTAAAGTGGTACAAAAAATACCTAAAGCTTAGGCCACACTGACGGTAACATTGCTCTGGCCACCTGCTGGTTGTTGATGGTACAACAAAAATGAGGAAGTTTTAGAATGAAGCACTTAAACAGCCAGAAAACACATTAACTAAAATCTTATGTGTAGTTTTTATTTAGTAACCTAATAATGAAACAAGGAAGAAAATCAGCCAGCTGAAGTGTATAGCAAATGATTGCTGTTAAGTGTAAAAGTAGCTATGTAAAATAAAGGTGGTTTCTGTTTACAGTAGCTATGCAAGTCAGCTAGCCAGCTAGCAGGTATTCCGCGGAGGCGTGATGTGGTGGGGACCCTCACGCTTCCCCTGGCCACGGCCGAGCGCAGCGGCAGCTGAAGGTGAAAACTCTGATCTCCGGCGCGTCGCACCTGGAGGCTCCCGGCACAGAATCGCGCCCCCGCACCTTTTCGCTCCGTGAAAAAACGAACGACTTCCTGCGCCTCGCTCGCTTCTTCCGCGTCTCCGCGCGCCGCGGGCCCCCGACGGGGTGGGTACACGCTAACCGGTATCTGCTTTACACTCGCATACGCTGCTGGATAAAGCGCCTTACATAATTCTACACAACCACCTACCCTCCAATTACTGCACATATATTTCTACTACACAGTCCACCAGCTATGTTTTTTTTCCTGAGGAAAATACTGTACAAAGTACTTATCTATCAGCCTTCCATCAGAACAGCTGTTTGGCTTTCTGCTTGGTAGGTTTGGTATGCAAATATACCCAAACTTTCCCTGGGTCAAGTTGAGGGGCAAGCAGGGGACACACTAAGCGTGCCTGCATTTACTGATAATGGGGAGGTAAAGTGCTGATTATTTTTCAGATCACAACCCAAGGTGAACAGTCATTCTATAAAACAGAGAGAAAGCACTCGCTTTAAGTCTTTGTGAGCTTCCTCTTCAGTTCAAGGAAATTGCGCTGAACAAACTCCTCGGTTCAATAAAAGAGAAAATATCTGAGTCAATTCCGCACAAAACCATGAAGCTAACCACCCCTCCCGGATACAGACACACTGAGCCTCATCCGTGATTAAATAACTTTCCCTTGTCCCTGGCTAATATTCCTCAACTGATAACCATTTTAAGCCAGCGTGTAATGTTAAATAATTATAGAGAGAGGCATTTCGGTGGTGTAGTTACAAACGCACCGTGGGAATCCCCCGATTTAAACAAATAACTGCCGCTGCAGGGGAGCCGGCAGATGAATTAACAGCTAATAACTTACTGGGAAGCCTGATAAAGAACACTCCCAATGTGTCAATTAAGGATCATTTTTCTCTGATTTCCAGACTTCTAAAAATACTGCCTTGCTGTAAAGTAATACTACGAAGAAAATTCTGCTTTCCCGTCGCGCCGAGCCGCTCGCTTATTTAATCAATTCCACTCAAAAAAAATCAGTGTCTCGCCGTCAGCCGTGGACCCTTTCAATATGAGACTTAGCGGGTCTGGAGCAGGGCTCCCGACAGACAACGCTTTGCAAGCGCACCAGAAAAAAAAAGAAGGAAAAAAAAAAAGAAAAAGACAAAACACTTCAATCAGACTCCTGTTCATTAAAATCAGGGGACACTACAGAAATGAAAAAGATGCTGACAAATCAAAGGGTCTCAATACCTGAATTACCATAGTCATTTACTTATTAAAGCAGGGATGTTTCCTGTCAATCAGAAGCCATCACGGCCCTCATTTACTGCGGAAAGCCAGCATAATTGCTTCTTACACTAATCAACGCAACTTGTGTAATTACGCCTTGAAAGTGACATTGGAGGACGAGAGCGATATGAACAGCCTTGACAGGGGAGGTTTTTCTGATTGTCCCTGAGACTTCCTGTCACACGGTGGAAAGACAGGAAAGTGGGGGGCTGCTGCAACACCTTTCTGTCTGGACACAAACTGGGGGTGGGGGAGAAACTTTAATAAAATCAAGTGGCTGCAATTACAAAGTAAAACGCTGGTGAGTTCCGACTGTACGAGGCGATCCGATGACTGCTTCCCAGGCCCGTTGCAAAACGAAAAAAACTACACTGTAATTAAAATTGTGTCGTATTTATGTCATCTTTCAAGAAAAATGTATAATGACACAGTTCACTAAGTTATAACAGAATGGAAATTATAGTTCTGTTGCCATTTTGTTTACATTAATGCATTTGCGAGGATTAAAAGGTCTCCAAATATACTCTACGTACAAATTAAAGTTTAATAAATTTTGCATAATCACAGAGTTCAAACATTGTGAGGGAGAAGATGCCTTAAAGTGGCTGTGACGTGGGTATCACAGGACACCCGGAGGGGAAGAAAACCGAATTCCTGAACGGGGGCCCAGTGTAACACAGAGTGCAGGGGTCATCGGGAAGGGAAACCTCCACTGCTCTCACCAGCATTGCCAGTGAGGTTCCCATAATGCACTACTCAAGAAATCAGATCACTGTGAGCTTATTGAATGAACGATGCTTGCCTGGCGCAACCAGCTCCTACAGCACAAGGAAAGTGTCCAAAAGCCAATCAGCCAACCCACCAGCCACAGTGCAAACCGGAGTGGGATGGGAGGCTTGCAAGGGCGGCATCCAGCAGGGGGCCACGCTAGGCTGGCCACTCCCCAACTAACGGGCCCTGGCTTTTCAGTATCAGCTAGGCCTCGCGGGCCTCAAAGTGCTGCCTTCTGAAGGCCCACACTGTGTACTACACCCCCAAACTGTCGCCATACCAGTCAAATCCAGCCAGTAACGCAGTGACAGGTTTTAGCCAGAAGATGGTAGATAAAAAGAGCCAATATTTATAGAGGCATGCAATTTTTTTTTTTTTAATTATAAATCTGTGATTGCAAAAAAACCATCAGAAATTTCACCAAACTGTGGTTTTTAGAAAATCTTGCTCCATGTTTCCTTTCACGAACCTCATTCTCCACTGAACTTGTTTACATGGCACACGACAGACAGCTGAGCTTTGATACGCCGCACACGGACAGCAGCTCCTGCACGGGTGCCACTGCCCTGATGGGGTGGGTGAGGTGCAGGGTGGGCTGCTGCCCTGATTCGCTGCCTGGTTGAAGTTACCGGTGAATCAGCCGCGTGCACTGGCCGGGCCGGGCGCTGAGTCACCCGGAGGACCCTCTCACGTTGATAGCTTTTGACTCATCTGACAAATCTAATTGGACCTTCCCACGGGGGCTTCAAACATTCTATTAAAATGTTGCATGTTCCAGGACGACCCGTCCGGCGCCCAGAAATCTGCGGTCAGCAGAACCGCGGAGTGAGAGGCAGCTGCGTCCGCCGACTCCTTCGCTCCCAGAACCCCCCACCCCACCCGTGCATGTGCGCACACACACAAGCACACACGCACATAAACAAACACACACAAGCACACACACACCAAGGCACATACAAACATATGCACACATATCCCTACACACAGACACACACACCCCATACATACACACCCATACCCACATATGCACAAACATACCTACACATAGACACCTCCACACCCACACACACATATGCAAACACACACTCACAGACACAGACACACCCCCAGCTGAGTGTCTGTTTCTGCCATGGTCCTGAACTCGTCCCTCCCTCCGGTATGACGCCAATCCTCTCCAGGAGCTACGGCGACTCGGCTGAGCAAAGGCAAGCATTTCCCATCATCCCCCATGGGGCCGCTGCCACTCCAACCACGCCCACATTCCCCAAAACAAACACACAAGCTTAGCTACACACAGCTCCATCAATATGCTTACATGTGCAATGCTCCAGGCTACTCTGGGTTCAAATCTGAATGGCCTTTTCGTTTCATCAGGAGGCAAAGCTGACTGGCTAAAAAAGATGCTTTACGTTTCTGCCATTAATGTTGTAGGCGATTTTAGGCCATGCACAGCCCACAGCCCACCTGAAGCTCTGAAAGCTATCAGCTGACCTGAATGTTCAGAGCTCGGCTCATCTCTCCTGACTGCACAGGCCAGAGGAGACACGCAGAGACTCGAAACACTTCACCACACCACACCATGTTGCCTTTCTCCACGAAAAGAACTCTTTACAAAAACAAGGCCTGCCATGACTATGTGAAGAGGAAAAACAATAACCACAAGTTCCTCAGGTCCTAGCCTGCAATGGGAAGGTTAAACAGAACACACTGTTTTTGTCTTTTCGTTCCTTCCTTCGTATTTCACCAACGTAATTTTCCACAACACGAAAAGCCAGCACGCATACTTAACTCTCACATGAGTACTCCCAAAAAGGTACCGTTTACTAACCTTCAAGACTCAGACTTATTAAATTGCCTGCGTAAACTCCCTAGGTGACAGATTTCCAACCAATTTTCAGGTAACGGAACAGTCTACTCATCTCTGACTGGTATATTTAAGCCCGCATAAATGCATAATTGCATTCTTCACACTCTATCAGATTAGTGGGACTTCCGGGCCAGAAGCACTCCTCCACACTGATGTCTGCACTTCATCCTGCCTTGCCAACTTGGCAAACCCACAGCCGGATTCAGCAGCAACTGAGGGCAAGGAGGACGATCGCTCATAGACTCAGTGCATCTACTGGCAGAATATTACTGTAAGAATACGAGAGAGACAGAATGTAAGAATACCGAAAAAGGGAGAAACTCCGTGTGGGAGCAGTGCTGGTTATGTATCTACAGAATTCAGCCACTGAGGAAGCAGTTCTTTGAGCATGGCCCACTAGCTATTCAAGCCTTGCTTCATCACCCTCTAGTGCATATCCTTTTGAGAAAGATAGAATGGGACTTTTACAGTCCTGAAAAAAAGCAGGCAATTAAGCTTTTGGCAACAACGACACAAAAACATTCAAACCACTCTTTGTGACATCATATGCGAAAAATGCAGCCAGAAGGTTTGGAAACAGCCCCGTTTCACAGTTCAAACAGAAAACTCAGATTCTGGGTCTGTGTCATACACGGGTCATGAGCTAGGCATTTGCCTCAGAGATTAATCACAAAATCAAGAAAAAAACAAAAAGATGACACAAAAAAGGAGCCAAAAAAGCACATTCTGTGGCGGAGAGGGGAAATTTCTCTCGGGCGGCGAGGCTTTTACAGGAAGAGAGCGACGTGATTCACCTCGATCCTGGCGTAATGAGTCAAAACAGCGTGACCCGCGCTGAAACGAGAAGTCCGAGCCAGGAGCCGCGAGGTCGTTTTCGAACAGGGGCGTCCGCACCGCACACCACGCACACACCGCGAAGAAAGCGCCCGCAGCACGCACGATAAACCTGACGCCAAATCATAATCATAAAAGCAATTAGTTGACCCTGCGCCGCTCGTCCTTGGACATGACAGTGAGGATTCATACGGTGGTGCCCCCCCCGAGGGAGGCGGGAGCAAGGGGGGGGGACACTGCGGCGGAGCAACAATAAAACAGCGGCCCCCTTTCCTGTATCATTAACCACCAGCCCGCATCGACCGGGATGCCTCCCGCAGCGGATCGTTAGGCCAGGACCTCCAATGGCGGCCGCCTACAGAGGGCGCCACTGAGCCACATATCATAACGTCCCACGTCTGTTCCCTAAACCGTGAGAGGTGCGTCGCTTGAGAAACCTCAGTGCACACACTGCTGCCTCCTGTGTGGAACACGAGGTGCTGGCGCTCTGAGAAGGTACAGCAGGCGACTGCGTCTTTAAGACTCATGATGACCCCCGGCGTGATGTCAGCGCGTGCAAAGAGGCGGCCGGACCCGCCACCAGGCCCCGCTCCCTCACCGCGACTCCCAGCCCCGCAATTACCGCCGAGGCGAAGTGCTCGCCGCCACCTAGTGACCGTCCTCTCCAATAATCATGAAATATTCTCGCGGCCCACGCTCCCGTGCCGGCCATAACTCACCTTCACTGGAAGCACCTCCAATAAAGGATTACAATTACAATTAAAGTAATGAACAAAGAGGAAAAAAAAAGAGAGAGAAAAAGCCGGCAGATGATTCCCCCGGCTGGCTAAACTGCAGCCCAGTTTCCTCCAGAATGAGGAGGATCCATTTGGAGGCGTCGGTGGCTACCGTTTCCTGTCCTGTTAATAATTCATTCCGAAGTTTCGCGATCCAAATTCCCAATATTAATTTCTGAGGAGGAAAACAATAACAGAACGCAATCTGAGAATTGAATCTGTGGTCCCTGTCCCAAATTAGGGACAAAGAGAAGATGAATGCTTCACTGTGATGTTTGGGGGAGGGGGGGGGGCTGAGGTGACTGGGGGTCACTCTCGGATTTGAAAGGACCTCCGCACTTCCTGGTACCACCATTGTTTTATATTATCTTTACACCCCCACGGAATGGAAATTTTGTTTTCAAAACCAACATGTGAGCAACAGATGTCTACCCTGACTCCGGGGCCTGGGAGGATGAAGAAAGAGGGAGGAAAGAGAGGAAGAAAAGAGGAGAAAAAGGGGGAAGAAAGAGAGAGAAAAGGAGAGAAAGAGGGAGAGGGAGGGAGAGAGCGAGCGAGCAGCAGAACTCCCGGACGATGCCACTGGCTGTAATGTTAATGCTGGCATCTCATCAGCCAGCCCCCTGTGCCCGTGCCCGTGCCTGTGTGTGTGTGTGTGTGTGTGTGTGTGTGTGTGTGTGTGTGTGTGTGTGTGTGTTTTTGCAGCGTGGTGAGAGCAGAGGGGCTCCGGAAACTCTGAGACGACTGAGCCAAAACAGATCACTTCAAAGCGCCTTCTTTAACGCTCGCTAAATTTTTCATCACAGTCGCTTAATATCCTGGGGAAGAAGAGCTTTTGAAGTTGCTGTGAGACCGGGATGTTCTTTTGACAACTTTTTTCCCTTTCGCCCCCAACCCCCCCCTTCCCTCCCACACCCCCAAAACTCTTCCAACGGGAGGCCGGTGGTATTTGAAGCGCGCGGTGGAGGCGCAGCGGGCCCGGCCAGCTGGGCCCTCCCCCATCCCACAGGGGCAGCCGTGTGGTGCACCCCCCTGCTGCAGGGGGGCAAAGCTGTGCCCCCCGCCCACCTCAGACCTGGCAGGACAGCAGCAGCACGCTTTCATACTTGCCCTGCGCCCACGACATGCTAGACACCTTCCCATCACAAGCCTTTTGAAGATGGACCGTTTGTTGGGGCAGCGATGTGGCATAGGTGTAATGAGTCCCATTGCTGATAGGGACCAAAAGATTGCCGGTTTGAATCCCAAGGAGGGTACAGCTGCTGCGCCCTTGAGCGAGGCACTTAACCCAAATTGCTTGAATAAATATCCGGGTGTGTAAATCTACAGTATGTAAAATGCAAGCTATGTAAGTGGCTCTGGAGAAGTACATCCACTAAGCTAATACTGTAAAGTAATGTCAAATTCCCAGAGCAGCGTGTGTTAGGGGAGAACTTGGCGGGTGACAAACCCAGCCTGTGTCACGTGAGGGACAGAATGAAATGACCCTGGGGGTTATGAGCGATTCGTAGCTGATCGAACCACACGGATCCGAGTGAAGGTGAAGATATGCACAGGATAGCACAGCTGGAAGGAGAAAGAGAGGGGGAGAGAGAGAGGGAGAGAGAGAGGGAGAGGAAGAGAGGGAGGGAGAGACCCAGGAAGGACAACCCTGGAGGCAAATGTCAGCGCTTGAAGTGACTGGTGCTCAGCAGCATTGCGGGGGGGCAGCCCTCTGAAAGCTGCAGGTCCAAACCTGCTGGAGCACGGTCGCCTCACGGCTCCCCAGACCCCCCCCCCCCGCACAGGGTCCGCCGATCCGCCGAGGTGAGTCAGAACCTGTTAACGTGACTGGTGTCCCCGGCCCAGCGCCCCTGAGCCGAGAAGCCGAGCGTCCCGCCAGCCCCGCCAGCGGCCCCCTTCCTCTCATCCAGCTAAAATCCTTTCAGACACAAGTTTCAATTATTCACCTCATCCAAATAATGCCTTGTGACACGAATTATCCCGCACTGTAATAATCCACTTAACTGGGAAAGAGCAGCTCATCAAAGGGACAGAGGAAAGGGGGAAGAGGGAAGGAGGAGGAAAAAAAGAAAAAAGAAAAGAAAAAACTTGTCATCCCATTCGGAATCGGGACCTTAGCGGTCGAGATTTTCCTGCTTTTTTTCGGGTTGTAGCTGGGAGCGTGTTTGGGTGCGGTGTGCGTGTGCGAAATGAAAGGAAACCCACAGAGGACAAACACCTAAATCAATAATCGGCAGATGAAACGAGGTGAGCTGGAGCACGCGTGCCGAAATTAAACAGGGAGCGCAGAAGGCGAGCGGGGGGATGGGGGGGGACACGGCACTGCTCCCGTACCCCAAGGTGCGCCTCAGCCCGTTTTAGGGCGACTCGCTGGCAGAGTCCGCGAGCAGAGAGCATGCCCGCGTGATTGGCTGTCTCCGTGTTCCACAGGGCAGTGTTTTTATGTTCTGAACAGCCCCACAGTTACAAAGCCCCACTTCCAATGCGCCACAAAATAAACTGAAGCCACTTTTGTCTTAAAACAGCTAAAACCGAACACCATCTTTAATTCAAACAGATTGCTTACAGTAAAAATACATACAGTCCATGTCTCACTGCGTGTGGCACTGTGTGATTCGGTTTGCACTACCTTTTTATTGTGCTGTGTGTGGTGTCCTGTAAGTCCTCCTACAAGCATGTCAAGAGGTACTGTGTATTGCGAGTGATATTGTGTAAATGTACCTGGGAAATAAAAGTGATTCAGATTCTGAAATGCCTGCAGTTTAAATCTCAAACAAATATATAGTTTTTTTTACTGTAACAATCAATCTAGTTTAAACAATATTATTAATATAAAAACCACACGCAATAAAAGAATAATTACTGGGTATGAGGATTGACAGGGGTGGTGAGGGGGGACGTTTGTTGTTAAGTATTCAAATAACTGCATCTAACAATTTTTTCAATGAAGAATTCAACCAGAATTTTGTCTGCAAAAAACAAGGCAAAGGTGGGTAGCGGAGAACAGGACAGGTGCTGAATGTGTTGCGGGTGGCGTTAAACACGACAACACACTATGACTGCCAAGGCCAAAGGCAGCAAAGACAGCAACCCCAGCTATGAACCAGGTATGAATAGGGAAAGGACCCAGAATGGCCGACTGACTGCATTTTCAGTGTCTTCTGCACAAGATGGCACACAATACTAGCTTGTCATTAATAGTACATGGTGCGAGCAGGTCAACCACACGGAGGGCGCAGTGTTGCCTTACCAGCGGTTCTCTCGGGGAGGCATCCTCTCTGATGGGAGAGCCGGTCTGCAAAATGAGAGAGATTTAAATTAGAGCTCCATCTACTGGACACATTGAGCTACTGCCACTTCAGACTGTTCTACACTCTGAATCGATCACTGGCCATGCACACACTGCAAGATGTTTTAGAACTTAAGCCACTGCTTGTACAATCAACTAATTAAGGTAGTAACTCATCTTGGTTTTTGACTAATCACATGACTAGAATTATTTGCAAAAATGATGACAGTTTTTTTGATAAAGACAGTTTTTACAATGTGTCTTAGGATAAGCAATATTAATAAAAAAAACACTGAAATATAAAATTTCCACTTCTCAGATTCTCTTGCATTCTCTTATAGAAAGTAGCTTTGTTCATATTTTTAAAGCAAACATACAGAATTAGTGAAATCATGTAAATTAAGTAAAAACAGATAAAGAGAGACAGACTTGAGTAAGTCACGAGATAAGCGGGATTGTCTGACATTAGGTTGACCCACAGTCCCTCCGACCCCAAGAGCCAATGGCAGTGAGCATGCCCTACAGATCAGAATTTTACACATGACATCCTAACACTATTACCAGCAGAACAATACAGAGGCAATTTGTCCAATATTTCTACGCAGAACGGCCCGAGTCTGCCTCCAGGGCCTCGTCAGGACCTGTATCCTAGTAACAGTCCCCAGAGCGCAGTGCCAGACATTCCCGATACGGTCTGGGGACAGCTAATCACAGGTGAGCACAGTGCGCGCTCTGAAATATTTGTTTTTCCTCTCAATCACGCTCCACAAGATACCCCTCACCAGTTCTGTGATGTGACTGTTCCAGGGAAGATGGTTCTGGCCACCCTTGCAAGCTCCAAACAGACCATAATTCTGCTCTCTTCACACCAGTGGAACAATCTGCTACAGGACACTGCTTGCCCTGTCTCCGCGGCTGCCTAAATCTCCTATTATGACACGGGCACTGAAGATCCAACCATTAAACAAAGGGCAATGCGATCTCAACCATAAACTACGGAGGCGTCTGGCTCCTTTTTTATAACAGTGTTACTGAGGTCCATGCTGAGCAAATGTATTTCAGAGACTCTGCTGCAGAGACCCATTTAGGATTGCAAAGAAATGGAAGAGGTGTGGAGAATTAGGATCCACAAGGTCAGCACATCGGCAGTAATTACGCACCGCTAAGCGCCATGTTACGCAACCGCTGCACTCTGCATCGATGAAACATTTCCCCCCGCGTTTTCGGGGCCCATCCACACGGCGCTAACCGTGCTGAGGAGAACTTTTTTCACCCCGCCTCGCGTGTTCAGGGGAGGGGGGTGTCTTTGATTTCACCAACTTGTCAGATTTCAGTCATGAACTTGAACATGTCGTCTTGCCGTGCAGCAGAACAGGATACACGACCGCAAGTCTGAAAGGCCAGTGCAAGCTGGCAGCGAGCGCTTGGGGGCACGGCATTCTCCCGTGTTCTGTTGCCTTGTACTCCGACTCAGGTTGCAATAACCGAGGGGACAGAATTTTCAACGGCGGTAAATTAAAGGCGGCGCAGAAACACAAGACGGAAACAAGGGCCAGGGAACCGCACCGCAGTTTACCCAGGGATTTCATGCTGCCGTTACTGAATAATTAATAACGGTATCAATCATCCGGGGTCACATGCTTCAAACAGTCTGCTCCAGCCGGCGCCATTTTTACGGGCTGCTGACCCAGACTTGAACCTTTCGCAGTTGTCATAGAAACCGCGGGGGTCCAAGAGGTGGAAGTTTATGAGGCAGACGAAGGACCCCCCACTGGCCAGGACTGCTGCACCCCACCTCATCCCTGCGTTTAGCTCTATAAGGTGCCTATAGGACGTGTAAAACAATAACGCAGAGGGATCACCTTTGCAAGGACACGAGTCTGAGAACGGCCAAGGAGACAAATCTGTGTGCAGGACAAGCGCTTAGCGGGAATAAATACACAACTTTTTTTTGTATTTGATTTGCTTTGGGTGCAAAGCCCTCCTGATACGTTAAAACCACTTGGGGCATTGTTTGATGTCTTGCAGCTGGAAACTTAACTTCCACAGGCAGAATCAAGGTCTGGTATCCCCCAACCCATCACCACAAAGCTGAAGACACATGAGGACTGGGAGTCAAATACCTGGCAGTCTGTGCAGTACCTGTGATGTATCATGGTGCAAGCAATAAAATACACAGTGAAGTGTTTTGTCTTATGGAGGACTGTATCATAAAGAGCATTACATATACAGCATCATGTATAGTCCATATAGTATTTACTCATGTTGTTGCAAAATAAAGGCTTTAAAACTATGTTTGGAATATAACATTATAGCTAACCAGGCAAAAAGATTGGTTTAATGAGACATTCTTGTAGTCCCATGTTCACTGTGTAGCACTAGTGGAACTATAATAGATGCATCAAGACTCACTTGTCAGAAACATCAAACAGCTAGCATGGATAGGAAATGTTTCTGTTCTACTACCCACACGAAATGGTTAAACCGGGGTCAGGGAATGAGTGTTTGAGGCAAAAATGACTACAATTAAAATCAACCATGTAGGAAGCCACAACAAAATTTCCAACCACCAAAAAAAAAAAGGCAAAACACTGACGCTGACACACACCAGACAGCCTGCAGTGACCGGGCTGGCGTGACTGAACCACTCTTTAGGTATGACATATGGGTGGATCACTTCCTGGCTGTGCCACTTCAACTGTTCAGGCCTGCTCCATGCCAGCAAAAAGGCACGGGTTTCTCCTGGTGGCAAGGGGACACTGACAGAAGCAGAGAGAAAAGCTTGCAGAATAGGGGTATCAGGGATTGAACATGCCAATGGTGCTTGGGAGAATGCAGAAATGAATCAAAACATACAGTACCAGTCAAAAGACTGGACACAAATTTTATTCTTTATTTTTTACTATTTTCCACATTTTAGAATAACAGTAAATGCATTAAAACTATGAAATAACACAAATGGAATTAAGCAGTGACCAAAAAAGTGTTAAACAAATCAAAACTCTCTTATATTTTAGATTCTTCAAAGTAGGCAAAAATATTTTTGAAAAATACTTTCTTTTTTTGGAAAGAAATCAAAATGTCTTTGAATGCATGTTTCCCATTATCTTCAGGTGTGTCCAAACTTTTGACTGGTACTGTATGTACTGAATTTTCCTGCCTATTTGCACAGCTATGATACATGATGAAACTCTGTTTCCTTTGGACTGGTCCCCACATGCTCATGTACTGACAAATGGCCAAGTCTCCACCTCAAGTCAAGGCAGTTCTTTTAAAATGTTCACAGGAACACTTAAACATTGAGTTCTAAGTTCTGGCCAAACTTTTAAAGTGGACGTTTCAGAGCTAAAATTTTATCCTGCACATGGCTTCATCAATATGAAACACATCTTTTCATCTGCTCCTTAATCATTACAGAAAATCAAAACATATTTCTGGCTGGACTGACTGGGTTTGTGGTTCATTGAGTGACCACATCTACAGACCACACCCCAAGAAAGTTATCTGGCCATGAGATAAAACAGAGACGTTTCCACAGCAAACTGATCAAAGTCAACAGTATGTTGAGCAACCCCACATACGACAGTCAGCTGTCCTTGAAGTAGGCAATCTTATCCTCTGTTGTCATTATGACATCAGCGTCTGTCTGCCTAGTGGCACTCAAAACACAGATATCTCTCCAAGATGAAGGATACAAAAACCCATCATTTTTTACATATTTTCTGTGCAGTACCTGTGTGAACATGAGACAGCAGGCATGAGAGAAGCATGAGGTTAGGATGACTTAATATTTGGTCTGAGTGGTCATTTCACAATGATTTGGAAAGACAATGATTTGAGATTTAAATTTTGGGACAGAGTACACACACAGAATGAGACAGATTAATGGGACAAAATTACAAAAGAATCCTGAAAAACAGTACAAAAAAAAAGAAATAAGATGCTTGAATCTGAACAAGAAAACTGCCCAAATGATCAATCTTCAAGTTTAAAGTGAATCTGTCCTCCACCAAATAAAACAAAAAAAATACTAGAAAAAAATATTTATCACATTGTGCACAGTCATGGGCTACTTATGACAGTATTTTTCAAACCCAATCCAGGGCATCCCAGAGGAGTTCTTATTGATTCATGCTGGAGGTATAGGGTGGCGTGTCCTTCTGACACACAGTCACATGGAGCTGTGCTTTGTCATGACTGCAAAGGAGGGCCTGATTTTGTGCAAGGTAAGATGCGGGGCACAGGGTGAGAACATCGTCTCTATTACACAGTCAAGGAGCCACCAATAAACACTGTGACTTCCCCTGATACTGTGCAATGGCCCGCACCTCCTTCCAGCCCTCCTGCAGAACACAGCGTGGATGACACGCCCACTACCGACGCTCATGCTGGAACACACTGAACCGAGATTTGTCACTGAATGTGGCACCGTGCCAACGTACATGTGGCCGGTGACAGCTGGAGGGTCTGTGTGCAAGGCACGATGCACTGCAGTAAATCAGCACCCAGCCAATAAGAGTAGTGTGCGCTCTGCCTTGTCCCTGGAGCTGCTGTCAGGCTACGCAGGAGCAATTTCTGTCACAGTGACACCCAGGTGCCTCTGCGCTGAGATCCAGGAAAGATGTCAGTCCTGGAGATGCCCCAATCAGATATACTGATCTCGCACAGGGTTGATAATGTGTGGCTGCCCTAACTGGCGCCTCTCAGGAGTTGAGAGTGCTGTGACTGCAGACATGATGCTGTTGGTAGGTACAGATCAAAGCATCATGTAGCCTCGTCCCTCGACCCTGTGGAAGTCACGGCATTTCTTCCCCAGCTTTTTGCAAGACATGAAGCCCACTTCTCAAACCCATCAACCCATTAAGCCCAGCGACACAGCAGCAGTCAGACTTTTCATTACGTTTTTGCTGGTCGTGTATCAACACTTCCTTAAAGACAGCCAAAAAATTTGGTCTCTGAGGAACCCAAGCGGATAGTATTTTTACAGCAAGTGTGGGCATTTAACTTGGTAGAAATTCATACTTTCTGTAAAATTAGAGATTTATATTCAAGTAAACCATTTTTTAAAGTTAAGATTTGGTTCAGAACAAGAAAAAAAACAACTTTGCAAAATCTTCAGTTGTGCTCAGATTGCTTGTTGTCTACCTGTTGCCAAAGCTCTCTGGGGAATCTGCAAGTATGACTGTAACACCCTATGAGCAGTGGTCCTGCTTCTCCTGTTTGCTGGATGGCTATTTCACCAAGCAACTCCAATAGAAACTGAACAATAAAACAAGCATTGAAAAAGGTTGTCTATCTAAAATATAGTTAATTTACCCTATCTACAAACAACAAACAGCCAAGTCACAGGTACAGAACACACCAAAATGCCTTATAACTGCAAGCAACAAATTGCAGGTGTAGCTGAGTATATTTTTGTCATTACTTACTGCAGCTGCACCTTTTGTACACCTTATAGCTTTCCACCACTTGTTTCTAATGAGGAGTGGCTGATGCAACGGGACCATGCTGACGATACCATTTTTCAACTTTATAATTTGCTTTAAAATCCAATAAACCCCCAGGGTTTCATATAAATCTGGACTGAATGCAAAAAGATTCACCTAACAGAGCAGAAGCCGGAGCAGAAGTAGGCCTCTGCTACAAAAACAGGAGGTATAGAGACAGTGTTACTGCTGATACCACAATTAGGAAAGTATTAACTTACTGCCCACTGAAATGATAGGCTCATATCTACCAGTCAAAGGTCAACTTTTGTCTAAATATTATCTTTCCCCAAAAGACAGTACCACTATAAAGACATCTGTTGTTCGACTCAAACTTTAGTTGATTATTTTTGATAATAATATGTGAAGTTCCAATTACATTATCTAATTTGCTTTATCTTGTTTTAAAGGATATATTAAATAGCTCATTCATAGCAACATCTTGTAAAAAAAAAAAAAAAAACAGTTGGAGTATACTCTGCTTTTAAAGAGCATTGTCATTTTAAAGCAAATTTCACAACCTGTGGAGTTAAAGATGAAAAGATTTTACCATACAATTAAACCAAACTGCGGATATCATTAAGACATTTGTCACCAAGACATTTGGCTTAGCCAGTTAATTTCCTCCTTAAGATAGTTAAAAAGAGTTGTGGTAGTTGCATATACACTTCATTATATAAACTAAAGCCTCTTGCTTTTTACATGAACCTATGCTACACATATGAGCATTCACCTCAATACCACATACGCTAAAAGGCTGGTAAAGAAAAATTCAACCTTTAATGCTAATCTGAGCTGAATGGACTTGTACAACATGCACAAAAAAGAAAATGCTTAATTAAAATTCATTAAAGTTGTTCTGATGCACTTCTGGAAAGTTATGTAGATCCTCTATGTTCCAAAAGACTGGGTGACAATTATTTACAACGAGGGTCCACAATTCATAAATAAGAATACGCCTGTCTTGACACATAACAACCCCCGGCCTTAGGGTGAAACAACATATCCTTGAAACAAACAATTAAAGGTCATCACTTCAATACATACCAAGGAAAAGTATACTTTAGCAACATTCATATAATAACATTGTTCTGGTAGGTTTTATGCCAAAAGGTTAACAAACCATTCCTTCACTAATGTTTGACATTTCGTCTGTCGTACATGCCACGCTTAATACACCACAAGGACAACAATTAAAGTATAACAGCCAGCGTGACTTAAAAATTGCAGGCTTTCCTAAGAAAATTCACAACAGCTCCACTCTTGTAGCCCATTCGGCCGGGAACATGTTGGCCTATCCTCACAGCTACCGTTTAACGTTAGCCCATCACAGCAGGAGCCAAAAAAACTTCCAGTGAAACTCCTTAGCTTTTGTGCCAAGTCTACAAGCACTCGATCACTACTTGAAACGATGGGTTATGTACAGTCCGAGTTTCAAGTAATCTGGACAGCATTTTTTTGCAATAATAAATAAAGAAAGAAAGAAATCTAAGATCAACAGTAGCCTTTAGCGAGCTAGCTAACGTCTAACTACCGTTAAAGTTAGTTGCAATCTCAGTTCTGATCCGCTAACAAAAGAAAGCAAACAGCTAAGTTAACGCTTAACATCGAGTTACTAGCACGGTTTGCACCAGCAAAGTATTTAAGAGCAATATGCCGAAATGCGATAATACATGCTGCACCAAACTAGGATTACTTCCCAGCTGTGTTTGGGAGTGTTGACTGCCGCAATACAGCACGTTAACTTGCTAGCACATTTTTATCGCATGACTGGCTGTGCTTATACAGAAACAGGCATCATTTGATGGTAGATTTTGCTAAATCAACCCTGGTTTCAGTGTCTAATAAGCTGTAATGCAGTGTTTGCGTTTTAAAGCGCCGAAATGTATATTTGTATACACACTAGAGGAAATGTTTAGCTATAGTATTTGGCCTGCACCTGTCCAGCACGAAAACGGTTGATGAACCACTATGAACTTTTTTCACACCAACACAAGGTCAAGACTCTTGTCATCTCCCATCGAGGTAATCTAGACTTTGCATAGGTGGGGCCCATACGATATTACCGGTCAACAGTAATACAATGTTGAATGAAAGCGTTAAAATGTAACCTGTGCTTGCTGTTCAGGTTGCTCAGAGGATGCCATCTTTTCCAGCCTGTGCAGGCAAACCTTCCCATCCCCAGTTCGACTGCTCTGGTCTGCGTCAGGAAGCACAATCGAAGGAAGAGCAACTTCAGTTTCTATCAGAGATGTTTCTGTTGATAAAGAGATTTCTAACTCACTCCATCACTGTGCTCAGCATAAGGGAGATGACCAGACAACCAGAGCTTGATCCTAGCCAGTAGTTGTTTAAAAAATTAAACGCGTTAATTTTCTTTAAAAATATGATGAAACGTGTTTTTGAAAAGGTACAAAAATAGGCTACGCTATGACATGATATATGACACTGAATTTATGATGAAAAGGAGGGAAATTATAGCCAACTCTGTTTTTTGTTTGTTTTGTTTCATTTTGCTTTGTTTTGTTTTTGTTCATATACGCCAACTTCACCAATAATTTCATATCCTTCTACGCAGTCGTAAGGTTCCACTCCCATATTTGTACACAGCAGAACACGTCCATACGGTGGGATTCAGCATTCCTGTCGAGTAAGGGTCTTTTATGTAAGAAAGCCGCCAACATTTTGTAGGAAGTAGATAGGTCTTTAGGACTAGCTTTTGCCGCACAGCTGAGTATCTTCTTAGCAAGCCATCGTATGATTTGCGATGGAAGGAATAGTGAAATTTGAGCCGTATTTGTAAAAATATTTTTCTTTCATCTTTTCTCAGTGTACTGCATGCTGGTCACTGAAGTTTTTAAACGTCCAACGTCTCTCAACAATACTACAGCTCCCAGGATTCACCATCGTCTTAACGTTGAAACAACTGAAGAATGAAAGCGAATGGATGGAAACATTGCCTCTGTTGCTAATGCCTTCTGAAAATAACTATATTGTAACAAAAGATAGTTACGCGTAAATTTGCAGTCGTTTCTAGGACGGGACACTTAAGTTAGATAGATATAACAGCACAGGAATGTCAGAACTGAAACCTTGTAAAGTCTGTAACTACACCCGTCAAATATCTTATGGTTTAGTGGTTTCTTCTTTGGATCAACTAAAAGTTAAAGGTAAGTGTATTGTCAGTTCAAAGCGGTATAGGTATACGATACAACAGTAGTATTGTATAACGAATCTATGGTGGAGGAATAATGTAGCTAGGCAGAGAACTTGCGTTCAGTATAAGGTGTGATCGGCTTCGTATCTGCACGTTATGACATGTGGATCGGCCGATACAGCAGGTTCAAATAATACAGTGAGCTGTCCAGATCCTTGCAAGATCAGTGGGTCTGCCCATATCTAATCTAAATAAATGTAATTTAGGTCTGTCCAGCAACCAAGTCCCGAAATGACATGGTTGTATCTTGAACAGGCGTAAGCGAGCTCGACGCAAGTACGAAAGGTACAGTTTATATGTCTTGATACGTTTATAGCGAATCTTAAATTCGTTTCTGTGGACACAAATGCATACGTATTTCGGTGTTAAAGACTCAAGGAATTCCTCGTCGGAGGCTTCACCTGTACAGGCCTGCCGGGTGTCAGAATGACAAATATGCCGAATATATGAAGCCTCCCCCCCCGGGTATTCATTCCTAGCTGTTCACAAGGCGTGGTCTGGACACAAAAGTTTTCTTATCTGTTGTCGTTAGCGGACAAATAACTACCTGTGAGTTACTCTTTATGCATTGCAACCAGCGTTGTTCAACGAGAAACTGATCTTCGGAAAGTCTGGTACCGCGTAGTTTTTAACCTTTTTTGAGTAGAACACTTGACCCGTTTGGATCCTTTTCTTCTTTCTTTCTTGGATCTTGGATCTAGTATTTTCAATATTAGATGACTCTTTTAAAATAACTATTCACATATAAATTCTGCATATAGTGCAAGCTTATCTGGAACAGCCTATGGCATGATGCACATTCATTTAACATGTCATTTAACAGCCCGTGGCACTGGTGCAACAGCATTCCTCTTAGGAATTTAGAAATTATGTAATGGTGATTCCTCAAAGACGAAATCCCTAGGACAGGGGTGTACTGACTTGTGTGCATTCTTTCTCCATAGTTTAGCTACATTTCAAACAGTGGATGTTTAAAGCCCTGCCTTTATTTCCCCAACCCCCAGGAGGCGAGAGTTTGGGCTTCACCGCTGACGCCCCTGTCTCGGTGGTTCTAGAGGATGATGGGACCATTGTGGAAGACGAGGCCTATTTCCTGTGCTTGCCTTCAAACACCAAGTTCATGCTGTTGAATGAGAAAGAGAGATGGGCGCCCTCAACTAAAAGTAAGCCACGTCCATCTACACCTGCTCCGACTACATGTATTTGCAGAGACTTAGAGATTGTAAATGTGCAAATAGACCAAACATGCAAAGTCAAATACAGACCTGTTAGTTTTGTGTTTAGAGGTTGTTGGATTAAGCATGGGACACAACAGCTGCTACAGTCATTAGTTCATTACATGCCATTTCTCTGCTGATTTTCACACAAAATCCTGGAGAACTGTATTAACTACATGAAAAGCTATGCTGCATGCCCAGCTGGTTTTGTGTTACCTGGTTTGTTCTGAGCATAGAATGTACAGTGTGCTTGATGGGTATAATAAAAGTCAGGTTTGCGGTGAGGATCTGCAGTGTTCTCTAGCTAGATTCCTTCACACACTGTGCTGTTATTCCATCCTCCAGCCTCAGTTCTCATTTTGTGATATGGCAGTTACAGGTCATTGTTCAGAAGAAACGGACCATTGTGTCTTCTGCGAGTATTGTTATTATTGTCTGTTGCCCAAATAGACACCCTTATACAGGGACACTTGCTCTTAGTTTTACTTTTTAAAAATACTTTAATATTTACACAGTTGGGTGTTTTGCTGGAATAATTTAAATTCAACCGAAGAGAAGTACAGATCCACAGTCCTTAGGTCCAGACCCCAATTCTCTAACCACTACACCTCATAATGCAGCAAATAGATTTACTTTTATTCTGACAGACGATAATTGCTTTGGACTCATAATTCCCAGTGTTATACTGGTCTGAAGACAAAAGCATTAAGTCATTGCCAATGGATAATAACCCTCTCACTCATGTATGTCGAAAAGGAATTTCCATAAATGTAATTTGAGTGTCTGTATCATCATGTGGGCTCTGTTTACATTCTGGAGATATCAACAAGGCCATACAGAATACATAATAATCACATCAAAGAAGGATGAGGAATCACACCGTTGAGGAGGGATGAGGTGTGAATTAAATTTGCTTTTGACTTTGAAATTTTCTTGAGTGACAACTTAATCAAGGAGAGCACTACCCCGAGATGTTATGAATTATGTATGGGTCCCCAAGGCGCTTATGAATATGAAACTTCCTCTCGCCTCGCCACCATGCGGCCATGGAGACGGCTTGGTTTCTGCAGAAGAGCAGCTCCTTAAGCCCGGAGTCTGTGCTGCGGAGCTTTGCCTGATGTGGGCGCTGCGACGTTTTGGAAGCTGGTGGCACAGCAGTGTTCAGCTCCTTAGTTTTGCATTGCTGGATCAGTGTGCTCAGTCTCCCCCAAGTCCTCTCTGATGGGCAACACAGGCAAAAGCATGACTTATTTCCCTAGCAGACACACTCTCCTGGGGTGACTGGATAGCTGACATTTTACACATTGTTATAGGATATGTACAGAGGCATTTTAGCTTAAGGGCCTTGCTCAGCCCTACAACAGCAGTAGCCCACCTGGGGGTCAAACCTGCTTAAAGCCCCATTCTTGGGCTAACACGCCATTCTTTACTCAATTCCCCACTCTTCCTGGTCTAAGACCATGGTGCCTGTGCCGCCTGTTCCACTTACATTACACTACATTACTTTATTGTTATTTAGCAGACGCTCTTACCCAGAGCGACTTACATAGTTTACAATTTTATTGATTTATACAGCTGAATATTTACTGAGGCAATTCTGGGTTAGGTACTTTGCCCAACAGTACAATAGCAGTGCCCCAGCAGGGAATTGAACCAGCAACCTTATAAGCCCTGCTCCTTACCACTACGCTACACTGCTGCCCTCAGCTGCTGTTTACTTGACACGTGTACCGGTATACCATCAGTCAGCCCACAGTCTCACTTTCACTTTAAGTTGATGGGCAAATGATTGAGTTGTGAGTAGCTTTATGGTATGACAGGTATTGCAGAAATGAAAAAAATACTAAAGATGTTTAGCAGTTGGAAAGTATAAAGCTGACAGCTGCACTTTCACTTTTTAATTTGTATTAACTTTGTATGTTATCCTCTGCATATGCTGTGTAAGTTGTCTTCATTGGTTAAACTCTGTGAAGTGCAGGTCTTTTCTCACTGTTTTTTCTGCTCCCTGCAGTTGATGGTGGCACGGCCTGGCTGACCAGGGAGTCTCGTGTCCTGGACGGCGATGCGGTGGACAGCGCTCTGAGCGGTGCAGAGGCCTGGCGCGACCTGGCCAGCAAACTGAAGCAGGACCTGGCCAGCATCATACTGTTCTCCGAGGCCGATCTCGAGGTACCAACTCCCACCATTCTAGGCCCCTGGGTGAACGGTCAGCTAAGGGGACGTGTGACAGGTGTGTTAGACCTGTGTGTGTGTGTGTGTGTGTGTGTGTGTGTGTGTGTGTGTGTGTTTCAGAGCCTGGTGAACGTGCCCTGTGATGACCTGGCTGCAGAGCTGGGGTTCGGGGTCAGCAAGGCAGGTGACCTCCAGGCCACACTGCAGAGGGTTCTGGACCGCCGGGAGGAGGAGAGGCAGTCCAAGGAGCTGCTCCAGCTCTACCTGAAGGCCGTGGAGAAAGAGAAGGAGGAGCAGGTTCCCTGCCAGGAGGGTAAGACACAGCCACTCCCACTGCTGATGTCACAAACAAATCTTTTTCTTCATAGGTCAAGATGGAGAGTACAGCAGGTATAGTAGGACAGCAGTCACGCTTTTTGAGATAGCGAGATGTTATTGCTCTTCATGGCCACTAGGTGGAGCTAGGGCATTGGAGATTGACAAAATCCCCAGGAGTCGTGCCCATAAAAAATTGAAATTATTCTTAAGAATGGACATCAATCATAAAGATTCTCATGTAAATATTCTGTAGCTATAACCGCAGTCATCAGGGGTACAATAATGAGAGTGACATACAAGATGGAGATGCTTCTTGTAGCTCTTTGCAGGATATGTCAGAAATATTAAGATTTTCTTTTGTTTGAGTGAGTTTATATGCTTGGAGAATATTCAATATCAAATATTTATGACAAGTAAACTGCAGAAATTTTAAATCAAAGGTGTCAAACCTTTACAGTGCAACAGCATTGCCTTATGTCATCAAAATTCAGTTTTTGTTTGGAAATAGTCCAATTCCATCATCCATTCATGAGGAATTCATTATCAGTCAAACCTGTAGTATACATTAATAAATATGGCCAAGCATCCTTACAATTAATACTAATGCTAAATATGTTGTATTTGATTATTTTTAGTTAGTTATTTTGCAAAAATTATATTATTTCTCACTTTTTGTTCATAATTTGTATTATAAAAAAATAAAATAATAAAATTAACAGTGTACTGTGTCTGAAGTTAAATTGTCATGTATGTTTAGGAGACTATAACCCTTTACTCTGCTGGAATCTTGAGGACAAAAAAATTTTTTTCTGGTGAGTGGCTTGCAATTAAACTGTATGTGTCTATTAAAGTACCTTCATCAAGTACTGAGTTTGGCATCCCAGCAGAATGTAAGTCCTCTGCTTAAGAGAGGCTTGCAAATAGTCAATTTCCCTGATTTTGGAAGCAAAATGAATCATGGCTAGCTTTGAGTCTGACTGCATAGTTTAGTGGTAAGCGATATGGTCTTATGCAACACCATGAGCAGGAAATGGAACATAACCATCGCTGTGATGTCACCTTTTGACTGTGTGTCAGGTGTCACATCAACTGCATTACACAACTATGCTGGTTTATCTGCCTGCTGGATGCACTTATTTAGGTACTAGCTGTAGAATACATTTTATTGTATTATCCATTGACCCAGCTGCATATTGATATTCATACTGAAACAGTTCAGGTTAAAAACAGTGTCTCGATTTGATCCGTCGTCCGTTTTAAAGAATTACATTTTTAAGCGTTGAGTCCACCTTTGTGAACGGGAAATCATTGTGCACTTTCCCCGCTCTTTATGGCCATAGCTGTAGCTGAGTGTCCATCCATAGACACCATTTTCCCTTCTGTTCAGTGTTTTTCACTTGAAGAAAATATTGTCATCTTTCTAAAGGCTGAATTTCTGTGCGCACCTTTGGAGTGCAGTGTCTATCAATACCTTTGTTTGTAACAAATAAATCAAATCCAGATTGTTAAATCCTCTTGAGCATCCATTGGAGCATTACAGAGACCGTGCCGTCTGTTACAGGACAGGAAGCAGCTGACGAGCCTGATGGGATGGAGGTGGACTCTTCCTCAGGCTTCAGTCCAAGAACCCTTATGGTCCTGAAGGGAAAAACCAGCCCTGAAACCCGCCTCTCCAATGCCGAGCTCCAGGTATACACCATGCACTGATTTAACACACTACACTGCACATCAGATAAGGGTGACGTGTTACAGAGAGCATAGCCCTCTGGAGGTGAGCTGGAAGGGTGTACTTTCACACAATGTCCACAAGATGGCACTGTCCTTCTTTCTCCTCTCCTTCCCTGCATGTTTGAACATATCTGAAACATTGCACGTTAGTTTTGTTACGTGGGGGATGTCAGCAGGGTGGCAAGCCAAAGCGTATCATGAGCGGTGCGGTCCAAATCAGAGCCTGACGTGTCCAAACAGACTGATGTTGCAGCGTAGAACATTTTTCTGACATCAAGATTAGATTTCTCTTTCCTAACTCAGTCGATCGCTTTGAAATGAGACCGTTTCCAACATGCATGAGCTGATTGAAAAATCTGAGACAAAACATTCCAAAACACTGTGTCATGCTGACAGCAGGACAGCGTTTTTGTTTTACAATTTAAGATTACTTACATGGAAATAATAATGTTGAGCCATGATTTTCTAGGATTTCTTTTTCTTTTTACTTAAGGCTCATCTAGCTCAAATCCTGGGGCTGTAATGGTTAAGTCAACCAAAAAATGAAAATGTTCTGTGATTCCTGTGAAAATGTCCCTTTGGGCAAAGCGAATATATGTATTGATTTGGAATCGATTGTTCTACAGGGCCAGGTAGAGAGTTTAGTAGTCTGAGCCCTGAAAAACGTTCTTACAACATTAGAAGAAGCCTAATCTCTGAATTTACAGAGCGCTACAGAGAGCACAGCGGAGAGTACAGAGGATCACAGCGACACAGACATGGATCAGGGGATCAGCATCAGTTTAAATGCTTAAGGAACTGGTCAGAGGCGTGAAGGAACATATACTGGCTGTTTTAAAACTGAAGGGGAGTGAAATTCTGTTTTTTTACATCTGTAGTTCGCTGGCCCTGCTCAAGAAAGCTAGACTTTAAACTAAGTCTGTATAATGATGCTTTTGTTCCAGCCAATTAAGATCAATTAAGATAGCTGAAAACATGCTTTCAAAGGCCTCCACTGGTGCTTTTGCCTGTTAATTTATTTAAACAGTATTTATGTTTGGCTCATTACGGTTTCCTGTGTTTGTGAACTATTCATTTATTCAGGCAGGTGTTTAGTTTCAGTAACCAGGCGTCCTCTTTTAAAACACTTAGGATTCCAGCACTGACCAGTCCAATCGACCAGTGAAATTGTCCTTAATATGACAGATCCATCTCATGCTAATACCATTTTTTATCAAGTTAATAAATTCAGCTTTTGTGCATCTCAATAATCTGCCACGCTGCTTTAAAAAACAGCTGCAAATAGTAGCACTTATGTTGTTTTTTAACCTTGGTTATCTTAAAACAAGATTACAAAATACCCCCAAGAAACATATAGGGTTTGTGATAAGCGTATCTTGAATGGAGTGAAATAACAAAAAGATTTTTAGTAAAAGGGGAAAAAAGAGCAGATTATTTACTGCCAAAGGATGAAACTGATTTAGATTCCTTGTGGAAAAGCCTTTCTTTCTTCATAGTTGTATCCCTCTATAGAGAGAGATGATAAACAGTAGAGATAATGAAAAAAGAGCTATTTGAATGAGAGTAAACAGAATAGACAGTGTTTGCAGGTGTGTGTGTGTGTGTGTGTGTGTGTGTGAGTGTGCCCTGCAGATAGGCTTGCTTCTGAGTGGGTTTGCTAGATAGTTCTTTTTCATTATCGGAGCAAGGACCTCAAGGAGAAAAATGTGATTTTGTAACTTGCAACACAGAACAGAGGCATAACCTAAAAAGCAGGAAAAGAACACAATAATGACACCTGAAGTGCTTCACCTGCAGTGAGTTTCCATTCTTCCCTCAACCCTTTCGGAAGTCTTTCTCTTAAATTTAGGAGCGACAAATTTTGGTCAAATGTCAGAAGTCAAATGTCTTTTCCATTTTGTTTTTCTTTTCTTTGCAGTGGTACGGTATAGTGTATAGGGTAAATGATTGAAAATATGTCAGATGGAAAAAAGCATGTAACCAACAGACCCTACTTACAAGGATAGAAAAAAGACTTGACTCTCTCTCTTAGTCTATGTATTTATAGATATTATATAAAATATACATCTTACATTAAATTACATTATTGGCATTTAGCCAATGCTCTTATCCAGAGCGACTTACATAGGCTACAATTTTTTACATGTTACCCATTGATGCATCTGGATATCAACTGAGGCAATTCTGAGTTAGGTACTTTGCCAAAGGGTACAACAGCAGTGCCCCAGCGAGGAATCGAACCAGCAACCTTTCGGTTGTGAGTACTGCTCTTTACCACTACGTTACACTGCTGCCCAAAATATATATACATACCAATAACATCATAAAAAGTATATATACCAATATCATTATAAAATATATGATATTGGTAGGAATAAAACACATATGCATGCAGCATATATAAGCCGACAGACATTTGTTATGGGTACAGGGTTTGTGTGTTTTCCTGAGATGAGGAAGAGAGATGGAAAGGGGAAATGAAAGAAGGCATATGGGCAGTGAGTGGAGTGGTTTAAACAGGGGGGATGCAGGGGGTGAGAGGTTGTTAAGTGTGCTTATCAGTGGAGTGACTGGAGTGTAGGATGGCATAGGAGCCAATTGAAGGGAAAAAACAAAGCAGAATAAAAAAAAAACAATAGAAGAGTAAAAAGTATGCAAATGAAATGACTGGGAATAGCTCATTGGAATTCGTTTTATGTACCTGAGCCCGTAAAATGTAGGACAGTGCCATCTGAGGGGGACATTTATATACATGCACACAGACACACATACACTTATATCCCTATCTCGATACTGTACATACACGTACTTGAAGTTGGTCTCGTAAGTAAATTTGGAAATGCAACCCGTATACACATAGATGTAACGGTGTACAAATACTATTCCTGCTGAACTTAAGAGCTAAATGAGAACCTGACAATATGATGATAAAAATGAATATCTAACACACACACACACACACACACACACACAAAGGATAAAAATCAGAATCAGACTTTATTGACAAGTATAAGTATGCTTTTTAAACATACAACGAATTTGACAGTTCATTGTCTATCATAGCGCGTTCATACAGTGATTTTCAAGGTGACAACAACAAATACCATCCCACAGTAGTGGTAACACAAACAATAAGAGTAGTGCAGGACACATAGATGGAATGGTGTAAGGATGAGAAATGAATGAGTGAGTGCTTTAAAAATCCCAGGTATAGTCAGTGAGTGTGGAACGTGCTTGCTGTAAGGTGAGCTGGTGATGGGTGCTGGCAGCAGCGCAGGTATGTGGACCAGCGTGCGCCGCCGTCCACGAGAGCCCCCCCCCCCACGGGTCGTGACGCTACCTGTCCGCACGCAGATGGTGGTGAAGGAGGGCGCCGGCGCCATGGCGACGGTGCTGGGCTGGGACGCCGAGCGGACGTCTGCGTTGCTGCAGGCGTGCGAGGAGGAGCTGAACCGGCGTCTGGAGCAGGTGCAGGCCATGCAGTCCCTCAGCGTCCACTCCCAGAAGACCGAAGCCAGCCCCGAGGGGGACGAGACGCAAGCCAAGCGCAAGAAATAGACTCCTCCGCTCAAACCCCCCCCCCCACCCCCCACCCCAACGCTGTACCAAACTCATTTATAACAGCCGCCCAGCAGACCAGTCATTCTCGGTACAGGTGTTACAGTGCACGACCAAAGTATTGTTCCTGGGGCTTTGATTTCTTTCTTTCTTTGTCTTTGTGTGTCTGACGCCACATTTATTGTGGGTTTCAGAGTACATTAAGTACATCAAACTAACCAAATAATTCAGAGTCTGTTTTTTTTTTAAAGGCCGCAATTTATAAAAGCACAAAAAAAGATTTATTATATTGCAAAATACAAAAGGTACAAGCAAAGTGAAAAGGGACCAGATGTTTTGGCTCCACCTATTCTTAGTGCTCTAAGTGCCTTAGGAACAGTACAATATCACTGTGGGACTGGATTATTGATTTGTCTCTATAAAAGGCTTGAAACACTGACAGCTATGCAGTCAGGTATGGAAGCTTCACGCAACAGTGTCTCAGATCTGTATTCACTGTTTAGATTTCCTAGCGTTTTCTCTCCACAAGTGGAGATCCGTGTAGACTCTGGGAGAGAGAGGCCCACGAGGTCTGTGCTTCAGGTAATGTGAATGAGGCGCACAAGGGTCATTCTGTGCCTGTCAGTCTAAGCCTTCATACGCCTGGCCTGGACTCCTACTAATTTAGATATGAGGGGGAAAGACTGGCGTCCACTGACAGCTCCATTACAATCCGCCCCCACGGGGGATTCCTGGGAACACCACAGCGCCGCCTGAAAGGTTAACCTCTTTTAAAGATCATTCATGTCATAGTTTGTATTGAAAGTGAAAGAACTATTAATTTGACAGGTAGGAGCGGCTATCTGCCAAAAGCAACAAAAAAAACTGCAAAAAAACAGGAAGTGGTATTCCAAATACCTCATGGTATATTCAATGCCTGCTGACCTCACTTTAACAGACAATAAATTGCTTTATTTTGTTATTAAAAAGTGTCCACTGGGGTAGACCAATGTCTACCAGGTGTGAGTGAGCCTAAACAAATATAGTTAAATGATCTTTAATGGTGAAATTTCTGTCAGATGTGAAAGCTTGTATCTGGGTTTTGCAGTGATTCATAAAAACACCCACTAAATTATTGATTTTATTTCTTTGCTCTACTCACCCCTCTCACTCATACTTGGTGCATAATGTCCCTTATTGGATTTTGTTGCTGTAAATATTCTGTGGATGATTTATACTTTTCCTATCGTATGATCTTCTAATCCATGCACATGTACCCGAGGCAATGCCAATGCTGTGATTATTAATTTGATGTTTACTGTTGATTAATACAATGGAATTTATGACTTGGAGCGATCATATTGAATCGGAAAAATGACTTTTACACGTAAATTGCCGTTACATCCTGCCCACTAATCAGAGCATTGCAAAAAAAAACAATGGTGCATATTTAATGCCGTCGACCTCTGGATTTATTTAGTGTGGTTTGGTCCTCATTACTGCGGAATATCATGTTTAAAGGCTCACAGAGTTCATATTGTGTACTGAGCCACTTGCGCACAGGGATTCTTGATGATACCGCATGACTTTTCTGATGAGTGTCAGCCAAGTCAGTGGGCAATCAGTTTTAGTGGCCAAGAACTAAGAATATCCGAGTATGGGAAGAACGTCACTCTCGCCACAAAGAAGAACTTGCTTTGTCAGACCCACCTTTTACAACAATCTGTCTCCCAAGTTTTCATTACGACTGTCTTGCGTCAATTGAAGTGGTCTTCCTGCATCCTTGTGCAACAGCCTCTTACAGGAACTAATGAACCAGAAATGGCACAGCTGCATGGCAACGTACAACATACTACACATATCCATAAACTTGAGTAATAATAATAAACTAAAGCCATGTATTTTTAATGAGGGAAAAGTGTGGGCCCTCTGAGGTGCTGCTGCATCGTTTTGGAGCAGACTTGTTAAAGTGCAGGATCACGTTATCCTTCCCGCTATAATGAGGCTCATTAGTTCTGATTGGTGCCCTTAGCTGTTCTTGTGAATGATGCACCTGACATATGAAAAGAGCTTTGGGACAGGAGTGCGGCACGCTGACTGCTTTGTCCGTCACAGGCAGCATCGTTTTCATCATGAATAATGAATGTCTTGCTCGGCTTTCTGGTTGGATGGGTGAACTTGTTTTCTCTGAGAAATGTAAAAACAGGTGAGGTACTCTGTTGCCAGGCAAGGTTTTTTTTTTTGAAAAATAAGGTTACTTACCAATGATTATTATTCTTATTTTTTTTACATCTTCATAATAAAATTGCATTATTTCAGCAGCGTTGCTTTGTTTGCTTTTGTTAATTGCTGTGTGTTTCACTTGATTCTTAGCACGTCTGTTTTCTGGAGTGTCCTTCATGTGACATGCTTAGAGACCCAAGGTTCAGGTAATGGATATCACGGGGTGCGTAGTTCCTGTGGGATTACAGTTCAGGGAGGCCAAAGATACATCCATTTGCATTACCAGCAGGCTGTTAATGTGGCAGTATACTCTTAGTGGTAAGCATAAATAGCATGTGCATGTGGCACGGATTAATATCGCTGAAAGAGCTTTGTTTTCACTTAAGATATTTGTCTTGTTGAGTTAGTTCTTAAATGTTAAATGATTTGTGGCGTGCAGTGTATCAATATCTGGATTTAGTTGTGCCATAATAATGTGAAAACCCACCTACTGGTGTAATACACAGCTAAATGTGCATCAGAGGATCATTAAGAATGCATTGGTGTTAGGAAGGGGAAGGTTTTCAAATGAGCAGGAGATATTATTCTGGCTGTGATTTTGCCTGAGGGAGGTGAAGCGATGCTCCGTTAGGGTCTCCAGTGGGTTCCACGCCATGCAGCCAGTTTAAATCTGCTAGTTAATTTACATCGAATGAGTTAAGTGTGATTGTGTGTTTCTGTCAGTCTAAACCATATGATGTCACACATTTTTCTGAAGCTAATTAGAGATTATGACTAAGTAGTCGTAAAATATGGCCTCCTTATTACTTGGAGCTTTTTCAGAGGGAAAAATTTCGAAAGGAAATTAGACTTCACTAAGGTGTCTGAAGCCACGATTGTGCTGTGTTTGCACTGCATTTCATAAAAGCTTGAATATAATTGGAATTTCGGGACCTTAGGCCTCAGGGACGATGAAATGAAAGCTAAATAACAGAGCAGTGTGACAAAAAGAACAAATATACCTGTATTTTATTGGCAGCTGAATTAACATCAAAAACAAAATGACATGCAGTAATTCTTCAGAAATATTTCCTTCTCAGTCCTACAGGAAAAACAATGATGCCTGGCTTTATTTCTGTTAGCACTTCAGGCAACAATTATAGGGCTTGTTTTGTCATAAATCCAGACTATTAGTAACTTGCTATGAAAGTGAAATTGTCATATGCCGTGGCAGTCAAAAAAACTCTGCTGTATTGTCTATATAATATTTGATATCTGCAGCAGTATTGAAATGTTTGATCAGACCTGCTCTAGTGTTTTCCAGGTTTGTGTGTGTGTGTGTGTGTGTGTGTGTGTGTGTGTGTGTGTGTGTATGTGTGTGGTGTGTGCGTCCCTGCATATGTGTGTGTCAGGAGTATTTTTTTTTAGTCCCCAAATGTCACACTGCTCACCCACCCCAGGTCAGACCCTTCCTACTGAATGAACCGAATAATTTTTCCATCTCTGGAACTGCTGCGTGGCCGGCCCTCAAATTCCAAAGTTGAGCCTTCGCCGGAGGGAAATCAAACTTGCACTGAGAACTCCGTACCTCCAAGAGTTTAAAGCAAGAAAGGGGCAGTGTGTGTAGCTGAAGCAGCATGCATCAGTTACTTGTAGCATTTCCTTTCACATCCAGTGACTACTCTGTGCCACAGCATCTTATTCTTAAGTGGATTTTTATAGAGGGATGGGGGGTCAGCCCTAGAGGTAATATACACAGTCTGGCACTTTTAGAAATTATGAAATGGCTTTTGAGATAACTGGATTTTCAAAAAAAGGGGGAGGTTTTAGGCCAGATCCCAGAACTTTGCATGGAGATCTGGTACAGTGTGTACCTCTGAATCTAGTTTCTGGTCTCTCTTTATCATTAGCACATGTCCACAAAAATACTGGAAAAGCTACATCATCATGTTATTGGCCAGTATTGCCTTTCTGTGTGGACTTAACCCACAATAATTTATTCAGATTAGCATATTTGTTGGTACAACACTCCATGAGTGGTTGATGTTTAAGTGTTTTAGACAAATGTCAAATGAAGCCAGAATTGTCCAGTATGGTTGATAAAATGGTGAATTAAAATTGTACCTGCACACAAGTGTTTGTTATATATGTGTATATTTTATACCAAGTACCTGGATTGCCTGCATTAAGGTACATATGCTTACAACGTATGTTCAGAGTGCTAAAAAAGTGTTTGACAGTAAAAAGCATTTGGAAATATCAGCTCAGGAGATCTTTTAACCAGCGCCACAGTAAACCTTGCTGTGTCTTTAGGGAATGGTTCAGTTAAGCATACCCATAGCAAATCCTCTTAATCTATTCAAATATACTCAGAGGCTTAGTGATCAGATCCTTCTCAAAAATTTGAATTTTAAAACAACGTTGATGCTGTAGTTCTGTTCACAGTAACCGGGATCAACTCACAACATGCAATGTTGGATGCGATATCAATTTATGTTCCTTTTATTGGTGGAGTGTCTCCCAAGATTTTTTTTTATATTCACATGAGCAGTGACAACATTAAACATTTATGAAGCTGGAAAGGTGTGATTACATTTGAATATTTTGACTCCCAAGCAAATATTTAATTCTCATCAGATTATGATTGGAACAGACTATGTCAGGGAGAGAACGCCACGTCTCAGAGGAGAGAGGGAGGCTGGGAAATATACTGCAGAGGCAGAGGTGTCCTTCAGGAGAGAAACTGGCTTCCCCTCCATTCTCTCCTTTACCATGTATGTCACAGTAATAGTGCAACATGCTTCCCCTTTTAAACATGATGACAATGGGTAAAATAAGGTTTTGCATGGTGTTCAAAGTGGGAAATAAAAAAAATCACCATAATAATTAGGCTGATTGTTTTAGATATAAAGAGTGATGTAATTGTTGAAATGGCTCTTTCTTCCGAACATTTCACGGTACGTGTTCTGTGGGATCTCCCCTGTTCTCACACGGTTTACAAGCTTTACAAGCTTGGATTTTCAGGCTTCAATACAGCATGTTTACACAAAGATTCAAACTGTGATGAACCCAGACCTCCCTACAGCTGAAATGTACATTCAGTAAAAAAAAAAAAAAAAAAAGTGAAACTTCGGCTGGATGGTGTTGATCTGCGTACTCTCAGGAGTAAGGAAGGCAGAACCCTGTTTGTGACTGTATCAGCTGAAATGACAGTGAAGAGGTAATAACGGCAGAACGGAGGAACCTCTAATGGCTTTTCTGATGGAGAGCGGCCGGCGGAGCACGGGAGATCTCATGTATAATGGATGAGGGGTAAATGACTGCAAATCACGGGCACCAGAGATCCAGAGGGCGAGACATAGGCTGATTTGACTTTTAAGCAACACCTCAGCATTAACTCCAACTGTTTTTCACAATCGAAAATGTAACAAGCGCCACTCGTTTGCACTAAATCTCCTTAAACGGAATGATTGCCAATTCCAAAAATGACGTGGGAGTACACCAGGGTTACTTGTGTCCCAGCTGGTACGATAACAAATTCATGTCGTTCCACAGAATGAGGAGGCATTGGGTGCAGCTTTGAAGTCAGACGCACATGAAAAGAACATGGCTGCATGTCTATTAAAGACTTCTGTGACCAGACGAGTCATGCCCTGCTGCTTCAGCGCTCGCTTTCCCCCTGCCACGAACCTTTTTCATATAATTATGTAGTATGTGAACAAATAATGAAGGGATATATGGACACAGTAGCATTTTATTTTGTTCAAGTTCTCCATAGTCATTCGTTTTAACACTGAGAGGAGGCCAAGGTAACAAAGGGGTGGTTGCATCTTCTGCTGTAGAGCTTGATATATCTATAGAAGCACTCCAATTTTTCCTTCTCACTGATTACATTACATTGTTGGTATTTAGCAGACGATCTTATCTAGAGCGACTTACATAGGATACAATTTTTACACGTTATCCGTTTATATAGCCAGATATTTCCTGAGGCAATTCTGGGTATTTGTACCTGGCTCAAGGCTTTAGCAGCAGTGTCCCAGCAGGGAATTGAACCAGCAGACAGACAGTGAGGAGCAGCAGTTTTATAAAGAAAAAAAAAGAATCGACAGGTGATATTAATTTTAATAAGTTATACCACATGTATTTCCAGATTAAAGTGTGTCTGATGGACACACCATGGGATAAGTTATATTCATAGAAGGCTGTGCAAATTTGATAGCAAATCAATATCAATTATAAGTATTATGTTGCATTAAATATGTCTCCTCATTATCAGAATTTGATTTGCAACGGTACACAGAACGAGCACCAACGTCTCTCTCTTGAAGCTGACAGGTACTGCGATGGCCTCACAGTTGTGTCGTAAGTTCAGGGAATGACATGTTGGAGCCAGACTTTGGTGTTATTCATAAAGGTACATATTGGTGATGACCTCACAAGTGCGGTATGAAAGAGATGGAATTTGTCTGGAATTTGTTAATTGTAACAGAAAGTGGGAAAAACTTTATTGGACATTTAACAGAAATACAACTAAGTTGTATACTTTAGAGATGGGGAATTTTTTATTTTTGATTCCATTTCATGATCACTTCACTGTTGGCTTTTGAAATTGCAGTGGATATCAATTATGTAACAGTGTTTGGATAAACATTCTTTTCAGTAAGGCGGCCTCAGTTTAATCCCCATCCACACGGTAGCCAATTTGGGGACCTTGTTGTTCTATAAAAGCACAGAATTACTACATACTTCTGAGAAATTCAGACAGACTCGAAAATGACGTCAATGCTTTGCAAAAATATGTATGCCTTTCAATATAATTTGTAACAAGACGGCGCGTTAACAAGCATTAACGATTACTCTCCATTATCTCATCGATCCAGCTTAGGTAGTTGCTAACTTTGGTGTAGACTCCGTACTGGCCCGCTTTGGCGCACTCGTAACCCCAGGAGACGATCCCGCCGACAAACCATCTGGCGCTCACGTCGTCATAGAACACGAGGGGCCCGCCACTGTCCCCCTCGCAGGCGTCCTTCCCCCCCTCGGTGAGTCCGGCGCACACCATGTTCTCCGTGACGACCAGGTGCTGGCCGTCGTCCGCCTTGATGCTCCTGTAGGCGGCGCGGCACTGCTCGAAATCCACCACGGGCACCTCGGCGTACCTGAGCTGGGGGGAGGCCCTGCGCCGGCCCTCTTTCCACACCCCCCACCCCGACACCCTCCCCAGGTCGTCGGTCCGGAGGGTGAAGCGTTCGTCCCGCTCCGGCAGGCACACGGGCATGACCGCCGCGCTGATGGGCACCTTCCTGCCCAGCTTGATCAGGGCGATGTCGTGGTCGAAGTTGACGCCGTCGTGCCGGTACCGCGGGTGGAGGAACACTCTCTCCGGGAAGCCAACGACGGCCTCGGCGTCGTTCTTCTGGACCAGGCCCATCTTCACCAGCAGGTTGGCGGGCTCCTGGTAGCCGTGCAGGACGTGGGCGGCAGTCAGGACCCAGTCGTCGCCGAGAAGCATCGCGCCCCCTTTGAACTGCCCGCCCATGAGCACCATCACTTGCCAGGGAATCTCCTTCTTGCCCACCTTCTCGCCCCCGATGATGCGAGACAGCTTGCCGCTCTGTGGTTTCCCACAGGCTGGGGAAAAAAACACGGCCTTGGCTCAGTGCAAGGTCACAGTCAGAGGTCACAGTGAGAAGTAAAAACACAACTGGGGACACAGCTGAGTCCTTTCCCTCTCCAAATGCTGCTACACATCTGCATTTAACATCTACCTCCATGCTACTGGCACAAGCTGTGAGCAGCTGTATGGTTGTGGTGCTGGACTCATGACCGCAGAACTAGGGGCTGGGGGTTCAAATTACAGGTAGAGCACTATGACTGTGACCTTAAGGATGAGGGTCCTCTGTCTGAACTAATTAGTCAGGCTTTCAGAAGTGACTCCCTGGAATTTGATTTGCTCACCATAAAACATGGCTGAACATGCTAAGCAAACTACATCGGTGGTCGTGTGAAAAGAGGGATCTATTTTCCGTTGAGAGATACTTACAAGGCACACACTCTGGGAGTAAAGTGCTTCCTAGTGAATCTGTCCAGTTGGCATTGTGGGCACAAGTGTAGATTCCTGAGGACAAAAAAGTTAAAGCAGAAACAGTGAACTTGAAAATGTATGAAGAATTTTCATAGTGGTACACACAATCTAAACAGAGGCATTGTGAACTCCTGTGGCCAGAAGGTTGCAGGTTCAAGACCCAGGCAGGACTCAACTGTTGTGTCCTTGATAAAAGTACCTATGCTGCATTTCTTCTGTGACTTATCAAACTGTATGATTATATAATATGCTGAAGGTAAGATAAGTCATCCTTGCTAGACTGTTGACTGTTAAGCAAATAGGAAACATTTGTGTTGCCCACCATCTCCACTGCCTTTCATGATGTAGAAAGGGGCATTGCAGCTGTACTGGATAGTAGACTGGTAAGTGGTCGTGCTGAAGGAAACCTTTCCATTGGGGATTTCATCAGGTGCCCCGCAGTCAACAACTGTGGAGCAAAATCACATGTAAAAAAAAAAAAAAACACGCTGGCTTATACTGCATGTTTTACCCTTTGGGTGAATATTTCGTCTTCTGTTCAAAATCAAATACTAGTCTACATCACCCTGTGGTGCATCATATCTAACCTGCGCTTGTGTGGCTCTTTTCAGACAAATGCAACTTCCAACGGTCACATCAGGGAAAGTCTACAGGTCTCTTACGCCTCTTTTTGCGCTTCCTTGAAAGGCTCTAATGTCAATGGTTGAAGGAGCTACTTGACATTTTGATTGTGAGGGCCTGTTATTTCAGCGCCAGCATCACGCTCCCAGCCAGCTGCAGCCCGCCGTCACTCACGTGTGCACGTCGGCATCGGAGAGTCCCACGTCCCGTCCTTCCGGCACGTGGCTCGGTAAGACGAGAGATACTTCCCCCCCTAAAGACAGAGAAGGTTTGGCTTCAACCACAGTCAGCTAACATCAGGGCAATTAACCCTTTCAGCTCAGAGAGAAAAAGCGGGTCACTCTGTAAGCACAATATGCAGTCAATATTGTGACAAGGTTTCAGGAGGGGAAAAAAATGTGAGGTTACCTGCAATAATTCGTAGCCTAACTTGCAGGTCAGGTCAAAGCTGTCTGTGAAGATGTATTTAGGTTGCGGTGACTGAATTTGTCCATGAGGAGGTGCTACAGGGTTTGGGCAGGGTGTGGCTGTGTGAGAGAAATAATAAACATCATCTAGTTAACACATCGCTCCATAGCAACATGAGGGAATGTCAGGCATTAAGATATGCATCTCTGATGGCCATAGGCCTCACAGCTAAATGTCTATATATATAAAAGATAACTAACAGCCTTCAGGTAACAAGTATAATTAGATCCAATAAGCAGATTAGTTAAGAGTTAAAGAGATGATAAACCCAAAGAGCCATCACAGCCTTCTACAGCTCTGTGATCCAGGGTTAAATTGGCACAGATTCACATTTTGGCCATCGTGGTTGGTGGACCACTGGAATTTCTTAAGCTCATGAGTACTCTGCAGTACAGCGAAACACTACTGTCCCTCCTTATTCAGTACAATGCCTGTTACAAAGATGCGTGCATCTGTGCGTGCGTGTGTGTGTGTGTGTGTGTGTGTGTGTGTGTGTGTGTGTGTGTGTGTGTGTGTGCGTGCCTGTGTGCCTGTGTGTGTGCATGTGCGCGCGTGTGTGCCTGAGGTACCTGTGGCTGTGTATTTGATCTTCCATCCCTGGTTCTTCCCTGAGGAGTCGCTTTTGAAAAGCACGCGCACGTCATGACTGCCAGTCTCTATTCTGGCCGGCGGAGTCGTCCCACACAGCGGCCCGTACTCCTCCCTGTCTGTAGCAATCTGAAAACAGCGGAGGGAGACGGGGGGGGCTTTGGGGGGCGGTTTGAGATGGATGGAAAATGCAAGCGGGACCCCTCAATGTATGCGGAGGACCGCGTGGACGTGTGTCTCCAAGGAGACGGGGGGAGCGGCAGGCGGAGATAAGTTGTTTCATCAGGCATGAGACAGAATACATTGTTTATTTATCAGTCTCCTAGTCATTGATTGCTGTGTTTTAGAGAGTACCCATATCTTCCCGGTCCGTTTTGATGAGCCTCCTCTTTGTTTTTGTTTTTCTTTTTTTTTTTACCTCGGTTTCTCTGAAGATGAAGGCCCAGGTAGGACACAACTACATCAGTCACCCTGATCAGCATCCTGGTCAAAGCCCCCTATCTACCATGAGATGAATCCTGCTACAGACTTTTAAAGGTTCACTGACTCACTGTTTTCCCTGATGCGGTAGTCACATTGGGCCAACAAAACAAAGTGATGGGGATCCAAAGAAAAACCTTTCAATTACAGGCTGTTTTTTCATGTCTCCGCTGTGCATTCATCGTATATTCTCATATAGGGTGCTATCCCAGCCTCCCTACTTGCGTAAGACACACAGTCTTTTTATTGATTTAGCTTGGGGGATGCATTAAAATTCATAAATACTGATGACAAAATATACACTCCAGATGGTCTGTTGTCACATTCCTCTATGAAAAAGTAATAATTCACTATAAAAATGTAATTCACAGAAAGTGTGAAAAAATACACGATCTAAAATATGAGAAAGATTTTTTAAACATTTCAATGAACAATAGCCATTTTCAAATATGCAATTTTATAAATAGTCTGCTGTAGTGCAAAACTACATATATTTATTTTTTTTATTTATTGTCAGAAGTAATTTTACTATGGGTTTAATACACAAATGTGAAATACACAAATGTGAAAGACAAACATAGCCCACAGCAGAAATCACACAAAGCTTCTTTGAAAAAAAAAAACATTGAAGCATTGTGTATATAGTGATGGGGAGAATGAAGCTTCATGAATGTCCAAAATGGGTGAATTCATAATTTATTATTAGTGACTCACTTGTCTGAACCAATCACAGTGTTTTCTGACGGAGACTAAAGTTTTTTGATTGGTTCATGCAAGCCAGCGGCTCACAGAACCTGATGGCTTCACCCGTTTTGGGGTTCATGAAGCCTCGCTCTCCTCTCGCTACGTGTAACACCCCTGTCCTTATTTACTCCTGCCTGCTGACCGCTGCTGGCAGTACGCTGACAAACATCCAAACCTTCAAGATGTCATACGGACAGGGGACGTCTGGGTGGGTCTCCACATCGAAAGGCTCCGGAAATTCCAGCGCCACTCTGAAGCCCTCCGGCAGGCGAATGTGGTAGTCGCACTGGCTCAGTTTGGGGTAAGGTCTGGGGTACTCCGGGCTACTCAGCACTCCAGACCTTTGGGTCAGCACCTGTCCACTGCACTGCACTATGGGAGGGGGGCACATACCACACCATGCAATCAGCATTGTTCTTTCTCCACTGCAGACCAAACGTACTGCTAATCCTGTTTGCGATCAAAAAAAAAAAAAAAAAAAGAAAATTCCAACATTTCACAGTCCGAATGCAAATTTTGATCATTATCATTTTTCCATTACAATCTCTTGGCAGGTATATTATTTGTCAAGGACGCATGAGTGCTTTGTGTGGCATAACAATATATAAAAGGCCATTAAATTGCATAACGGATGATCAGAGTCACAGCCCTCAGTAAATGGAGAGTCTGGTTGCAGGCAGGCAGAGCACAGGTAATCTATATAATTACTAAAACTGGAAAATAGATTACCACTTTTTCTGCACCTGAATTCTGCACCTGATCTAATATGCCTCCTATTTTTCTCCACCAAAGAATAACAATTAAAAGGCACGTCCACACTGGTAATTGTGATTAATTACCCACTGTCAGAGCACAATTAGAGCTGCGAGGAAGTATCAATTTTCTATGGCTTTTCAAGGAGTTTTTTTTCCTCTCTCCAGGTATCAGCGGTAATTAACCTGGCCTTACAGTGACTGACAGAGATCAGAAGCTTGACAGAGTGCACGGTGGTTTGCGAGATTAAGATGAGTTAACACCCTCCACGGCTGTGTCATACTCAGTGTTGCTGTGTGTTCTGGCTATTAGGAATATAAGGGTTGCTGATGTGTTGTGACGTCAGTCTGGGGTTCACAGTATCCGCTAACACCGCGGGAGAACTGCGAAACACGGTGACGCTCGGGGAACCAACTGCCTATAGATGCCAGAATGAAAAATGACACAATCCTCGAATGTGGTCTTTATTTAACAGCCATGTTCGTAACAAGGGCATCTTAGTAAAGCCTCCATATCTAACACTATTACGGGTTGGCATGGATACAAATATATCACACCAACACATCATGTCCTAGAGCATATGAATTAATACAACTTAACATAAAAGGTATTAATACATAGAAAGAAATATGCAGCATATGGTAAGAAATCATGGACTAGGCAGCCTAAAGTTGCTTAAAAATATTTTTGTGTCATGATGACTGCATTGCAATTTAAATTTGCCATGAAGTTATCTTTGAAAAAGTGATGGATTTTGTCTGCTCGAACTAAACGTTTAAATTGAACAACTTACAAAATATGATTGTCCATGATAATACAATGTGCTTACTCTTAAATTATAAAAACAACAATTTATACCTCACATAAAAAGAGTATGTGTTAGAAAATACATACACTCATCATAACTCAATCTATATTTGTTGCATTTTACAAGGAATCAATAACATAAAATGGATTCGCTGAAAAACGTAGAAACTGTCTGCTTCTACCTGCAGTGCGCCCAGTGCAGACTGTTGCGTGCTCTCCTGCATTTCACAGTCTACCAGGTTAATGACTGTCTTGTGAAGACCATCATAATGTTAGGGGACATGGCCACGCACACCTATACCTGATTTGGCAGCAGCGCCGTCCACCGTCATGATGAGAGCCACAACCCCTGGAGGCATTGCGGCCTGTGCATTCACAGTACAATCTGCCATTATTTTGTAACGTCTGTGATTTCTAACAATTTAATAAAGGACTTGGAAAAACTGTGTGGGGACACTTCTGCACGCATGCACTTTCCACAAAAATAAAGCACCGCAGTTAAAATCAATGGTTTATGATTTTATCTTTAGGAATACCAACAGTTGTATCTGTCTGGGGGAATTTTCATTACAATACCATGGAGAGGGCTCTTCTGTGTAGTATTAGCAATTTTATAGATTTATTTATTAATTTTAGGAAAAAGCTAACATTTGTGTTGTTACAATAAGTTCATTCACCCAGCTGCAAATTGCATTTTCAAATCATATTTACCTTTCTAAAACAGAAATAACAATGCTATAAACTAAATAATAAGTATACTCATGTCAAAGTCAAAGATAATAAAGTTTTACAATGTCTATTTGGACAAAATTAAAGGAAAGCCTTTAATTTTCTTTAAAGGATGGGCAATGTACTTCGTTTTGATGTCTTTGAGATTATTATTAAGTATTACTACTTCAAACAAGGAATTAAAATAATAATACTTGTTGATATATAATTTGTGTGGGGATTTATTTTTTGTCCAAATCAAATGTGAATAGAGGTATACACAACATGAATCTGTCTCACATGAAGAAAGCCTTTTTGTTTGTGGAGTGTTTGTGGAATTTTCCCATCAGCAGTGGTTACTTAGCTGACATTTATTTTTTGAGCCCAGGGGGTAATCTTTACACATGCTGTTCTCATACTGAAAATATGAAATAATTCTCGAACAAATGCAAATAAATCAAACGCATTTCACAATGACCATTTATTTTAAATGAAGTGATTCAAAGACAGAGATCTAGCAAAAGCCAGTGGAGCTCGAAACAATGTGTGGGTATGATAAGGACAGACTGAACCAGACTAACAAGGTCAGACTTATTTACAGGTCATCTGTGTCGTCTCAGTTTAAATCACCCTTACCAGTGCAGGCCCTTTTGTTGGGATGAAGCAGGTATCCCAACTTGCAAGTGCAGTAATAGCCGCCCACATAATTGTGGCAGTAATGGTCACATATAGGCTCTCCATCCACTATACTCTGGCACTCATTGATGTCTGTGAAACAAGAAGGAGGAGAGACCTGTTAACATCAGCTCTCTGTTCACACTGATAATATCCTCTTAAAATGTTTCGCCTTGGGGATGTCAGCTGCAGACAGAACAGATTTAAACCGCCTTAAGAGACGGGAGAATTGTATGATGGGATTCCTGTCATTTTAAAGTGGGTTCTTCAGCTGTGATACAGCGGTCTGGGATTCCGTTCTTCAGATTCCAGACGGAGGTCAGTTTGACTGACAGGAGGGGTCACTGCCACTGTACAGTTGAGCAATTTGATTTGCCTCACTCAGGGTTCATCTATTTTGGAAAGGCGTGACAAGTTCTGTAATGTAGAGTGATGGACCCGCGTCATCTGTTATGAAAGTAAAATGGCAACACTTTCAACCAAGTAGCGAACAGCATCTTCTACCAGCTAATGACGCTTTGCTACTTTCTGAGGTCCAGCTGCCAAAATTTCCCCAACACACCCATTAGCAGGGACTACTCAGAATCAGACCATACCCTTCAATGCCAGGTTTCCCACAGGACAGCAAGCAAGGGCGCAGAAACAGTGGCACCTCCTCATGTATTGAACTCTTAACTGATGCCACCGAAGAAGCAAGCAGTCAAGCCCATTCCACGCCACACAAAGCCTGTGCAAATGGACCCTGGCACGCCATTGTGTTACAGCAGGCTTCAAGCTGTCACCTCCCGGGCACTGAAAATTGTGGCTGTTGCAAAATCAATTTTCTTCTCCGCCCCACATGGCTGACAAAACCATTGCTTATGATTACAACCATTTTCAATCTGTCTTTGTTTTTGCTTTGTTCTGTTTTTTTTCTCCAAGTTTCATGTTAACTTCATAGTCACATATCAGAAAACATTCTGGGCTATTTTCTTCACTGATGTAGAGACTGATATGGATACAGAATGTCAAGTAAAACTATATGATATGTAACCATAGCAATATCAAAATCATGCTCTGGTGTAAAGAGTATTTTTTTAGTAAAAGTGTGGTGCATCACCTTCAGAGGTGTAAAACGCTTGGAAGCCAGTGAACCGGCCCTCGTTGGAGTAGTCAGATCTGAAGACCACTGACATGGTGTTACCAGCTGAATAAAGGACAGTGTTCCTTGGAGCATCCTCATGATCTTTGTCAGCATCCCCACAGAACTTCACTGTCTCATTCCCCTCTGAAAACACCTAGCATCAGAAAGAAATGTTGCACTTTAACATATCCAAGGTTCCCCTGAGCCTTTAAGAAAGTGTGATTTTTGGACATTGTAAACAATTTTACCGTGACCGTATCTGCCATTCCCTGTGAGTTGGCTATGATTTCTCTCTGTGGAATTGTAGGAGGCTGGGTTGACAAACCTCTCAAATTATGAAACAGAGGAGTCATGATTCGTGTCATCACCTCCTACTACCTATGATTGCCAAGACATACTTTTTTGCCAAACAGTGTGTCAAATAAGTTCTTGTGTTCCTCCCAAAGACCAATAAGCTCCTCACTTTATCCTTCAGTCCAATGTGTGTTTTGTTTAATTTTTTGTTGTTGCTTTGATAGTTTTTTTGTTGTTGCTTAGATATTGCATTGATAGTCATGTCTTGCTGCCATTGTGTCTTTCCTCCTACACAGCTCTTTCATTCTCATCTTTTTTTTTGTATGAGATTCATGAAATAGCTAGCTAGAAACAGATGGTTGAATATTATATTGTCGAAAGTCCACTTTTCATTGATGGTTAGAGGTCACTGCTCATCAGCGTTGCTCATAAACCCCAACACATTTTGGCAAAATATCCTGATTTAAAATAAACTGAATCACAGCTCATAGGTCCTCACAAGTGCAATTATCATGGCTCAAAGGCACCTCACATACTATAATTAGGACATGCCACCTCCATCTTGTTTCTGGTTCTTATATTTACTGGCAAAATTCTGAGCACCACAACAACATAGTCACATATATTTACTTTGCACAGATGACACAAAACCAGCAAATCCCCAGCACATCAGGATGAGGGTCTCCTACTTCAGTGCTATACGATCTACACTATAAGGTTTATATAATTTCAGCCTGCACACTGAAATTATACGCCTTAGTCACAGCAAATTTGAGGCCTGAAACGGTTGTGTAGGTTACAATGTAGAAGTGGGGGAAATCAGCTGGTTGCTGCTATGAACTGTATTCAGGTGGCTATTTTTGCTATAATCCTCTTTGAAATAGTTAAGAGACCCTTAAATGGAAATATGGAGTGAGGGTAAGCAAAAAAGTCCATGATGTAGTTCTATTCAGGAACGCAGGATAGAGGAGTGAGTATCAGGATACGGTCCTATTCAGACAGACAGAAAATAGGAGTGAGTAACAAGCTATACTGCTATTCAAACAGGTGAAAAAGAGAGGCAGTGAGTACCTGGACGTAGTCATATTCACACAGGTAAGAGTGCTCCAGGCTGAAGTGGGTGAAATAGAGCTTGATCCTATGTCCCTCTGGGACAGTGATATTCCACACCATGCGCTGGTTGTCAGGGTAGCGGTTAGGGAACTGGGGCGAGGTGAAATTGCCAAACAGCCCCTTCAGCTCCAAACCCCGAGATACAGGCAGCAGGCAGGCCACAATCACCACAATACTGTACAGTGAAGCAAACATACACAACCCTCTGAAACACATTCATAACAGGGTGGCAGACAGCCATGGCATAGCAGAGCACAGAACTTTCATGGTCATTACATTAGATCACCTGAACACAAACAACATGGAACACAAACCAACCAAAACACGCACAAACCTAAAACTGTGGCAGATAAAAACTAGCAAGTTTTTTATATACCACTACTCCACAGACCCTTTAAGTGACTATAAATATGCAGAGTGCTTTTAAGAAATATTAAGTTGTGATATGCTTACCTGATCATTATTCCCCGCTGTAAGTCCCTACAGACCTGTGTATTGAGCTGTTTGTTGTACGTATGTGTTTGACAGACTACCTTTGCCCATTGTGTGTTTAAGGTCAGTGAACCTACATTCTGCAGTGGCCAACTTTGAACAAACAGAGCAAAGCAGACGATTGATTTTATTTCTGTAGTTTCGGTTTTAGTATGATTTTTTTTTTCACCAAAACTAAGGAATCAGGAATGGAACAGGGCTATTACTTTTTATTGTATATCTTTATAACATAGATGGATGATGTGACCTTCAAGCACAGGAATGACAACAGGGACCATTTAGGGGTTTATTTTCTAATTTCAGCAATGATGCAGTGATTCTCTACAATCCAAGAGTCACAAATATACCTGCTTTGTTAGTCTACCTTATCTGTAGAGAGTGAGAAAAAGAAAAAAAGGGAAAAAGAGCCTAACATCTAACGTTATCATTATTCTTTTAAACGTTTATTAATAAATATGACCATTTCTAAGCATAGCATGTAAGAACTTTCAAAAAATAGCGGGTGACATGATGGCACATGCCATTGTGTAAGAGTGCACAGCAGTAACGCATTCCAGGGTTCTCATTTTACTTAATTGTTTTTCACCTTCCTCGGGGTCCTCTGCCCGTGCGATGCTGTTAATTAAAACGCGAATTAAAACATAAGTACATTGTCATCGACGCGCGCGCGATCCCGCGACAAACTCCATGTGCCCGCGCTCGGGCCAGCTGGACCGAATATGCGCGGCTGGGATGGGGAATCTGGCAAGGTATTCTAGATGAATGGGACCAGATTGCTCGGTTGAAAAACAAAAGAGAAAGTTGACAGAGCCTGTTGCAGCGCGAAGTGCCAATTACCTTAACAGCAGAATTAATTTAGAATGCTTTTGAAATGCAGGAGACCCATTCAGTCCTACCTTGTGGCGCAGAATGAAACAGAGTTTCCGCTGTTATTAAAAATGATGGAGCCTTTCATAAAGCGTATAATGCAACAAATGTAACACAAGCGAGTTCATAATAAACCCTCATTTATATTACACTAGCTTGATAATGGCTGACGTTCGTTGAGAATTATAATAATTATGTACATAAACGTCAACGGTAATTTTGTTTTGCGAATGCCCTCGGTGATTGTGTTGCTCTCTGATGGCGCTGTAACCTCTTCCTGCTCGCTTGATTGTAGGGTCACAGGTTGCTGTGTCTGCACTGGAGTGATTTGAGAAGAGGGGCGCTATGTCTTTTGTTTATTAATGCGCTCGGACGCGCGCAGTTTCTTTGTGAATATGCTATGTGAACGCAGGATATTGTTAAAGCCCTCTAAGATCACGAAACGTCCGTACGTGCTGTGCTAAACGTTTTCAATCTTCCAAAGCCTTTTGAGGGAGTACAACACTGGACATTCCAAAGCTTTCAGAAGCATAGCAAAACTGTAAAGTGGGAACGACTCCTCAGTATGGAGTCTTTTCCAAACTGTTACTTTTATATGCCTTCAGAAGCCCTGCACTACTTTACAGTTGTTGAATATGCACAAACTCATTTGAATATATTTTAAAAAGACTCTGTTCTCAATTTAGCTTTAGTCTGGATGTCTTTAACAACATGAGACAAAAACCCTATTTTAATTATACCTTTGTTTTATCATGCAAAAGAGAATTACAACAGAATAACGAGATAACTCAGACCGTCGTGAAGCTTTACTTAAGGATGAAATAGCCGCAATCTGATTGCTGATATTGAGGGCAAACCCAATTTGGTTAAGTAAAATTAAATTATTTCTAAATGCCCACACACACTTAATTGTGATTCATTGAAGATCCTAAGATTAACCCTATAGTTTTAAATCTAATTTGGAAGCTGACAGACGCACGCATGGCGGTGACTGCCTTCAAATTCATTATCCTTCGCTAGATTTTACTGGCGTCATTGGGGGACGTTGTCATTTGTGACTTACCACCTTCGCTTTTCAGCAGAACAGCCAATATTCTTTAATAAAACATGACGTCCGTAGACCGGAGAGGGAAAGCACGTTTGTGGTTGTACGCTGCTCTCCGGACAGCAAAAATGAGAATCTGTAGAAGGAATTAAGAGTTGCAAGTTTATATCCCGAATCTGCTTTGTAATGAAGTGTCAGACATGTGACACGCCAAACTGCTTTTCCTTTTTCAGACTGAGAAACGCACCTCCATTTAATTCCTAATTCTCCACTTGCCGGGCACGTCAGCCCGTTTCCATCTGTGAAATCTTAAACGGCATGTCATTCACAGCCACCTTGCAATTTATAATCAGTGTTTACTTTTTTAAATCATTATTAAAGAATTAATTGTATCGAGCTGGATGTAATTAAATGACTCTGAGGCCCATAACATTGCCTGTTTTGTCTTACTGACAACCCGGTACTTACAATGTAATTGTTGTTAAAACTTCAAATAACCCACGTTGTACGATAGATGAACAGTAGCCTACATATAAATATTATTGACGTTGTGTTTAAAGTGGAAAGGCCCCTTAGATGTAGCTATAATGAAATGTCAGGTGTAGATTACATCCAAATATTTGTATATTAGAATATCTCATTCCCTTCCCTACTTTGAAAACAGCCCCTGCTGTTGAAGCCAGAATGAGACAAATCACTTTTGGTCATTGATAAATTCTCAACACATTTTGCGCCATCTTATTTTCTTTTATCGGTGTTAGTCTATTTGTAAAAAGCAGCATGCAGAATTTTATTCTAGTCAAACTCAGCGTTACAGGTTGACTGTTTATGCATCAGTGCACGGCGTTGGAGTTGGAACTGAACAGCCTACAGGGAACTCAAGTACTATCAAGCACTCCGTTGAGTAATTGTCATTCTAACTGTAATGATAATGTGAGTCACTGTGCAATCAGTATAATAAGTTCAGGACAATTCTTCCTTTTATGATTTTTTTCATTGTTGAATGGTTTATAATAACCATTATGCATCAGCGTCCTTATATGAAGCCTATAACCCATGAGCATAATTCGAGTATTTCAAGTGACTAGGATTACATAAAATTAAAACAGTATGAACTTTTATTACTTTAAATATTAAATATATCTTTTAAATTGTTAACAGTTAAAACACTTTAACTTATTGGTTGTACATAACAACTACCAGTAACAATAACAGAGAAGATTATAGTAATCGTGAGTGTCTGTTGGAAATATTGGAATATAACTTCTCTCTCCCACCTTGAAGAATTTAAATAAGGCCTGGCCTGGGACTTAGTGCAATGATCCAGACAGATGGTGACAAACGGCGGAGTCCGGCCACGTCACCAGTCACTGGTGACACGTCTGACTGAGCTTTCAGAGGCTGGAGCCTAATCAGCCGTGCCACTGAACGTGGAGTGGATTTGAACAAACTCAGGCATACAGCATGCACGCGTTCAGTCACACTCACAGACACGCGTGCGCTTGCACACACACACACACACACGCGCACACACTCTCTCTCTCACACACACACACACACACACAAACTCGCAATCCAGGGCCTTTCGATTCAGAGACAATCAAATAACCCCCGCCATCTTCCGCCAAAGCAACACTCCCCTTGAAACCCTCTCTCTCTGATGCTTGTTGTACCACACGTAATGAAGCACTTCCTCAAAAGAACTCAGCCCCTCATTAAAGCCAGAGGTGCCTGGGATCACATTCAAAAACTAAGTACACAGACAACTTATGTTTTGATGGAGGGCCGCCTGAAACCTGGCAGAAGGGCACGGGCGCCGGTTGAATAGGCCGGATCAATGCAGACGTAACAAGAAAGGGAGAGAATCACACGTTTCACAGCTTGAAGTTCTCTGCGGTGCACTCGAGCGGAAATCTAGCTGTTACCCCTGTGGCAGCCTCACGCGGCCTTTCGTGATGTTGCCTCCCTGTTTCTGTCTCCATCTTTGTGCACGAGAGGGAGAGAGAGAGAGAGAGAGAGAGAGAGAGAGAGAGAGAGAAAATCTCAACATGATCTGATCGTATCGTGACATTTAACGGTTGTCAGGATGTAATCTGGTGGAATCCATCTTGCCATGCCTGTCCTGGATACTTCTCCTCTCTCCTTTGTCCCCCACCGCCAGCGTTGAGAGGAACATGTCATTCTAACCTGGCCGCCCACGCATGCTCAGAATAGAAGCCGGCGCATTGCAAAGCTAATAACAGTGTCTTGCAGGCAACAAAGAGGCGACAGTGTCACTTGATTGGCGCTCCTCTGGAACAGCCGCTGCGTTGCGTAAGAGTCGGCGCGGATTCAGACCACACATCAAAGCCCGAGCGCTGAAGCGCCCTGTTCCCGTCCCATGCTTCACAAAGCTTTAACAAGCACAATGTGTTGAGCACCTCTGCCCAGGATGGGCGGAAGCCACACGCATTACCAAAGACTGACAGGTTTCAACATCCCCCCCCCCCCGCCCGCTGCTCCCCCTCCCTCCTCGGGGCAAGACCTCTGATTAGTGTGATTCCGCGCGCCGGGACCCGGGCCTCGGAGTCCCACTTCAGACCGGTTACACAGAACACAGATAAGGCACTTGGTATTCCTCTCGGATCTCCTCTCCCACTCCGTCCCGGCGGTCCCCTGAAAAGGGGAACGCATCGCTTGCAAAACACATTCCCTCTTATTTCCTCCCGGTCGGGGAAAGCGTAATGACGGTTCAGTTTCTGGGTGCCCCGCTGACCTTTTCGTCAAAGCGGCGAGATTTGTCCCCCCCCCCTCGCTCCGGCATCCAGCGAGCGTTACTGCTCTCACTGCCCCCAGAGGCCAGATGTCAGGAGACAGGCGTAGCCAAAGAAATCGATACGAAGACCCGGCGGTTCGCGGTGCATTCACAGCGCTCTGCGTTCTCCACAGACCAATCATGTTCCAGTAAATTAAGCTGTGGTTTGTCCTTTGGTTTGTTGAGCCACTTCATTCAGGGTAAAGTAACTGAATGCAGGAAGGGCTCAACAGGACACCTGGGGTGCAAACAGTGGGGGAGGACAGAATAACTCAATATGCAGTGGAGGCGAGCGATCTGTACAGTCCCAAAAGCATATTCTATACACAAAAGCACTTCTATACACTTTAGAAAATGATTTCTATTTTGTAAACATGTTTTGATCAGGTTTGTGTAAATTTCACCACATTTTTGTTGATTTTTTTCAACACCTCTGTGCTTTGGTATGTGAAGCAATTTTTTCCTGTTATTTTAAAAGAAGATGTATGTATATACTTTTTTCAAAAAATTTCAATGACAAATGTACTTTAAATGATAAATGTTGTGATTAGTATGTGGGTAAGGGAAAGTTAGTTATCAGTGGCCGCGCGCGTCTTGGAGTTGCCCACCCATCAGCCGCCTTCAGCTGCGCAGCATGTGACATCATCATCCACAGCTGACTGCAATCTGTGCAGAATGTCCATTAGCCCGAATGCACCCTGCGCACACACCCACATGCACCTGCGCCTTTTACATGCACTCGGCATCGCTTGTTAGCTGCGGATGCACTGCGGTCCATCAAGCTCAAAAGCGACTGGAAGCAATCGGTGACATCACAGACTATAACTCCCTGCCCTTCTCGGGTGAGCTAGACCTTTGGACGCGTTGCGGGAACAGATTTGTGCGATTATGTGGCATTTCTATTATGTGAGAGTAAATGGAATTACCCTCTGTCGTGCCTTTCCATCCATTGCAAACACAACTGTTTATCAAGGAAAATTGCTTTCATGCCAAGATAATTATTAATCTCAAAAAACCTGCGGCTGGCTCCCCTTGTTACACAATTGCAAAACATTTAATTGCCATGTGTGTAATATCTACCATATGCTTTTTTTAGTTTGTTCAAGTCATTTGTCAGGGACCACGTATGCTTTTTAACAGAAATTTCAGAAATAGAAACATAAACCATTATACCAGATCTTATTCATCTTATTCATGTATGTTGAAATAAACAACAAAATGTAAATAAGGTGCTGACTCTTCAGAAAAATCATTTAAAAGTAAACTCAACCAGTGTAGTTTATTGTTTTTCAGAACACACCCCCACCCCCAGGTGTGTATTAATCTAATTTACATTAATGTTTTTTGTGAGCACTTTCGTAATCATCTTTGCAGCTCCTCCAGTAACATCTGGCTGTAACTGGGAGCTGCTTGGAAGACCTGGAATCAGTGAAAAAATATATATTCCTTTAAAGTCATATCCCTCTCTGTGTTTCATTAATGCACCATCTGTCCGCATACTCAGTGTGTCCATTATCAGGAGTGAACATCGGCATTGCTGTTTCCAAACTGTGCCTTATGGAAGACCACATGGTTTCCTTTTTTACCATAGGCTGTTTAAGAGGCTACTGTAATTGTGTAATTGGGTGTATGTTTGGAATGCCTAATTGGGTGATTGGCTGAGTGCTGCACTCTTGCCTTCTCTTGTGTGGTTGGCTAATCAGCCAATTATCTTCCTGAAATAGGCAACTCCCAGTTTAACACTAAAAGAGCCAGACCATCATAATCCCATGCACTTTTAAATCTGATACTTTGATACTTTGTGAGTCTGGTTTGAATGCTCATGTTAATGAATTGTATAAATGTATTGAAATGTTTGCTCACGTTTAATGATGATCGGGCAATAAGCTACCTGTGTAAGTATGTGGTACTCAGTTACGTACCATGGAAATCCAGGTGAGTACTGTGGAACTGCTGCGTAACCACATATTGTTGTGCAGCTTGAGTAATTTGATACAGGGCCAAGGTTGGTTTTTAACTTTGGTATTGGGCTTACCCAATTTCCCAGATTTCCCCGCCTGGGGATCAATAAAGTGCTGTCTTATTTTATCTTATCTTATCTTATCTTACGTAGAGCTATGTTTGCTGTTACTGTTTGGATTAGAGGTGGGGGTAATGCACATAGCCTGTGTACCTGAGCTCCTACTTAATATTAATTATTTTCTTTCAAATTTAAATACATGGCATTTACACATTCAATAAACAGCAAATTACGTTCTGAAGAATGTGTCCCTAATATCTTAATACAGACCATTATTGTGACTGTCATATTGACCTGACCTATAATAGCAGGTGAGACACTGGAGAATTGCAGACTCATACACCTCAAAGGTTCATGCCCTTCTGCTGCTAAACTGCTGTCTCTCACCCAACGGAAATGCCTGATTTTATCAAAGCTGCTCCGTGTTGCACAGTGTCCGAGCAAAACGTGGCAGACGCCGTCCGAGGTCTCAGTCACGATCTCCCGACAGGGCGCTGTGTTTCCACACAGTGTCACAGGTGTTTACATCACAGGACCTGCGGTAAGCCAGCCTCCTTTGGCCTGCTGCATGAGTGAAACCCAAAGCGGCCCTGATCTGTAAAACAGGGGACACCTGACAGGCCCTGACAGCCATGGGCATCAATCAATATACTTTTTCCATGGGGTTTTAGTAATTAAACATATGTAATATATACATCATAATGATACATTTTATTACATTTTTTTACATATACACATATATCTCACATGACAAACTTGTCAGAGGATACCACATCATGTTTTGAAATGCATAAAAAGACATTTTTATATTATCCCATGATAAAGGAAAAAGATTATGTGTTACTCTCAGCAAACTGCACTCCAACTCACCTGAGTGAAAGTTAAAATGGTAGTTCTTAAAATGCCAGTCCAAATTGCACTGGCTTATGGTTACACTGTTTATAACAAAGAAAGAATAAAATCAAAAACACATTCCAGATACCCAGCTGACTGCAATTAGACCTGTCATAAACACTGGAATAAGTCACATCAGATCTGTATTCATTACATTACATAATTGGCTTTTAGCAGACACTCTTATCCAGAGCAACTTACATCAATTACAGGTTCATACAATGTTATCCATTTATACAGCAGGATATTTACTTAGGCAATTGTGGCTTAAGTACCTTCCCTAGGGTACATCAGCAGTTCTCCTGTGGGGAATTGAACTTACAACCTTTCAGTTACAAGTCTTACTCCTTAACCACTATGCCATACTGCCATTCCATTCTCTTTTGCCTTGCGTAATTTTAGGAACTTTGGGTGATTTGTTAGACGTATTGGTTCAGGGGTATATGAACACTCCGTATGTGCATTGGTTTTTGGGGGTGTAGTGTTGGCACCTGGCGGGGCGAAGTACAGGGGGAACAAAGGAGGCCAGTGGCCACACCAGGAGGAGCAAATGAGGAGGGCATGCAGGAGCGTGGCAGAGTGGAAATCTCCATCCCGCTCTGGCTGCCTCCTGGCCCCCTTTTTTTAAAGCGGAAGTTAATGATGGGGAATTACTTCTGATAAATCGATGCTGAATCTTTTCACATTGAAGTTCATCCCTGACGTCAGAAGCCTATTACTCTTTCAATTTGGTCCTTGATGCCTGTTTTTTTCGTAGATTAGAATCCCCATATGGCCACCGCCGCCTGTCCGCGTGGAATCCTGGCTGCCTGGCCGAGGCTCCAATTCACTCGTCTGACACAGGAATGTCGACCGGTCAACGAATGGGAGCGAACGGGCAATGATGAGAAACGGTCCACAGGTGCTCACCGTCCCCACTGCCCCCTAAAATCATTAGCATGCAGACAATCAACGTCCTAACCAGAGATTATTCCGTAATGACAGGCCAGGAATTCTCAGCTGTTGCCTCTGTCTTTGATAAAACGGTGAGTTCCAGGTTGTAGCGGAAGGGTCAGCGGAGCAGCCCCCCACAGACACACACACACACACACACACACACACACACACCACCCCTCTTTCACTGTGAGCAACTCTACTCCTCATTGACAAAATGCGATATTGCGGTTTTGGCTGTATTCGCGTGCACGTCCCTGCTGAGCGCTTTGAAATTCATTTGCATTACAATGCTTTACCGGCCAGCCCATCATTTTAAATGTTAGAGTCAGAGGATTACTGCTTCCGAGCAGAGCTAAAGGGTTGCGAGTGACAATTTTTTTCTTTTTTTTCCTCTGCATCTGGTGCTCCCTTAGACTGAACCACGGTAATTAATCCAAATAAGCCGCAAAGTGGACACCGTCTGAAAAAAATGGATTGCCATACTCAGAATTTGATATACACACCTTTGATCTCAGGAGGACTCTAATGATCTGTCCTTTGAGGTGCTGACAAATGAACAATGCCTACAGTGTCCATGTCAACGTCACACATCATTAAGAAACCCTTAAGAGCGCTCATGGTCGTTTGTGGTGGCATTTGAATCAGGAATTGATCACGATCTGTCACTCTTTTCTCATTTTGCAACAAAATCATTTCGCTCATCATTTAAAGAGCTTAGAATCAGGAGAGATGTTTTACTACCCCCCCCATTGTCCTCACACGGTCTTGGGTGATGGCTGCATGCCGGGTGCCTGTGTAAGAGTCTCATTCCGCACTAAATCAACACATCTATTACAGTTTCAAAGACACACGGACCCTGGACTAATTTCATGCCCGCGTGGGAGAGGCGGTTGCCTGATTGAAGCCTTTATTGTACACCTCATACAGGTCAGTGCTGTATTTAAACAGCGCGGTCAATACTGCCTTTTTTCACCCCACATCCCTCTCTTCGATCCATTTGCTGTAATTACACCACAGAGAGAAATAGAGCTCGGAGACAATAGAGTAATAGAACAACGAATGAACTCACGCCACAACATTCTCACAGTTAGCAGGCTTATTTCTTCCACTTGGTTAACAGAGTTTAATGTCGGGAGATTGTATTCAGAGCAGACCTTGATTTCGTATGAGGTCTACCGGCTTTGTTAACAGCAGAAACGAATGAAACACAAATGATGACCTTTTCACTGACCAAGAAAAGGACGCAAACCGCATGTGTGTAACATTACAAACCATAACAATAACAACTTGGAATGACATTTGGATGTGATTACTATTAATTTAATATGTCAGCCGTGGTGAAATATGCACAAAAATGAATATAACATAGAAGTCGAAATGATTCATAATATTGGACGAGAACTTTCCACAGAGTTCAGTAATTATTTTCACCATTCTGTGAGTTGTAATTTGCTCAATCTTGCGCAACAGGATCCAAAAAAACTCCACACATTGTTAGATTAAATGTGTAACATATAAAATACGTCTTATTTGGGGTGCTTACAAAGAAATTGAGTTTCTCATTTATATCATTCCAATGTGTGCTTTTTATAGCCCACATTCCACAATCTCAAAAAAAAATCTAAGAAAAAAATTCCTTTAGTCCATATCTCAGACTTAGACAAAACATCCAATGGATTCATCTGCTCTTGAAAGCCAAGAATATTCTTTAAGTCATGAACAAAGCAAAAATAGCTGTTTATTCATTTGTAATTACAAGTCATGTCATTGTCTCTGTAGCAGGAAATAATCTCGGTGTAGTGGGAGGCCTCAGAGAGTATATGCCCCGTGCGTTTCCCTAAACGGGTGGGATGTAATAGTCAGTTGCGCTGGGGTCCTGCAGCATGCTTATGAAAGAACTGATTCATGGGATGGCTGTGTGAGTGGCCCCCAGTCTGACTGCGTCACCGCCGAAGGGCCCCGCCTCTCCCCCTGGACGGGTGCCGGCGGTAATGGCCCGGGTCTCTATGGAGACGGGTGTCCTGCACCCCTTCTTCACAGCTGTGACATCCAATTTTCTCAGTGATCGCTTTAGCGGCGCGAGCGTGGCGCGGTAATGATATGCTTTAAGCCGGTCCCGAGCAACAAAACAATCACAGCCCAGCCCATCAGGGCTCATTAGGGCCTGCTACAGAGATGCCAAATTCACTCTTCGGCTGGCCAACGGCTCTCCGAGGGGCACCGTGACCCTACGCTAAAAGCACCCCCAACCACTGCCATTCCTAGGCGGAAAGGTTTCTAAAGACTCAGCTCCAGTCCCGCCCGTTTCACTCATAAGACAAGAGTTCAACACTTGAGGGGAAATCATGCACATGGTGAATGGCAGTCGACATCGGCATTTGGTACAGTGTATGTTTAAGGTGGCTGTGGTTGCTATGGAAATGTCTGCCAAGTTAGAGAACCCAGAAACCATCACAGATTCCAATTAATGTGGCATCAGTGGCCTGTCCCTCACAGGGTGTGAGACATGAAACAGGGGCCCCCACAATTTCGAGCCCATGTCCTGTCTAGAATTCGTTTAACCAGCTCTGAAACACCTCATACACCCATAGCTGATGTGGAGAACAGCACCAAAGCATTCTTAGGCACACAATGAATGAAATTAAAAAACTAAAAAGCAGTGCTGTGATACAAAAACTTATTAAAGACTACATTATATCCATTTTTGCCAGCAGTCCTTATAATTGAATACTAGCAACTGTTTACTTGTGCCAAGGTATCACGCACAGCAAAGCAAAGTAATTTCCTGATAGGCATTTAATTTCACCTAAAATGGTAATTTTGTGCTCTGAAGGCTTGATATGGCTACAACAGTGAAGAGGCTGGTCAATACTTCAAACAGGAAAAAAAGCTTTAAAAAAAGAGGTGGTGTCAAAAGAGCTTAATTTAAAGTAAAAACAGGAGAGACTTAGACAGCTAAAATCTATACACACAAAAACTATTTTACCCTGAACACTATTTTAGAATTAAAAGTAAGAAAGGAAAAGCCTCAAACAAAACCCTCCTCTACCCTTCCTCCTGCTGCACTTGTCATTTATATCCCCTGGTGGGTGTGGCTAATCAATTAGGCAATAAACAATTATCCAATACCTGTCAAGCCACACATACATTCTCATGCTCCTGACCAACAAACATGAAACTGATGAGAAAAAGTGTATATATCAACAGGTCTGTAAATTTCTGTAATGGGCCCTGAACACAGATGGTCATAGAAAAAATGGTCCATGAAGATTGCAGCTTCACAGAAACATTAAAAAAGTATGTTAAAATTAAGTCCAAAATAGGGAAAATATTGAAGAGAACACTGGACACACGCCTTCTTGCCTGTTGCTTTCTTTCCTCAGAATCAAACAGTCTTCTGCTCCAACCACAGAGTGCTTTGACCTAAATATCTCCGTTACAAATTAGAGCAAGCACTGTTTTATTTCCCATTCCTCCATATACTTTGATTAGACAAATGTTTCATAAAAAAGATTATCATAAAAACAGAGACAGACATAACACTCTGCTACTCCGTATTCATTACTCAGGGTTAAGGACAACATGCATTACAATTACATTGCATCTAGCCCTCGTGTCAGTGCTGCGAACACCTTTGCACGAAAGTCAAACTTCCGTCTGCCCAGGGACACAAAACACAGGGATCTAAAGCAATGTTCCCTGGCTTGCTCTGAGGGAGTTCACATATCCTGCTGACTGATGAAGAGAAATGAGCATCTCTGCAGAATGACTCAAATAAATCAAACGCACCAAGAACGGAGTTTCTATTACTGGTAGCAATAGGGTTTTTTCCCCCCCTTTTGATGGCATTTCATTTTTGATTTGGAAATGTCTTCACTACTCACCCATAGTGCGTTCTGTGCTCTGCTTTCTTAGCCAAGGGATCTCAAATGTCACAACTAAACAAACCGAGCATGTCTGACTGAGATGAATAAGCCTGCTCTGGGCAATATGAATCTGTGGTAACACTGGAAACTCAGAACTAATGAACTGTAAGTGCGCTTGAACTTACCGAAAGATGTAATTACACAGAGGGAAAATATCTTACCAGGTCCTCCAGCAGCACCACAGACCTTGTTTTTAAACACCCGTTTTCATACCAGTCAACAGCCAAATGAAGCAAAAAACAAATGATGGATTTCCACCACGCTTTCTCACAGGCACCCGTGAAAAGCTTCTGTGAAAAGGTACTGGCATTACAACACAAACTCCTGTCCTGTGCTTTATCTTTTATTAAACGCAGTGAACCAAAATGAACTACGCCATCAATCTTTTCTAAAAAGTGCTGCTAAATTAGACCTGCCTTGGACCAATGACTCTTGCTGTTTCAGAATCTGCCAAACCTGTTAACAAACAGTAAACATTACACTCCTGGCCTGGGAAAATTCAGCAATTGCATGCCCTTTTCAAAGACCTTTCCCTTCACAATCTATTTGTCTATCGTGAGGAAATTTTTTTTCTCAGGAACACAATGCTGTTCAAATTCGGACAGTAGATCCAAAGCGTATGCTAAATGAATAGCCCCAGGCAATGTCCTGCCTTTTCACAAGAGCTGAGAGCAAAGCGTACTCAAATGAGGTGTGAATCCTATGCTCAGCCAACCAGAAGACAAATTTGGAAACAGCTTGACATACATAGCTTTAACTAAGGTGAGAGAAAGGTCTTATGGAGCTTTATCAAAGTGATGTACTGTCATTGGTTTTGGGGGTATTTTTGGTATTTTCCCCCCATAGGTCAATCAGGGATCATCATTGGGAGAGTCTGTATCAGTCAGTCAATATCAATCTCAGTACACTGAGAATGGGTGGCAGTGTAGCATAGTGGTAAGGAGCAGGGTTTGTAACCAAAAGGTTGTAAGTTCAATTCCTTGCTGGGTGCTACTGCACCCTTGGGCAAGATACTTAACCCACAATTTCCTCAATTAATATCCAGCTACATCAATGGATAAAGTAAAATTTGTAACATATGTAAGTCGCTCTTCATAAGAGCATTTGCTAAATGACAATAATGTAATGTAATGTGACCTTAACTGTATCTGGGACATTTTTGTCCTTAACTGGCAGCAGTCTCACACTGGTGACTGAACGGGAGCTGGCAATAAGCCACAGACACACGTCTCTGGCCACAGGTTGGCAACAGTTTGATGTTCATTCCCAGAATTGCAAAAAACAGAGTCACTTTCGGCTTACTTTTGGTTTCCCTTGGAATGGAACTTAGTCAGTGCTGGTCCCCCCGGTTAGGGCCTGCTTTGAAGTAGTAGGTTAGAGAAGGTAAGGGGTGAAGGAGGAATCAAACAACAAAAAGAAACCTTTAAACTGTGTTCTAAACACACACATACACACACACACAACCACACACACACACACACACACACACACACACACATATATATATATTATATTTGATTTACTGAGGTAGGTGGGAGCATTTTACTGCTTTCTTTCCCCACAGATCAAAAGCAAGCCAATCAAAATTCTTCCCTTGCAGGCACAGGCTTTGATGTTCACTCAGCGCAAGCTGCTTATTGCTGAGGGTCATACAGCATGCGGACTTCTGCTCCTCTGGCATCAAGTCCTTTTGTGCGGTAAAATAAGTCCCAGAAACATGAAACATCGATTAGAATCACCCCTTGCCTAAGACCTGGAGAGGAAAAAAAAAGTAAGCTGAAATTGTGCTGCGGCTCAGCATGTGACTGTCATTCCTGCTCGGAACCGGCTCAGTGGATTTATCAGGTTTTGCCGGGCATTGTTAGAGTTACACTCTAAATTAAAAACTCTTCCAAAGAAATCAATGCTAATTATAAAATCAATATTAATTGCATGCTCAGGGGCTATATTTTGAGTGGGAAATTAATTTTATGCTTAAGCGTCAATCCTTGGAGTTTCCCTTTCTTTTATCCCCTGGGTACTAATGATATAAGGTTCCTTCTATTAATTTGGTGCTTTCTATTTTTGGCTCAACCTGTTTTTACAATCGAGAAAGCCTGATTTTTATTGGAGAAAATAATGATGTAGCTTTAAACTAACTCTGTGCTGAAGGTAATCAATTAATTGTATTAGTGCCCATTCCGGTCACTAAAGGGTTGTCGAAAACTTTTTTTCTTTATCTTAAGCTGGAAATTCTCAAGGGAATATACTTCTTGAACCAGGACCTTAGGCACTATCAAAGGCCACTGTTACAGGAAAACAATTATCTTGACCTAGTACCAATTAAGGTGTGAGCAGAATAGTGTAATGATTTCTGATTGTTTCCAACTGCATTGCAGAGAGATCCACAGAGCTTTTTTCCACAGTAAGACAGTGTAACAGATCAGGTATACAGACAGCTATGGCCCACTAGGTGAACCAGACCTCTAATCAAGAGTGCTAATTCACTAAAAGCTCTTTCTGTTTGGTTTAGCTTGGCAAATTCAAAAGACCAAACAGGTCATAGAGGAGAAAGTGAGTGCCCTTTCATTGGCCACCTGCAAATGTGAGAGCTTTGTTCATTTTTTAAATTTCAAATTCATGTGTTCTCATCATTGATTGCTTTCTTTTAAGAAATGCAGAAAAATAGGAAGTGAGAATGAATCTGTTTCGATAATTAAAGACGATTATCGAAGTAATAATTATCGTAAAAAAGCATTCAGCCGTCATCAGAGTCGTGCCTTTCATGCTTTATTCCAGAAGGTTTAGTCTCGATTTCCCGTCTTTGGTCTCCAAATGGTCTGAGCAAAATTTCACATGAATCTGCTAATCTCTCCCATTCCTGGCGCCTGTCAACTGCTCACCTTGCGGGGGAGGAATAGAACAACGTGCGAGGGTCAGGGGCAAAAGGAACACGCACGGTGTGAACAGAAGGGAATGTCTTTGGCCTCAGCTGGCCCGGCCGTCCTCGCTGTCTGTATGGCAAGATGTCCCGAAAAATTGCAACAGCTGAATACGTCTCTGTGCTCGTGCTTCACGCCTAGAACAGAAAACGAATCTTCAGCCTCTGGATCTACATTTACATTTTTGTCATTTCACAGACGCTCTTAACCAGAGCGATAACGAAGGAGTACAAAGAGCATCTAATAAAGGGCCGCAAAAGACGGTAGGCTACTTACAGGACACAGTTGTCCACATCCGATCTTGCGTCAGCTCCTTACACAGGACAGACGGACATGTTTGAGTGCCACACCCATGCCGCCACCGCCCTCGTGTGGAAACTAACATATATTCTTAACATAATCCTTGACATTTTTTGTTTGTTTGCGAAACTAGGTAAAATCTATAAAATCTACTTTACAGTCAAGTGAGAACTTGTTTTCAAATGGCCACAAGAACAGATGGAAGCAAAACACAGACCGGCTTAATGCATCCAAGCCCTCGTGACACCATTTGCGTATTTTAATTGGCATCATGTTTCGAGTGTTTAAAAAAAGTAAAAGTAACCGTTAGAAGACCATATAATTTGCATTCTCCCATCTGTCAAGCACGTAGGTCCCACCCACAAAGCCTGCGGAGCTCTCGTCCTTCAGGGTCACAGTCGGATCCTGTAATTTGCGGGAGCGGGAGCGCAGACTGGGTGAGCGCGGCCTTTTTCGTAGCGGGAACAGGCAGTCATTTCATCTGACAAACAGAGACGGAGTTCAGGAGCCTCTCCGCGCAACAGTCTCTCCCAGCTGTGCTCTTTAGCTGCGTGAGCGCAATGCCGACAGTCAGCGCGCACCCGGGGCACACGCACTGCCTAATAATGCTCCGAGCTCCGCATCTTGCGCCTCTTAAAATACTGCCGACCGCAAATTGCCTGTGTTGGTCCTGGGAGGCACGGATCGAACAGCGGGTTGGAGGGGTCACTGAGGACTGGTCATTATCTTTCCATGAACAACTGCCCTGTTCCAAGCCATCCACTTACTGCACATTCTGTCACTCATAGAGTGGCTGTGTTTCATTATTATTATGCCAAGTGCATACTGCCGCGGTTTGTATTACAATCTTAACTCATCACCAGCTTTCTGTGAGTCTATCTCACTGAGCTCAACAAATATAAGCAATACATTGCAATGTATGTTATCACTGGTTTTCTTTTAGATATATACATATATACATTTTAAAATGATGAACCCATAAAGGCACAACATCTTACAATGAAGTATACAACATTGTGAGTGTGTGTGTGTGTGTGTGTGTGTGTGTGTGTGTGTGTGTGTGTGTGTGTGTGTGTGTGTGTGTGTGTCCCAAGCTTTGCTGTGTTCGGATTGTGATAAAACTACGCTGAAACTAGATGTATTCACACATGCGCACACACACACACACACAGAGAGAGAGAGAGAGAGGTCACTGATCAGACTGAGACGTTGTGGTTTTGCTGGCTTATTGGAAAAAGGAAACGTGACTAATTACACATATACAGGCGCATATATATATATATATATAGAGAGAGAGAGAGAGATAGGGGGAGAGAGAGAGAGAGAGAGATAAAAAAAGAAAAACTATCCCTTCACTTGGCCCTGTGTTATTATTCTGTGCAACCTCAGCGCCTCACCCTTTTAAAGTTTGCAGAGGAGAGCGCCATACGGCGGATAAATGCCCTTCCATCTGGGGGAGGTGTGATTGTGAGCGCTCGTGAATTGAAAGTTAAATGGAAAATGACCATACCGTGATACTCCAGAGCACAGATTGTGATATTAGGTTGCTGCCAGCCAGTTCTGAAACAGAGAGGAGTGATGTTCAGCGGAGTTCACGAGAGGACAAAACAAGGCTCTCGAAAGTTTGGACATTATCTGAGTTATGATACAAGATAAGTAATAAACTTATAGCAAGATTCTCAAGTGCAGCAGTCATGCCTCTGGCAGCGCTGTTCCTAACTGTGTGAAGGACCTTATTCTCGCAACAACACCGGGCTGAGATCGAAGGTTTTCACGAGAGAAAAGATGTCAGTTGCACGAAAGAAGACAAACAAGCATGAGATATTTCCCTGATCAATATCTACACGGAGAAAGAGTGAGAGAGAACACGGTCAAGGGCATCGTTCCCGGGTCCCGTTCCAATTTATGTCAGCGCCTCGCCGCCGACGGTGATGAGAGGAGCTGACAGACCAGCCCGCAGGAGAGGAAAAACACACACACACACACACACTAACAAGGTGAACTCTGTTGTTCTTCATGTTGGAGTAAATTATTTATTACTGGTGCACATTCCTTTGTGGCAAAATTCAGTCCTGAGAGCTCAAAGACCTGAGGTATTTCAAAGTGAGTATTCATTAGTAACAGCCTCCTAACACAGTCATCACGGGTGATAGCCACTCGGGTCTAAGTATAGTCCAATGGCATACGGTGTAGTACAGGTCCTAAGTACCTGATAGTCCAAGACGGGCCCATTCAGTTCAGTGTGTTATCATGTGAGTGCAATATAATGAACCTTTCCTGACAGGAGCTGATAATACATTTCTCTACATTAGGTTTACGTGCTATGCTGTTTTCAGTTCCCAGAAAGGCATACTGTACACATTTCCTTCAGGTATCCATTCATGATTTAGCCAACATAATTGTGTATTTTCCCATTTATTATGTTTCATTTGGAGCAACTTGAAATATGACTGCTATGCTGGTTTACAAATGGAATGTATGATTGAGAGTAAGTTTCCATGAAGGCCTTCTGAGTTTCAACAGGTAGTGACTATCAGATGTACGTCACATCATTGCAATTCTTCAGTCCGTCAGTGCTGACATATTGAACATCTGAGTGACAGAAAAGGCCAGATCAAAGCATGAAAACAGGCCAGTGGGAGTAGAGTGTAAAAAGTGCAAAATACGTCTGATCCCACAAAGGACAGGAAAGCAGAACAGGCTGATGGTCAAAGCCAGGAGGCAGGAATCCTTTAATGCAATGGTGCGCACAAATGGAAACAAATGAACCAGCTCTCATGCCACACAACGGGTACCGTAATAATGCTTTATTGGATGTCATCATAAGTCAATAAATAAAATAGATAAATAAATATAATAATCATCATTACTCTTTAGAGAAAACAGACTGCGTCAGTGAAGTCCATCGAGGCCCCTCTCTGCACAGTGCGGATGGTATGTACAGGTGAGGACGGCCACAGTTCGTGTCAGGTGGGACGGGAAAAAGGGAGCGCGCGGGGGGGGGGGTTGGGGGGCTGGCTTCGTTAACAGGAAGTGAAGGTTTTCCAGAAGAAGTTTTTGCAGGGGGCTTTGCGGTCTCGCTGAGGCAGCTGTGATAACCGGTTGTAGACGGCCCTCTCCTCCAGCCGGGGCTCGAGGGGCTCCTCCAGGTCGGCCGGCGCCGCCGCCGCAGCATCCCCCATAAGCATGCTGCTGTCCCCGCCGTCCAGCAGGCCCGAGATCAGCTTCAGGATTATCTCTTTGCGCTCTTTGCTCAGCTCCTGTTTCGAGGAAGGGGCGGACGGGGGGGGGGGGGCGGACGGGGGGTAGACGACAGACAGAGGGACCATGAGTGCGCAAACAAAACTGAGTCATCCCCACACACCCACATCTTTAGGACCAATGCAGGGACTCTTCATTAAAACTATCCTGGGAGATTCCAACAAAAGCGCAAGCATTGTGACTCTAACATACATTTCTGACTGACAGGACTGACATTGATTTTCAATGATTCATATCGTCTTCTCTTTCAGCTGTGTGTTCCATTTAACTGTTGAATGGAAATTCGCACATTTGTTTGTGTGTGTTTTTCCTTATATAAGTGCATCCTGAAATGTCTGTTCAAATTGCTTTGGTTTATTAATCCTAATATAATAATTGATGTGACGCATGCAAAATTTCCATATTGAAAAGCCAAGGTTTAAACAGACTGAATGTTTCCCTCCATTCACTGTTTCCGTATTTAAAAGGAGAGGCAAAATTTATATTGTTTTATACCCACAATTTTTCAAGTAAAATAGAAGATTGTATGTGTATCTTACAATTTTTCTCAATTCGTTATACCATCTATGGTTATATACATTGGGTATAAACCATCATTTTTGATCAAAAATGTAATTATTCAGATCTTTTTGGATTAATTTATTTTCATTTCAACAGAGATATTTAACTTTTTAAAAATACAGTTAACGTCATTTAAGTTTAAATTGATACACACCCTACTTGTAAAGTTTTAGCTTGTCTCCCTGATTAAATTATCAAACGTGGAAATGTAAATATTATACAACGCAATGCAATGTAAAATTCTATTTCTTCTTCCTTGTTTATTTTCAAATCACATCATCAATGAATGAGGAGAACTGATGTGCTCTCCAAAACATTTCTGTAGATCAACTATACCGCTGCTTTTATTAAATAAAATAACTCCTTCCCACAGCATTTGATGATTGACTTTCATTATTTGGACAGAGTGAATTTTTCATACCTTTTTTTTCATATCAAATTTAATTTTCAGACAGTTTTGAAGATCGAATTTGCTGTCAAGACTTCATTCTACAGTAGTGCAACATATTCAGCGAACATTTATATCATTTGTATACATGTACAGCCTTGTACCACAAACTACTGCTTTGCAATCAAGAAAAAAAAGTAGTGATGATAATCATCATAATCATTATCGTCACTGTCGCAGTGAGGATAGTTGTAAGTGACAGCAGCGGGCTGCCGTGAACTCACCCTGTTCGCATGTGACAGGCTCCTCTCCTCCCCGGGAACCACCGCTGCTGCTCTCACACTGTACAGAACCAGCATGAAGGACACCACACTGGCCAGGAGCTGCATGCTGAGAGGTGGAGAGGTGGTGATGGGCGAGAGTCGGAGAGACCGGAGAGACCGGAGAGAGAGAAACAGAGAGAGAGAGAGGGAGAGAGGGTGGTGTGCGAGCGAAAGAGTGACAGACGAGATGTGAGGGAGGACTCTGCGTGAGAGAGGTGCACTGGGAGCCCAGGAGAGATGCTGTTGCTAATTGCTGCTGCTGCTGATGCTGCTGCTCTAAGTCAGGCTGAGGGAGTTTCTTCTGCTCCAGCTATGAGGCGCTGGACCCTTATATACCCCATTTCCCCCGGACAGCTGCTGACGTAATGGGGTGGTGGGTGTAGAGAGGAGGGTGATGGGGGGTAGTTACGAAAAAAAAACCTAAATCAAGTGACGATAAGTCACACATCAAATTCCAGGGAACACTTAACCCCTTTGACTAACGGCCCTCTCCGACATTTTTAACTAATCTGCATGGATTTGAGCCACAAATTCGTCACAGCCGCAGAGATTAAAAAGGGAGAATGCTCCTGACAGAAAAAGAACGATGCTCGAGATCTCAAAAACAAATGAGGACAAATATGGTAACTTTTATAACAAGGGTCAAACAAGTCACCAAGTCTCCAAGACAAATGAAATGGTTGTTTTTTGAGATATGCTGAATTCATGTGAAAAAAACTTACAGCATCACAGGCTCTGAGAAGCATTTATAAAAATATACATTTTTGGTATTCTATGGGAATTCTAAAATGTTGTAAGTCAAGATTTTCCCTTTATACAAACCAGCTCATGCACTGTTAATGCAGTCAACACGAGCTAATTTTGTTAGGCTTGCACGTCACGTACAGCATAAAAAAACTACCAGCACACTGCAGTTTATAGTACTTCAGGCAATACACGCCACACAACCCAACTGTAAAAGAATGTAAGACATGACGCAAATGATAATTAAATTGTTCTTTAGCATCTCATCTTCCATATGCATCTGACACTCAGACTGAGAGAATTTAAGCTCTGAGGCATAATTTAGAAGTGGTAATGCATACATCACTACACACAATTAATTTAGTAATAACACATCATTCAAAATGAGGCAGATCTACAACCACCTACATTGTCCCTTTAATTAATTTGTCTCTTTTTTGTCTCTTGTATTTTTTATGCCTACTGCACCCATGCCTCAAACTCTTCTGGTCATCTGCGTGAAGTGAGTCGCCCAGGTCTTGAGGCATTATGTCATTCAGAGGAAGAATGGGCCCCACCCCCCTCCAATCTAAACGATGACCCATTCTTACCCATTGTGATTTTGAATCCACACACATTACCTGATTCACTCCCTGCCTCTGCGTCTTCTCCCTCTTCCTTTGTCCATTTGTGTTCTTTGCACAAAAATGTTCAGTGTCCCATTGTGTGTTAAGTATGTTCCACTTTCCCTTCAAATTCATTAGATGCATTTTTCAGTCTTACATTGTATGTCACTATGAGTGTCTGATTAATGGCCACAAATCAATGTAAATGGAATGGTAGTTTGTTCTTTATTTCTGTTTTATTGAGTGCTTGGTAGTAGGAGAACATCAAAGTCCTTCATCTTTATATTGTCTATTAAAATGTTCACCGAATGAGAAAAACAGTAATAAATGTATGACTTGACCATTAACAATGTCAGTCAGAAATCTGTACACCAGGACATGCCAGAGAATGGTAATTTTGATTCTTAAAAGTCAGCAGTGATAGCAATAAGAAACGTCCAGCTGCATCAAACCTACTGAAAACACCTACAGATTAGAATCGAACCGTCTGACACCTGAAATGACAGGCACATTAGTAGGGTCTTTAAGGACAAAAAGCCCTGTGGTGTTTTGAAAAAAGCAAATACAGAAGCATGCGCGCGCGCGTGTGTGTGTGTGTGTGTGTGTGTGTGTATGCGTGTGTGTAGTGGAGGGGGGTATAGTTTCTATCAGTCAGGTGCAGAGTTAGGGGGTGGGGACATACGACCATGTTGATGATACAGGTGATGTTCTCTGAGAGGGTAAACCGCAAACAGCAAACTAATAAGTCAAAGGAAAATGACATCAATGATACCATAAGATTGTTTTCCACATCAACTGATTGGTTACCACAGAAAAATAAACTAACTTACTAAGCGGTGAGCTGTCTTAACAAGCTGGGATGGCATATTGAGTAAAATTTATTCTGAAGAAGATGAATAAATATTCGTTTTTATCAGCTGTGCAATATGTGTAAGACTGTGATACTGACTACTCTGAGTGTGAAAGACCAAGAAAAAACAAACATGCTCAAAATGAAGAAGATTTTCTTTTTGATCTTTCTCAAAGTTAACTAATATCAAATATTGGGAATTCTCCAAACAACTACAAAGGAAAATGGCATTGAAAAAAATCTCCTCAGGAGAATGAGAGAAACATGGAAGCCATTAACCAACTTCTGGTGTAAGAAATTCACACCTTCAACTTGTAAATTAAGGAGTGGTGAACATGAGTCATTGGAGGATTATATTCATCTCCTGTGAAGCCCTTAGCTTCATAGTTTATGAACACCAATTTTCAGTAGGAAAAGTGAATTTCAAATAGTTTAGGTAATCTTCTTTCCAATATGTAGAGTTTAATAACTGTTACACAAACTACATCTCCTTTCTATCAGTCCTTTCTCTCAGATGTAATATTCTGAAATGGAATACAAACAATACGCTTAGAATGACTTGATGTACTTTATCCTCTGAATGTCTTTGCTTTTACCTAAAAGAAGGATGATGACACCAATTGAATTACACGACATCTGAAGTACAGGTACATCTGAAAGATGTGCTGGCAAAATTCCACCCACCCCCAACCCCCACCCGCAAAAAAGCTCTCTAGTGAGTCATTTACTTTGACCTTTGACCGTCAAATAAATCACTTCCCTGAACTAAACCGTTTCGACAGATTGAAAACCAAGCCATGCTGATTTTGGGAATTTCTTTGTCAAAGTCTGACAGCTCTCTTTGACAGGTCCTGAACGGATCAGGATAGGACAGAACATGATGACCGGCGCCTATAATCGTTGCTTAAACACATTCTTTACTGAGTGTATAAGTAGGCCTAGCGTAGAAAAAAGACAATGTGTGCGGTATCATACGTAACGGTTGGATTGGAATAACGGGATGCATGCGTTTAATAACTACTCTGACGCACGTTCGATTGTTTGATTTGCACATTTCGGTCCAGCTTCACTCGTTTAAGATATCTATCTATTAAGAAACAGATATTTTTCTGACATAAACTGGCTTCTAAGATTCGCTATACGGAAAGACAACCCTAAAGATTGGATATATTGTTTAGTTTAGAGGAGAAATCCAGTCTGAATCCACAGTTTAATGTAGGTACAATGTGGGTCATCATATACAGATCTCGTATACACGACTGCGCACCTTGTTAATTCATGGACCAAGTCTCCTCTCGCTCATGGAGTATGTGGCATCTGCTACTGCTGGAGGCTAGACTCGCTCCGGAAAAAAGTTGATTGCCCTTGCAACTTTATTTGGGTGTGATGGATAGCCTTATACCCCAGGAAGTGCGCCACATTACTGTGTGAAATTTAGGCATTATACTTGGTCCACTCAGGCAGTGCAAACACCACGTGCACTCCCCTCACGTCAAAACACATTCATGACATCATCTGTGTTCACGTAACTCTTAGAGGCAAGCAAGCAAAGCGAGAAGATAGAAATGAACAGATGCGGCCGACGGCTGATTGCAACGATTCACGCAGAGGGTTGCCGTATTTCGTGCGTCCGCTCCAAAAATTAGATTACACCATCGCCCGCGGTCCTAAAATCACGCAATTGGTCCATCCAGTGTTTAAATGATCCCCCTTTCCCCAAGCAAGGGTTCATGATACATTGCGTTTGATAAATTCACGGCAATTCTTCGCTACGTCTATATATGGCATAGCCACAGCCTGACTTCAAACGCGAAGCGCGTCAGCACAGCGTTCTAAAAAAGCTGTTGGTGTTGAAGGCTGAGAGCTCTGGCACCGGCGCTCCCCTTCTCTTTGGACCGAGTACAATTCAGAGGCATATCGTTTCGCCTAGAGCGGCGATTTGGCAACCATCTCATGAAGCAAGATGGGGCCTACAAAACATTCCAACTTTACGAGAAGCATAGCAAATAATTTGGCTGGGTGAAGTTGAGTCTGTTGCTTTTTTCTCAGAAAAATCTGTACCGTCACAGTTGCCCGTAGTAAATGGTGAGGTTTATTCTTTGTTAATGCCTAGACGTAACCGTTCATGACGCATGGGAGCAAAACCCAAATAGTCAATAAATTGTACAGCAACACATAATGCTGATCGAATCGAAAACGTGTACATATTTGCAGTTTTATGCTACAGCTTGAGTTGTGTAGGCAGAAAAAAACACTTGAACAAGTGTTTTTTCACAGACATTATATTCCATTATTACACGTGTGAGACTGTGACCAAAACAGACTGCTGTTGACAAACACATAATATAGATCCCCTGAACAAAGTCCTAACCTCTTCGAGTCTGTGCAAGTGAGGTAAATGTCACTTTACCTTGACAAACGTGGATAACTTTAGGAGCATCTGATTACACCAAAGGAAACAGACCCTGAATAGAATGGCAAGGCCAAGGTACCCAAAGAAATGGCACAGTGCTTGTCAAATAGAAAACAATGGCAAATACTTCACTTTAAACAAATTCATGATGTAGCTTACTGTGAAATGTGGCTGCTTTTGTTTCAAGGTAAACATAAAAAGTGCACACACACACATTCCATTTGAGCATCACAGATACACTTGGATGAGTTCAAAGTAAATTCAGTTATTTTTAAAAAGCTCATTGCTGTGCCCATACACAATTTCAGACACAGAGGTGCAGAGGATGCCATCTTGTGGTTTCAGTGATTTTTGGTTTAAGCAATACTTAAAAGTACTGCGATTTTCTCCTTCCATATGCAACAGCTATGGAAATTTCTGCTCAGACACTTGTGAGATTGGCATGATCTGTGAAAAAACATTGCATCTTGATTCCACAAGAATTTCCTCCAAAATAAAAAGTAAACCTAAAATTAACCAGTCAATATTTATTTCTACCGAGAATCTCAAAACGATACAATGTTGAGGACATACGGTTTTATTTGAAAACATTGTTACTGGACTTTACAATGTATTGAACTGAAAAATACGATTACAAGAAATGGAAAAAAAGTATACATCATCCCCTACAATAGCCACTGGCAATAATATACATGTATAAGTAAGATATAAACTCTCCCCCCCATCCAAGTTAACTTTTACCTAGCCACCTCCAGCAGTGGCTGCAGGAGTTAAAACACTAATTCAACCCTAAACGTTTTCTATCAGCAAGTAATGAAGGAGTATGAATGATTAGTCCTAAAGGAACAAACTCCAGGTGGTTGGTTTCAGCTGACAGAATTCACTCTAATGTAATAAAAAAAAAAGGTGTACTTATCACACCCTACAGTCATGAAGACTTTGTGTGATTCCTTTCAAACACATTTATCACTTCAACTCATAAAATCCGCCACATTCCAGTTAACTTCACGGACTCGGAATTCATATTTTACAGGGGTTGTTAATTATTCACATGACAACATGATCCCGCGGGCTTAGGTGTAACATCAACTCCCTTCTGAAAGGTGTGCAAGGTAAGCCTTGTAAAATGTGCTACTGCAAGAAATGTTACTGTACTGACCAAATTACAAGTGCTCCACACAACATTCCTGCGCACCACATACCAAGCCACACTGCACACTGCTGCCTATAAGCCAAATCAAGAAACATGATTTTAACATTGTAATGAAATGTAATCAACATTACTGAATAAGATATGCAAAAAAATGCATTAAGACCCAATGAATCAATTGCAACAAACTGGATTTCATTAAGTCTAGCACATGAATTTACAAGTTACATAGTTCAAAAGTACACATGCAAAACTGTTTGACATATTAATCAGTCCCTGCAGCTGTCAGAGATGCAAACTGTGAGCTGTTCTGACCTCACGCATAAAATAATGTATACATTTCCCAAAATTTTTTTTATCAGTATTCTCAGTCTTCTGTTGACTCCAGACCAATGTACATTGAATTGTACATCAAATTGAGAATCAGAAAGTGTATTACTTTAAGCCGGATATAACAGATGTTCTGTATATAAGAATCACAAGTGCACAAATTATTTAGTATCATAAAACTGTCAGTACGTTTATAGCACAATTTTTTATCATGTCTGATGGTTGAACCGTCCAAACACCTTTTCTACACCCCCTTAAATGTATCATAAAACAAAGTTTTCTCCTCACACAAATACTTATGGGCCTTGAATAATTCAGTTCAGCTGCAAATTGTGAGCTGCAACATTTTTGTTGTAATTTGTAATAATTCAGAGCACAGTTGGATAAGTTTAAGTACCATACTGGGGACTTGCAAACTAGCCCGTAGCTTCATACAAAGTCATCATGTTCGTAGGCAATTGGTCCAGTGTGCCTCACTGCAGAATGGGTGTAGATACAGATGCCATCAAATCAACAATGAAAAACAAGTACAAAAATAAAACTTTAAGACTGGAAGGAAGCTTGGAATCTACTATTTTTCTCAAATGCACAGAATTCCACTGGAGGTCTTTCCCTGCCCCCTTTCAGAGCTGGTCTTCAGCTACCCCAACTCGGTGAGCAGGTCAGGGCGGAGAAGAAGAGTTGCAAAAGGTTCAAGTACTGCAGCTGCTTTGAGGGGTTTTTGTTCTGGTAGCACTCAAGGCCATGTGAGGAATAACGGTGATGTCCAGACAGTCAGTTACGCTTCACTTAGTACCTGGCGGCAGCACAAAAAACAGGTGGGGTGTTACATTACATTACATCACATTATTGGCATTTAGCAGACACTCTTACCCAGAGCAAGTTACACACGGTACAACTTTACACGTTATCCATTTATACAAGTGAATATTTCATGAGGCAATTCTGGATTAAGTACCTTGCAGTGCCTAAGCGGGAAATAAAACCAGTAACCCTTCCGTTATGAGCCCTGCTCCTTACCACTATGCTACACTGCATTTCCCTGTTATGGAATGCCGGGACATCACAGTGTCACTTTGAACAGAGCGCACTTCAGAGGAGTGTGTTACTTTGCAGGGGAAGACAGCTGCGATGCTGTGACTTTCTGAGGCTACAGCTCACCTTCCTCGCAAACTCGGGGAGAATGAACGCTGCTCTGTGGATATCTGGGTTGTAATACTTCAGGTTCATACTCTCCACTTCTTCCCTTGGCAGCACTCTTAAAGGTTCACGAAAATTTGTTTCCTGTACAAATACAAGCAAATACAACAGTGTACAGATGACATATTTAACAACTGACATTTATAAATTTTTATTTATTTTTTTAAAGGGTGGCATATTAGTGCTACACAATAGATCATTACATTACATACATACAATCAGCAGACACTCTTAGTTAGTCACAGTTTTAGAAGTGCATGTGTTGTTCCCATCTTTGCCTTAGTATAAATACACACAGAATTTTTTTTTCATCGTTGTTGTTGTTTTTATACAAAGTAATAAAATAACCTAATGTGACATTCTTTTGTGGTTCTCCTAGGAACTGTACAGCAGTGGAGGTCTCATACAAACCCTGGAGTGGGATCACTGCCTGTGACTTTCTGAAATGTTGTGGTGTGATAAGATTCCCTTCCAAACATCCCATAATTATAATGTGTGTGTAAATCCTCAACAGAGTTGTGTCCAGCTGACCATACTGCCCGGCAGCATATCTCTTGCTTGATGGAAAAATAAAAAACGAAATACCTAAATAGACGTTACATTACAGTACATTATATGCATTTAGCAGACACTCCAGAGTGACTTCCAGCACAACAGAACATAAGTGTAACCATTCAAGTTAAATGAGCAACAGTATCAGACCAGGCTAACAACACTCCCAGACCAGGAAGTGTGAGCGTGACACTATTCAAGCCCTGCCACAAGTTAACTTGTGCAATCTGACTAGGCAACAGAAGCCAAGTATACTATAATACTAAGGACATTTAGAAAAGAAAACCACTCACAGTGTTTTTACTGCAGAGCATGAAGCCGATCTGGCCACTGGGGTAGGTAGGGATGGTACAGTAGGCATAGTCCACCACAGGGAACAGGGTCTTGCAGAAAGTGCGCATCTCCTTGATAAGCTCCAGGTGGAGCCACTGACACTCCCCTATTCAGGTTATAAGGAATCAAACGTCTTCAGTCAACATCTCTCCAAACCACGACACACTGTTCTTTTCTAACACATAAACTCATTTTTGTTTTACATGGGCATCTAAGGTGGCCTATCGAATTTGAAATGAGATTTCAGTTTTTTGTCTATTAAAGTGACAAGGTCGACAAGAAATATCAAGGCATGTTTGAGCATAACCTTGCTATTATGAAAATTGTTTTTTTTTTTCATCATTATGCCTGGAGGTGATTGAGCAATAAGCTATTACCTTGGCAACAGAGAATCCCCCCTTCCCGCAGGGCTGTCTTCATGAGCTGATAGTAAGACTCCTTGAACAAGCTCTCAGCTGGGCCTAAATGATCCATCCAAGCAGAGAAGGTAACAGAGCGGAAAGTAACAGGTTAATAAAACCTTTAATTTAACCTTTAATTTACTCATCATCATGAATGATACAATGCAAGTGAGTTATGTTGACACCGTGTAAACTGGCAACTGCAATAAAACAAGGACTTACCATTCAAACAATTTGGTTGACATTATATATACATATGTACAAGTTGAGTTTCCCATTTCCAATAAAATGGTACACTGCAAATATATATGCAAATATATTTTTATATACATATTTTTTGCAGTCAATGCTGATTGTATAATACTGCAAGCTTGGACAATAACATACTACAATATATGTGAAAGTTAAAGGGGAAAGCAGTGTAGTTAAGCAGTTTGAACAATTCTGAGATCCATAATCCATATTTAGTCCTTTTTCTTACCAACGGGATCAGAAGAATCCGTTATAATGACATCAAAGGCATCCTGGTTCTGCTTCATGAACTCAAATCCATCTCCCACGTTTAGAGTAAGCTTGGGACTGAAGAAACCCTTTGCCATGCCAGGAAGGTACTTCTTAGACACATTAATAACATCCTTAAAGACAAAAAAAAAAAAATCAAAGCAGAGTTTTTGAGGCATAACCTGGTTGCTACTGGACATGTAAGCATTCTGATATATTATTCAGCACAGCAATATCACATGCTATTACATTACACGCATTTAGCAGATGCTCTTATCCAGAGTGACTTACATCACAATATAACATGTATCCATTCAAATTTAAACGAGCAACAGTGATAGACCAGGCTAACAACACTCCCAGACCAGTGAGTGCGAGCTTAACACCATTAAAGCCCTACCACGAGTTAACTTGTCTTCTGTCAGATTGCGCAAGTCGCTCTGAATAAGTGCGTCTGCTAAATGCATGTAATGCGATGTAATATAATGCAATATAAATGTGAATGCAACAGCGTTCCTCTGCTGTTGACCGGTGTACTTACCTCGTCGATCTCGCACTGAACCACCGACTCCACCAGCGAGTGCTTCACCACTTCTCTCAGGACTCCACCGTCCCCCCCACCGATGATCAGCACCTGGGAAGGGGTGGACATTTTCCATTTTAGTATAGGAGTCCAGCACCAGGGGTGGCAAATAAGACAGGACAATAGCAAACGCTGCTGCCCTGCTGCTGCAACCCTTGAACACATGTGTCCTAGAACCTAGACCAGTGTTTCTCAACCCTACTCCTGGCGGCACCCTGTCCTGCATATCTTCTATCTATCCTTGCTCCTTGATTAAATCAGGTGTGCTCAGCGAATAAAATGTGCCACTGATGAGTTCAGTCAGGTAGGTAGAGCAAGGATAGACAGAAGATATGCAGGACAGTGTGCCGCCAGGAGTAAGGTTGGGAAACACTGACCTAGACTGTCTATAATTAAACTAAAATAAATCTGAAATGCCTAAATTGCGGTAAAAACATCCAGCCATTACAAATGGAGGGAAAAGGCAAGCAGGTTATCCTGGATCTAGACATCTGCTAAGTTCAACTGCTGTATGACTACTGATAACCATTTTCTGAGTTTCCAATTTTTTCTTAACTTCATTTTCTTAAGATGCATTAGTTTTGCATGTGAAATGAAAGCTACCTTCTTTGGACAAGGGTGGCAGCATAGAGGGAGATTGGCGATCATTTCTTGGTAGGAAAACTCATCTCGTTCGGTACACTGGATAACGCCGTCCAAAACCAGAACATTTCCATAGGTTTTACTGTGGAAAAACGACAATAAAAATGTTATTATGCATTAATAAAGCCAATATCTTAAAACATATCTGACATGAGACACTGGCTTCCAGTGCTTTGTGAGCCTCAAAGCACAACGCATAGCAGGTTCAGGTCTTGGTTATTAGCCAACCATGACCAGAGCAGTCTGACACATGTCGCTTATGTTGGGGTTACTGTGTGTTCCTGTGGCCAGGGTTCGTCTTCATAGCGCTTATCAGTGCCATCCAGCAACTGATCAGGTGTCTAAAAGTTCGTCTTTTGCCTGCAAGTTCTTTCACTGGGACATGCACCTGTCTTCCAATTGGCGACTGCTCTCCTGTAGTGCGCGGTGGGACTGGTAGTGTGAAAGAAGTTGTTGAGAGTAGTGTATTGGGGTTTTGCACTCCCTTTGCTTAGAGTGCGCCCGTCTATGAAATAGGGGCAACAAAACTCATCAAGTGGTTCAGTAATCTGGAATGCATCTGAAGATCGTAGGCATTCACTATAAAACATGTAATTTATGATATCAAATCAACTTAAGTTAAAGCTCTGAGGAACAAGCACAGAAATTTGATGAATGGTAATGACGTAATAATAACGTAATAATATATTTAATGACGTTACACATTAAAATTGAACATTGCACAGTTCGAACAAATGCAGTGCCGCAAAAATAATTAGAACATTAAAAATGATCGGGTGTATATAAAAGGCTAACTAGGTAATTTTTCACGATGGCGGCTTTAAAGCATGCACATTCATATTTGATCATTTACATCAACAACTAAAGAGAATGACCGACTGCTTTCAACAATCGAATGATCTTGCTGGCTTCTTCAGTTCTTGTGCTGCCCGAACACCCATGTTTTAAACTAACATCACCTCGCTGATCTACGTAGCGCTTGCAGCTTGCTGCTGAGAAATAGGAAGGTAATTATCTGCAGATGCAATATACCCAACACGTATGCGTCCTTAAATGAACCAACTTCTTAATGTGCAAATAGCTAGCTGACTTGGTGATCTGACGCAATATTGCTAGCACGAAGAATGATTCAAGTTTTTTTGACGAGCTTAGCTAGCTAGCTCTCTGTCGCTCTTTTCTCACGCTGACAGTATCACATCCATATTGATTTTCTCCGCTGACCCCATGTGTATCTGCGTCTTCGTCAAACCCGAGTGGGGTCGCATAGTGCATACCTACAGAGGTGTCACGCTAAATTAAAAGCTAATTCGGCTAGAGAGAGAGCAAATTATTCGACGAGGGAACCTTAGAACTAGAAACCTGGGTGGATGGTTTAGCAAACTCTGCAGGCAGTTAAGTCACATTTCCAGTTCGACAGCATTCCCACGTCAGGTAACGTCTGCTACTTAGCTGGCTAGCTACGTGGTCTGTACTGTGTGGCTTGCTAGCTAGCTAAGCAATGCAGATAGACATCTACATAACTCTGTTGGCTAAGTTAGCGTGCTGGCAATCTCTTAATTAGTTAGCAGGCTAGCTATCGGTCTTGCAAACTACCAACTAAAATAAAACACTTCCATCTGGCACTTGGGTAGAACAAACTTCATAAATAATTTCCCGTTATTTAATGTTCGATGACCTCTCATTTATTTAACATTCTTTACAAAGTATAAAATAACTGACCTCTTAAAAACCATGACATCCTGAAATTTTGATTTTTGATGGTACAGAACCTCTTCTACTTGAAGACTCATTGCTTGTCCAGGCCACAGTGTACACGTCTCTGTGAACCAGCCGTCCTTTATAATATCCATAGTAAATATGGCTAGCTAGCTACAAAAACAGAAACGTATTCGTTTCGAAATAAAGCTAACTAGCTGCTAGCTAGCTAAATAGGTAGGTGCCTCCGGCAAAGACTCGGTAAAGAGATCTTGCTAGGCAAGCTACCGATAGACACGTTGGGCGTACCTCTACATTGCATCCTAACTAGTCACCGCGTCAGCGAGCGAATCGGAACGCTCGCATATCATAGACACCTGCAACTGACCAATGAGACAAAGGAGGAGGCGGGTTCATTGGCGACAAGTGTGTTCGGTTGACTTTCAACATGTCAGAAGTCCACGTGAAAGCTTGTGGATGTGCCCGGACCGAACAACAACAGCTGAATGGTTTAGCTGCCCCATGACGCACGATAGAGTTTCTCTCCTTTCTGCTGCAAAAGTATAGCAGCGCTTGTGTGACACAAGTACAGCTCCTAAGAACTTGCCTCCAACCGATTTGGAATAATGGGTAGATAGCTTGTCGGCTAATTTGCGGGTTTATTCGTGACAAAACTGATAGCTCGGCTGGCTATCAATGTTGTCAACGCTGTCATGGAACATGTTCATCTCTGAATTTACAATCAAATGGGACTGCACTTTGAGGGATCAAGTTCAAAAGCATCGGCTTGAAAGACAGGGATCACAACAGGCAGGCCTATTGAGCTGGGTTAAGATAGTGTTTTCACAAAACTGGCTGTATAGCTTTCCAGCAAATTAAAATAGTAAGTAGCACGCACATATGAAGTATAAAATATACCAGCATATTTCGTCTGTGTGAACGAATGCGAATGCTCTTGTTGATGGATCATGATGGAACTCTTGTTGATGGATCATGCCAAAATTGCATATTCTATATAAAAGTTAAAAAAGGATGCTTTTGGGTCTAATATACGTAATCACCTTGCAAACAACGCCAAAACCACCAAAATGTACACTGTACTAGAAAACATTGGGTTTATTGGTTTAAATACCGAGAAAGGGCAACTGACAGCAAACAATAATGAAATCATTTTAAAAAGATTAAACCACACGAAATGTTGGACTCTACCATAGTTTAAATATTGGTATAGACAACATATGCACATCATTGGAAGGTAGAAAACTCTTTTTCCCCTATATAAATGTGAGTCCAGGAAACCACTGTCTTCCACTTCATGAACTTCCAGGTGTGGATCCAGGTATAAGTCAGTTTATCTTTTGGGCCAGTTCTGTCTAAATCCCCTGCAAGTGAAACAACAAAAAATTAGACCATTCACAAAAAGCCAGCAAAGAGGGAGGCAAAACATTAAATCTGGGAAGTTGTTACCTGTCAGACTTGCCAGCCAAATAAGACATACTTCTGTTTCCTGATGAAGGGTTCATTTTTTGTACCTTTGGGGTTTTCTACCAAAAAAATACAGCATTAATGTTTCATTAGTTAGGATTATTCTGCATATTGAGGTGGCTGCACCAATGATAAAAATGAATGGTATGGCATTTTCTTTTTGTTACAATTAACAACATGTAAACATAGACTTATTTTGACCTTTGGATATGTAAAAATTATGAACTTTATCTCATGGTTACATGTTAACAAAAACAATACATTATGACAAAAAAAAAAAAAAACCTTGTGCCTAGGTTCCTCAGCTTGCCTATTCGGATCAAACTGTGTGCTCTCCTTTGCCTTGCCCCCTGGAAGAACAAAGTAACCAATAAGTGAGTTTAGTCAGATGAGGATGAAAGGCAGAACAACACATGTATGTGGAAAATTGTATAGATACATTGGTTGTATATTTGATATAAAATTTTGACAATTATGTGAAAAATAGCCTTTGCCCACGGTGAAATGTACTGGCAGAGATGCAAAAATGTTCACAACACAGTTCATTTTAGAGCCTGTAATGATGGGTATACCAGCAAAGACTTTCAGGTCTGACTGGCTGTAGTCGAAGGGTTTGAAATCAGCTGGAGGAGGAGAGTTTTTCTCCGCTGGTTTTTCTGTGGACTTCAGCTGTTTCTTGTTGGGTTTCTGAGTCTCATCCTGGTCACTGGGTATCCTCTCTCGCTTGTTTGTTCCCAGCTTGGTAGCCTAAACAAATAATAATTTTAAAAAAAGTCAGTTCCAGCAAGTTTGTTGAGAGAAATCTGTAGTTCAGCGCTTCCTTTAACTGCTACAAGTAGGTGGCTTCAAGGAAACAACTACAAACCAAATATCTCCATATTCATCCTCGTTTAAAGTACATTTCTCAAGGTACTTTTCTAAAGATACCCGGTTTGGAAGACAAATCTCAACTTACAGATGCTTGCTGACGGACGGTCATCACATCTTTTAGAGATTCCTGGTATGTCTGTTGCGTTTTCTTCCTCTCTTCTGAAAGACAAAGCTTAATGGTTTATGCCTATCCATAAACAATATAAAGGTTGCAGTACCCTCATTTTAAGAGATCTGAGGGGGGCTTTTTAACATTATTTTATTTAAAAACTTTTAATAAGAGAAAACATTATAAGCACATAAGTAATTATAAGCACATAAGTATATAAAATGTGTATTTAATGTGTAAGTCACATATAGATGATCTCTTTGATGATACTGTTGTAGCTTAAATCATCAAAAGTTTTAAGACCTAAGTTCACTGATGATCTCAGCTGAAATAACTCATTAACTGACAGTGTGATGGAGTGAGCTGTACCTGCAGCTCTCTGGGCCATCTCCCTGGCCTTTGCTTTGGCCTCCTGTTTGGCCTGGGCTTCTTTCTTCTGCTGCTCCACACTTTGCAGTTTCCATCTGTTGCTGATCTGCTCACACAGGGACAAACACTTTTTTCTGTTTTGATTTTTAATGTATATTTTTTCTTCAAGTTTTTGTTTTTGCCATTCAATATCTGTATGCCTGTGCTCGCGTACAGTCAGGGTAATACATTAACATGGCAGAACTAACAAATTTTCCATTCGACCAAAGCTGGAAAAATAACTAGAGGGTAAACGATTTCCTTTCAAAGGGGTATTTGAATAATGTGTTTTCAAGGGAGTTTTGCTCAGGGCTAACTATTGGTATTTTAACGTTACCCGCTTTGGAGTGGGGTTGATACAAGAGAAGACTGATGTGACTAAAAACCTATTTTTTATGCAACTTAACCATTATGACTTACAATACATAAAGGGTTGTTTAATACTAGAAATACCACCATATTCCCTAAATTTGATATTGCTGTTTGTCAAGTGACTCTTGAAACGTGACATCTGAACATACCTCATATATTTTTGATGATGGGTCATACTTTGCATTTTTTGAGATGTGTATGTTGTTGTCCTTTGAAGGTAAATACTAAAAACAAAAAAACATGTTAGAAATGAGAATTATGACACTCCACTGTATGCTTTGACCTGGTTGCCAGTTATCCCTATCATAACTTACCATTCTGAAAGGGTTCTCGAAGGACTCCATTATGCTGCAAGCCTTCTGCTGTGCCACTGTCAGGTCGCCTCCTTCCTTGCCTGTGTCCTGGTCCTTTAGACCAAGCAGTTTGGTACAAAGGGGACCGTCAAGGCACAGATACATTAAGAAAGAGAAACAAAGATATCCAATACTTGTAGTTTTAGTGAATGTGTCTCCTTACGTCAAACAGTGTGATTTTTGCCGAAGCTACGAGACCACCCAAGTCCTCTGTGTCTCTTGTCTCGCCTTCATCGTCAGAGAACAGCACCCCTTGTTTGGCCAAGAAACCTGCAGCAAGACATAGCAAAGTAAGGCTAAGTATTTCATGGACCGGACTGTGGACAGCAACATGATATATAATGCAGGTGATTCCAAGGAGGATGTCTTACCCGGGGAGGAGAAATCGGGAAAGTCACTCTCAGAGACACGGGAAGTGTCATGTGGACCAAACAAAGTAGACTCTGGCTGAAAACAACAAAAGAAAACATTTCAAAATACTCTATTACATCACTACCCTTACCTCATTGACAAATTTATCCAGACTAAATTCGGAATCCTAATTAAGTATACAATGGTTTGTTACAACACAGCATGCAACAGAAAGCACTGTTACTTTCATCAGTCACAGTCGTTTTACTGAAACACAAAACCCATTTTAACCAACCTTTCTCTTTGGCGTCAGTCCCGTCTTCTTTTCCACTGCTACTTCAGCCTGAGGACATAAAAGCAGAAAATTAGCGTCAGCAGATGGCAGTGACTCACTTTCCTGTGCCTGTAATCACTGTGACAGTGAATGAACATGAAAAATAGCTCCTTCATTCATTCTGCTGGCTTACAAAACAACCAGTCACAATTATCTGCACCTTCACCATTATCTGCATAGATATGCTGTGTATTGACCTCACTCTCAGCCCCATGCACTTCATATTCAAAGTCTCTCTGGTTGAAGCCACAGAGGTTCTGATTTGTTGGCCTGTTGTCAACATTTTTGAGGGGGTGATGTCTATAAAAAAAATAAGCACAGCTGGCATAGCTGGAAATGCAGAGAGCACCGGAACCTCATCCTCACAACCAAAGCCTCCTGCACAAGGAAGTACGAAGGACAGGAGGAACGCAGGTGCCAAACAAATGGTCTTAACATAGAATGTCATCTGCATCCAAACCCATTCCAAATCAGCTGCCATTATGATGTAGTCAGTGGGTGGAGCATTAAGTCCCTTTTACGGTCGATTCAGTCGGTTGATTCCCGAACACCTTGGAGCTACTAAAGCCATTAGGCAGCGCCTTGCTGAGCGTCACTGTGGAGCGTCTCACCTTGAGCAGGGGAATGTCTCTGGCCTGCTGCACCAGCAGGTGGAGCTCATTGACCTGCTGCCGGACCAGCGGGGGCACCGGGTTACAGCAGGCAATGATGCCCTGGGGCTCTCTGAAGGGGAAAAACACCAGAATCTCAGTTTAGCAACCACCATCTGCAATTCACTTTCATGAGCCCCTGAAAAACGACTTCAGTCGAAGAGCATGGAGGGAATTGTTCCAAGGGTTTACAGTCAGACAGACTTACTTAGGCAGTTCTTCCGCTATCTTCATCAGCATGTGGTTGGGCAAGACATACCTGGAAAACACACCATCCAGGATTTCAGTACCAGACACTCCTTTAGACTCCATCAACTGCAGATCTGTCATGCATTCTTTCAAAGTAAACACAGTATTGAAAAATAAACTGCACATGCTGACCCTTCATTTGAAACAAACACATGAAATAATATTGATATATAATATTGATATATAACACATAATACTGATATACAGTATATAAGATAATAATGATATATACCTGATATACACACATGATATATAATACGTAATATTGGATTCACGTCACTAAAAGCATCAAGAATGCAAACGTCTCTTCAAGAATCAAGAAGAACTTTATTGTCATTGTGCAAGCACATTGCTCTTAGTCTGTGTGGCGCTGGTGAGTGCAGCCCTGCAGGCACCGTACCCCGTGCTCTCGTCCTCCTGTCTGGCCAGCTTGTCCCTCCAGCCGAACAGCAGCCTGAAGGCAGCCAGCTGCTGGGTGTTGAAGCTCTTCTTCTGCCTCCTGTACAGATCCATGTACGAGTCCTCGGTGAAGAGCGGCTTTACGTATTTCTGTGTGGGAGAGTCAAAGCAAAGCACCGCGTGAGGGACACAGAAACAAACACGAAGGCATCAGGTGAAAAAGGTGCCAGCATAAAGACATTCATCTGTTTTTTTTTTTCTGTGTTGATGTCGGGTCTCCACGCCACGCTCCTGCTGGAGAGAGAGTCCGCCGTACCTTGAGGCAGATGTCCCTGCTCCTCTGCCAGACGGCCTGCAGGAGAGATGGCTGCCCGTTGGACACGTCGAACAGATCCACTCTCAGCCGGTCATAGGCGTAGAGGAGGTAGTGGGTGTCCGCGCGAGCGTACTGGAACATTTCCTCTGGCAAAGGCCTGGGGAAGGGGAAAATAAATAAAAACATAGCAGATGGCCTTCAGTGTCATCTGTTACACCGAGCAGAAATCTTCCAGCAGCGATGCGGAAAAGTGTCTGTAACTGGAAGGGAATTCACATGTCCTTTTAAAGTAATCTGAAATCAAATTATCAATGACCTCATGCTTTCCCATAATCAGCACAAAATAAACACATCATATCACCCCCATGACTCTACAAAGCTCCAGTCCAAGGATGGCTGAAGGATTTTAAGTTACGGTTCAGGTTAAGCGAGATCCCCCCAAAAAAAGGAAGGGTTGACTCTGGTCACCTTATCCTCCAGTCAGCCAGCTGGTAGCGCTTGTCCGAGTCCACGTTGCAGTACAGCTTCAGGATGTGGTCCAGCGAGTGCCTGCCCAGGTTGAGGGAGCGAGCAGCCTGGTGAGTGTCGAACATGTTGACCACGTACAAGCCGAAGTCCTTCTGCAGCCACTCAATGTCCGAATCGGCACCATGGAACACCTGTTAACAACGACACACACAACTGACCACTGACGACAGAGGCTTTGCTTCCCAGTACTGAGGCTATGCTATATAAAGACACAACTGACTCCTTGAATTACCAACCTATACATACAATGTTAAGAAATACTAGACACAGGGATGGCAGCAACACAACAAAATGTGTTCACTGTAGAGAAGAAAAATCTGTAGCGGTAAGAACCTTGACAATGGAGGGGTCTGTGAAAGTCTCATTGAGGATGTACATCTCGCTACGCAGTTCCAAACAGTCAACGATGAAGTCCTCCTCTCTCGTCGAGATCTGCATCAGGCAAGTAATGCCCAGGAAACTTCTGTAGGAATGGTGCTGCAGAATAAAAAAATGGACATGGATTAATACAGTCTACAACAGACCTTTCCACCCAAGCCATACATACGCTTTAGCATAAACACGTACCTCCAGATCTACTGCAAACTCTGACATCGTGGCAAGCTTCTCATTGAGCGCCACCAGGTCTTCCAGTGTGTCTATAAACTGGCACTTGGTCTCGGAGAAGGGTCTGTACATCTGGAATACAGTCATCAAAAATGAACAGCTTGGCTTAAGCATCATTCAATCCTCATTTATTTATACCAAAAAAGACAATACTACAATACTACAATACTGAAATATTTGTAAAGAAGTGCACATTCACAAGGTACTCAAAAAGCTCAAAAAGCCTACCTGGGGTTCAGGTTTGGCCAACAAACTCTCCGGTATTGAGAGGTGGTCCAATTCATACTGATAAGGGTGCGCAGACCTGATGGGACAGACAACGTTAGTTCTCTCCAATAGCTGTCATGAGATAGAGCTGCAAAAAGGCAAAGCCTGCAGGGCCAGCAAAGGCAGAACATCTTACATGTCTTCCATGTGCTCCTGTGTTCTCTGCTGATGGATGAAATCAGCCAGAGCTGCAGGGACATCCAGATCCTCAGGCCTCTCCTGGCGGATGTGTTTGTTAGTGAAATCTATGAGTCAAAAACAGCAACAAATGTGTAGAGGCACAATAGGCTGTGATGTGTTTCCTTTTAGCAAGAACAATTAAAATGAGCAAACCACAGGGGAGGCTTACATTACACTACATTACATTACGTTCATTTAGCAGATGCTCTTATCCAGAGCGACTTCCAGCACAATGAAAGGAAGCGTACATGAAGGGAGCGGCTTTATGGCGTTGGGTTTGACGAAGATTTTGGGGACAAACGGTGTGTTGCTGTTGTCCACCTTCTCCCTGAATTTCAGCTGTGGCCTCTGGATGTTCTTGGCATGTAACAGCCGGAAGGTCTCAGAGCTCGACCCTCGACCCGAGTCTCCTCCCTGTCCAAGAAAGACAGCACAATTGAAGGTGCAAATTAATATCATCATTTAAAAGCTGAAATTTATGTACTGCTTGGATTATTCTCTCTCAATACATGTGAACAAATCCAAAGAGGTTTTAACTGAAGAGAACCTTGCCCACCAGAGTTATTAAAGGGATTATAATTTAACCACTGGACAGTTACACTTTTAGTACTATCACAGTTTCACTCATGAAGGTAGTACGCTTGAACAGTTTAATATTTTTATGTCATCAACATTCAAAAACACAGAGTGTAATTATTTTATTACTCTAATCACTAAACAATAAGGAACACCTGTAAACATCCACTGACAATAAATTGAGATGGGATAGATGTAGGGTTTTTTCTCAATCCTTCATTAATTTGCCATGGAGGCTAAATGACTGAAATAATGTGGAAATTTACTGAATTCTTGACAATCCAAATGAAACACAATGAAGGATGTCTGGCCCTGTCCTTTGTGGACTCACCCTGCGATTCCAGCTGGACACAACGGTCTTAGGAGGCTGAAAGCCAGCAGGCATGATTGGCTGCTGGTTCCTGTTTACTCCCGAGGCCTCATCCAGCAAGATCCCCTGGACAAAAACACATTGGAATCATCAATATTAAAGACAATGTATCATTCTTTATTCGTGATAAGTTGCATGGAATGAAACAGCAAATAACATTACATCCATTTAGCAAATGCTCTTATCCAGAGTGACTTCCAGCACAAGAGAATAGAAGTCAGTGTATCTATTCAAGTTGAATGAGCAACGTGTCAGACCAGACTAACAACTCTCACAGACCAGTCAGTGTGAGCGCAGCACTATTCAAGCACAAGCTCAAGTTAACTTGTGCTACCCTGAAACCAGACAGTCTAGAAACTAAGGGAAGTCAAATACATACATCGCACAGATCACAGATTGCAATACCATACGTAAATTAAGCAGCGAGTAATACCAGGTCACAGGTGTTAGGGGGTGGGGATTAAGATGATAGCAATATGCAGTCTGAAGAGGCGGGTCTTCAGTCTGCGTCAGAAGATGGCCAGTGATTCTGCTATCCTAACCCCCGCGGGGAGTTCATTCCACCACAGGGGAACCAGCACAGACAGGAATCATGGCTGAGAGGAGTGACCCCATCAGGAAGGGACAGTCAGCTGCTCCAAAGTTACAGAGTGTAGTGATCTGGCCGTTACATACGGTTTGAAAACTGATCGTAGGTATGAGGGGGCTGCAACATTCACTTTACTGGTGAACAGGACCAAGGTTTTGCACTTGATGTGAGTGATAATAGGAAGTCAGCGAAGTGAGGTGAGGAGGGGTGTGAGTTCAGTATGTTTAGGCGAGGTTGTTAATGCTAATTTTCATGTGAAAACTCCTACCACTTTCTCCAGAATGACGTCATTGGAGTCCACCACCAGATCAAACCGGTCCTCCAGACCGGTCAGTTTGTTGCGGTCTCTCATGTGAGCCCGGCAGCCATGGTATTGCATTAACAGGCTCATGCTGTCAAGGGTAGGTGAGGACAAACATCAGAAAACGCTTCAATACTGCTGCACATTTTAGTTTTTTCACTGACATTCTTCTACAACCAAGCCCAGCAGTTTCTAGCAACTGCTCAGCCTTTAAATAACTAGTGAGGTCAATTTCTGCCTGACAGTGATGCAGTACATGGTATCTGCGTTACATTTTAATCGTGCTCACCAATGCAACAGCCTGTCTCCCTGGGTTTCGCAGAACTCCTGGAACCCTGGGAAACTGCGGTAGAAGTCATATTCATCTCCTGCTTGAGGAAGGTTGGCAGACGCTTTTGTGGCAGCAACGACCGTTCCCAGTCCATACTTAAAGAAAGTCAAAATGAAATCAGTTAGCCATTAGCTACCTAGCTAACCCTCACGAGGGCAGAAAGCTACCTCCACTATATCTGGTCATTGAGACCTGGCTAAAAAGACCTGCTGCAGTTACGCCCTGATAAGCCAATGTGTTGACACTGCTTGCTGGTGAGTAAGCTGGGTCGCAAAAGAAGTTGGCTGGCTGCAATGTCATGCTGGAAAGGTAGCTACGTATCTGGTTAGCTGGAAGTGTAAACACGCGTTAGCTAGGCTAGCTGGCTAATGCTGCCAGTCCCACGTTTGCCTGCTATCACTGATCTTATTACACGAGTAAAAGTATAACGCCGTCCCTAGCCCGGAACGTTATTTGACTAACCTTCACAAATGCATCGACATCCTTAAAACCCGGACAAAAGTCGGGGTGTTGCTGCTCAGGTTCCTCGTTTGATGATGAAGTATTATTTTGTTGCATTTCTCGCACATCTTGCCCCGACGCATCCATGTTGGATTTGGTATTAACGCGAGAATTGAGCGTGAGATCTTCTGGGATAGGTTGGTCAGATAGCGGAACTAGCCACGTTGCCACAGAGAATCGAATAGGCATCCAGCCCAAATGAACAAAAAACTGTTGTAGATGTATTTGTATTACAGAATAGAACTTTAGTGAAAGGTATTCAATAACTAGCCGTATGCTAAATATGTGCCAAAAGATCTGTATACCGATGGGCCTCAATTAGATGTGACACCCTACTGGCAAGGTCTCTTGGGACAAATGGCACTGAGTCAATACATGCATTTTATGTTCTTTATTGCGGTTTTGCAATGATTACGGCCCATAGACCGATAACAGACTTACATGTTATTGTTCATTAGATCATAATTTTACAGGTGACAATCTTTCGTAGGCAGTTCTACAGGTGTCAATAGGGATCCTGCTATTTTACTTTATTTAAGATTGGGGTTTGTATAGTAAGCGATAGAGTATAGTATTTGCTGGGTTCATCAGAGCTGTTTGCGGTTGCAAATGGATGTATCCTTAGAAAGTCAGCACAAAGTATTACTTTGTTAAGGAGCTAGCAATGTACAGATAACATGCTTGTGTAATGATGTGTTAATACCGTGAGGGTAAGGAAGAGGGCGCCCGAGGACTCAAATCACGTACTCTGCCGGTGGCTCCAATCACGCTCCGCTAGGTTTAGTCGTGACTACCATATACACGTCTGCGTGAAGTGCCGGGTTTGCAAGGATTTTATACTGCAAATTGAGATGTAGATGCAAATTAATCATCTACTACTGCCTTAAAATGACGTCTTTGAGGCAGTAAACCTGCCCATGTGTGAAAAAGATCAATGTTGAATGCTTTAGTCTCAATTTTACCCGTTCTGATGTAAGACGCAAAAACCATAAATTTAATAGTATTTCCGGCGATTATTAACTGAGGGAATGCAGTCTCCTTTTAAACACCAAAATTTTAAAATGAGTGTGACCTGTATCTGGAAGCAGAAATTTCATTTGTGAATTCAAAAATATGACGTCTGTTATCTCTGAGATTTTTATAACTTAAAATGAACGCATAAATTCTTTGTGCATGTCTTGTTAAATATACGTGAACTTAATGCGTACTGCATTTATTTAATGAGATCCTCCTTGTATTGTTTGTTACAAATTTGGTTTTAAGATGTGGTGATGTTAAAATCACATTCTCTTGCTATCACATTCCCTTGAAATCCTTTTGAGTTTAGAGGGTTCTAAACGCAAGAATTATCCCGATACTCCAGTCAACACTGTGTAGTGGATTTACCCACAAATAATGGTAAGCATATTAGATGCATTTGCAGCTAATATTATACCAAATGAAATGTGATTAAAAAACAAAACTGCAGACACATTAATTTTGAATACATTTTATTAAACACACAAAACAATGATTGCCTTTTCTCTATTTATTGCCAAAGAAATCTCTTACATTGCACCAGATCAATATGTTAAATCAGATACTCTCACTGATATTGTATACCACCTGCTTATGTTTTAGACTGACTTAATTAGTAAATGAAAGTTGGATGCATTTCAAAATGTCACATTAAGAGAGGGCTCCTCAGTCTGTGTGGCAGAGTCTGGTTACAAACATGGCTTCTGTAGAAAGTGTTAGTAAATGGCAAAAACACTAAAAGCACATGGAGAATCGAGGACCTTCTCTACCAAAATGGACACCTGGAGAGAGAGGACAGGCAGAATATTAGCATGGATGCACAACGCGTAATGCAATATGATCTGTTTTTACACAGAAAGAAACTATGCACGAGTCACATTGTATGCGCATGTTTAGACTTTGCCTGCTTGGAGAAAAGTTTCCCCTCTTTCACTGCGAGGCAGGGGCAATGCTCACCATCCAATGTAGCACTGGCAGAGGTTCTCATGCGACGTGGCCTGCTTGATCAGCAGCTCCACCTGGATTGGCACGTCCAGTGTCTCGTCGTGGGAGAAGTCACGTCCTGATATGGGGACACAACACAACAGTCAGCTGTCTGTACCACTAACTAAACTGGTAAGAAAGTTCACTCTTATTGTATTATCATGGTCTAGACCAGTGTTTCTCAACCCTACTCCTGGCGGCACCCTGTCCTGTGTAAGGTTGTGAAGCAACCGAGATAACAGTCTGTAAATCCACCCTTTGTCTCAACCGCCTGCTCAACCCTTTAACACATAACCAAGGAAACACTATCTGATGACAGTCTGGGGGTCTTCCAGCCATTCTCCTTTTGAAATGGTAAAGTGGCTGGGAGACGGTAATTAACTTAGAGTGGCGACCAAGAGACCACAAACAAATCAAATGGGCTAAGGTGTGAGGGCCGGGAGTGAACTGTTTCATCAGTTTCATCTTTCATTTGCATTCAAAGACACAATCTGACAACACTTACTGTATAAAAGGAGTTTTAAGCAACAACTTGGGGTTCACTCCGACACCGCTGAACCCGAAGTCTGTGTTTTTCGCGTGCTTCAATACTGTTTTTCTACTGAATTAAAGACTTTCATTGCAACACGCATTCTTCTTCTCCATCCTCCTTTTTTTTCCTTACACCTGCATATCTTCTATCTATCCTTGCTCTACCTACCTGACTGAACTCATCAGTGGCACATTAAGGCCTTAAGTGCCTTAAGGTTGAAAAACACTGGTCTAGACAAGGAACGGACCACACTGGTTCCTGGACTACTGGAAATGGGCAGCAATGTGGTGGGGTGGTAGGGAGCAGGGCTTGTAACTGAAAGGTTGCCGGTTCAATTCCCTTCCAAGGCACTGCTGTGGTACCCTCGGGCAAGGTACTTAACCCAGAATTGTCTCAGTAAATATCCAGCTGTATAAATGGACACTATTGTAACCTATGTAAGTTGCTCTGGATAAGAGCGTCTGCTGTATGACAATAATGTAATGGAATGTGCTTCAGGTTGGTGTTCCACTGCACAACTGAATCAATAATTGGGTTAAAATACTGATGCCAATGTGCTCAAGCACATCAGTGTTTCACCTTTCTGACAGACCAAAATCTGTGTAATTTTGGTAACATGGGAACACATTTGCCCTTGGTCTGCGCCCTGCATTCCTGCCCACAGTCCAGCACTCACCCGTCAGCTTGTCTCGCACACGGTTAATGATCTGGATCGCTTTTTTGTTCAAGGCTTCTGGCTGCACAAGGCCGTCTCCAACTGCAAGAAACAAAAACATTTCGGAGTTGTCACCTCGTACTGTGGCTGGTGAAATCTGGAGAATTCTTACGAGCACAGAAGTGGGAGCACACAGACCATACCAATGTTTCTACACAAACTGTCACCCCACTGATTAATTACTGAGCAGAACGCCTCGCTACGAGTGCTGGAATTTTCAATTTGCAATTCAAAGAGTAATCCCTTTTTTTCTTTGTTGGTTCACAAACATAATAAAAACCCTGAAATTGAATTTGTTGCTCTCAGCTACATTCTCACACTGCATTTAATGATTTATGTATGAGGTAATTTTTTTTTTGGGAGGGGAGGAAAAGAAAGGAAATGAGCATGTTCCCCCAGGTAAAAACAGTGTAAGAACTGTGACGCATGGCAGAGAGGTGCGGGGACACTCACTGAAGGAATGAATGGATTCAGGCACCGTGGTTCCTGGTTTCTTGTGCGTGGTTTCCCCCAGGTCTATTCCCTCCAGGGCCTCTGCAATGAATCACAGAGAGAGAGCGGTTAGGTTTAGATATACATATCCCTCTCACAACCCCCCCATCTCCCCCCACCTTGCCCCTGGTACTCACCCACTGACTGTCCTGCAGTGTAGGAGTCTGTCCTGGTCCTGGAGCGCTTGTTCCCTTTGGTGTTGGCTGGGGAAGGAGAGGAAGACGTCATCGCCACAGGTCAAAGTCTAATCAGAAGCACATTGCCGGGTGTCCCCTACGTCCGCGCACTGGCAAACCGGAGGAGACTGGCCCTCCGTTTTAAAAGGCTCAGCGGTGAGAGCGTGTTTTATTGGTCCCTCGTGATTATTGAATCATCTCTGGCTGAGACCAGATCTTTAAATGAGTGTGACTGCTGGCCCTGACCGACGCCAGCGTGCGGCTGGAAAAAGAGGGGTGACCTACTGTCCATCAGCCTCCAGTTGAGCAGCGGGTCGTAGACGAAGGCCTCCAGCACGGCCATGACGCTGTCCCTGTGTTCCCTCAGGACCTCCATCACCGTGTGGCACGTGATCCTGTAGTTCCCGTCCAGCCCGGTCACCTGACCACCGCACAGCAGGAGAGTCATGTGACACCATTCCCGTGACCTCACCTCAGAAAAATGTGTCACCTGCTCTTTGCCGCTGTGCTTTTGCTGTTACTGTAAGCGCCCCTTTGCTTACCTCCATGGCGTTTGTCAGCATTCTGGTCAGCCTGAAGGGAATCTTCTCGGGGAATTTCTCTCTGGTCATGGCAACCTGGTGGACAGGAAAGAAAAAAAGAAACAAAAGTGGATGCGTGATGTATAGGTGGTGACCTGAATCCTCACACCAGGCAAATCACCCATTGCAAACTTGTCTATGTAAATACAAAAATAAGAAAGAACACTCACTTCAAAACAATCACCAAAGTCAATGTGGAGGATCTTCCCGCTCAGTCTGTCCAACATGAGGTTGGAGGGGTGTCTGTGGATTCGAGTTAGGCAGAAGACAAGGACTCATGAAACGCAGCTGTGCCAATGCCAAACCATTTTATTAGATTCACCCTGTTTGTTTCACCAAGGTGAAATATTGGTTTAACTGATGGCACCTAATTTCCCCTTGCAGCCTTGCTGCTGATGACCTCACCTGTCTCCCAGTCCCAGGATGTAGCCCACCATGGACATCACAGCCAGGGAGCGTGTGTAATTGGTCCGCCTGTCAAACCACACCTGCAGAGAGAGAAGGACCGAATTTAAGACAGGTTTTCACGAGGGTTGGACATGGTCACGGTCACGGTCATGGTCATGGACATGGTCACGGTCATGTTCACAGTCATGGTCCGGGACTGACCTCTGAGCTGGGGCTCTTTAGCCAGAGCAGCTTGGCCAGGTCGTCTCCCGCTGTGTTGTTCACCGCGTGCTCGAACACCTCCACCTTCTCCATCAGCGTCAGGTGGTCATAGTCTGGCGCCATCTGCAGGGAGGGGACTGCATTACTGAGCTGCTAAACCTGTAATCCCAAATCCCTGGGCTCCACAGGCTTACACATAAACACATCAAAAAACAAAGGACTAGTGTATCAACAACACCTTTTCCTTCTATTACTGTTAGTCTTTTTACTGACCAGTTTAAAGGAACTGCATGATTCAAACTGCCTTTGCACATTGTTTCATTTATACAAAAGGCAACATTTTCAATAATCAAATATTTGTCCTGTTCAAACCACACCGAGGGTGCAAAATATGGGGTTAGGATTAAGGCTGATTAATGTCGTTGTTAATGGCGTAGGCACTCTTAGCAGCTGATCCTGGATCAGGATATGAATTTAACCCTAAATGGTTGGGGTCAGGATTTTGGGTGGGCAGGCTGACCTCAGATCTGTTATATTTGTGGCGGCGCAGCCTACCCTCAGCATAATGCGGTGCTCAATGTTCAGCAAGATCTTCTTCTTCTCCCTGTAGTCCCGGATCAGGGCGTGCAGCGTGTCGCAGTGCGGCACCCAGCCGATCAGACCCGAGTTCGTGGACAAAGGAATCACCGCGTAGCGCTGGATGCTGGGGAAGGCCAAGCCACGGGCACGTTGAAAACACGAGACGATGACAACACAATTCTTGTATGTCATTGCATTACACTATGTTACATTATTGAAATTTAGCAGACGCTCTTATCCAGATCAACTTACACAGGTTGCAGTTTTACACAGCTGGATATTTACTGAGATAACTGTGGGTTAAGTACCTTGCCCATGGGTACAGCAGCAGTGCTGTGGCGATTTCTGGTTTACTGTATACTGTTTACTGGTTTACTGTATAATTATATGCCATTAAGTCCCCTATATGTGCATCCCTGTGAGATACGTACCTGAGGTTCTTGCGCAGGGAGGCGGGGTCGTTGGCCAGCAGCGTGTTGACCAATCCGAAGAGCTGCATGACCCTCTCGTCCTGCCGCAGGTCCTCGTGCCCCTTCAGCAGGAACATGAACTCGTGCCCGTTACTGCCTGCAGGGGGCAGAGAGGAGCAATATTGCGCACGTGAGAGACCGTACCATAGGGGAATACATGCGCAAATCGCATTTTAGATGTGACATGCTGGAACGCAGTGGGGCACCATCCGCATGCCAGGAAAAGCATCCATGCATCTGGGGACTAACGCATGGCTTGTTTGTATCTCACAGATTTATGACGTTAAATAATACTAAGCCATAAAGTAAAGAGAAAAGCAGGGTCCCTGTGGTCTCAGGGATCGTATGAGTAACCCATCTCCACATAAAACTCCAAATATTTATTACTCTCCACCACTGGATTTTTAACAGAAAAACGTTACAGCTTCATTAGGAGCTCTGCATTGAGCTCGCTGCCGGAGTTAATGATTGCAGAGGGTACTCGGTGGGACAATGATTCTGTTCGTGTCCCGGGTACACAGACCAGACGTCATGGGACCGGGAATGAAGTGCGAATGAAAGGAAACGCACTCTGGGCTTCCAAGAAGTGACTGCAGAGGCTTCATTAGGCAGAGGGGAGATTTGCTGGGTCCGCTCTGTCCGCCACGCCGCACGGGGTGCTGACCGCACGGCAAAGCCATTGAGCTGCGTCTGGGTTTCGGCCCAGGCCTTGGCACCGCGATAAAAGCTGAACATTAACGCTCATGAGAAACGTGCATTCAGGGCCGATACTCCTGCTGAAGGCAAAGCAGCACCCTACAGAAAGCATGCGGTTGGAGATGCTGCTGCAGACCTGGACCACAGCCACACTTCCTTGTTACAGCCCCACAAGAGAAGGCGAGAGAACTGTGAGACAAAGGCATTCCTTGACTAAGTATCTCCCGTGATCTCATCGAATGGAAAAAGAGTGGTTTCTGAATGTTGTTATTCAGAAAGGCTGCAGAGAGAGGGGTGATGTGCTATCCTGGAGCTCACAGGGCAAGTGTTTTTATGTGATAAAGGTGCAGGAATATGCAAGGTGCTGTATTTTATTTTTTTTTTTAACAGATGCAGAGCAAACACAGCTGCACAAACAGCACATTCATAAACGCAAAAGGCAAAGAATGAGATCATGTGTTCCCTATTGCAGAGTATTTCCAAACCTCCTGCCTTTATGTATCCATTAGCGCAATACCTCATTTTATTGCTTACCAATAATTTAATCTGCTTTATTAAACATGTCAGTTCCCTGTTTCTGAAAATGGCAATAATTAGTTTCTGGAGAGAACACTGAGCAACATTTCAGCAACTACCACAGCACCTGTCTGTCTTACCAGAGCCAGCAGAGAAGGCCTACCAAGATACTCTTCTCTCATCAGGTGAGCTAGCATTAAATCATTAACCTTTGACTAGTTTTACCTTGTTACCTTGTTAACAATTACAGCTCTGGAATGTGACTGATAGAAAAGGGGAGGCCATATGTGATCAAATGACAGTTCAAAATTCAGATCGGTCATGACAGGATTTGTTCGTGTACCTCTTCTGCTAATAGACTAAACGGCAAGTCTAAATTTGGATCTGTCGTGTCAGGATCAGGTCGTGTAACCCTTTCACTGCCAGCCCGGAGGTGCTGGGCATCTCCCTGGCCTTACCCATGATGGTGAGCTTGCGGGGCCTCTGCTTGGAGGTGATGACCTGCAGGGAGGGGGCGATGGACTGGATGCGGATGATGGGCTGGTTGGGGTCGTAGGTGCCGGGGACGGCCAGCTCCAGGTCGCGGCACATCAGCAGCTTGGGGGAGACGTACTGCAGCTCCAGCGAGGTCAGCTGAGGAGAGAGACACATGTCAGCGCAGGGCGCGACCCGCGACGGCGGTGCGGCTTCCACCCCTCCGCGCCGGCCTGTTTGGCTTGGCGCTCGTCTGCGTTTCGTGTAAAACTCGCGGAGACGCCGGGGCCGTGTCGGCGCGGCGCCTGCAATAACACTCGTGAAAACATGCCCCGGTCAGTCGCGTAGGAACCGCTGTTTATTGCAGCGCAGGGTCTGAAAAGCGGGAGGTTTATTGCTCGCGCGTTTCTTTCAGAGATCACATGGATCGGCCCCAGGGCAAGACAGCATGCCACCTTATTAATCTTCCATCTCAAAAAGTCTCCAACAGCAAAGCTGGCACAACGCACCGTGAGCCAGGACAAGAGTAACACGTTTAATACCCGTGGTGAATGACGAAGGTGAACTCCAGGACGGCTTTGTATGAGGTTACTTAACACCCAGATACAGGGGGGCAGAACGCTCCGTATCCCGTAGGAATGCTGTTTAGGAAGGGTGCCGACAGGGCGCGGTGGCCCCCCTCTCACCTGTGGCAGCTGCTTGGAGATCCTTCTGAAGACATGGTAGTACAGGTCCCAGGCCTGCGTCAGGTCCTTCACGTTCCCGGACCGCATGTACTTCCTGCACCAATCCTGCGCCTCCATCAGGTCCCGCCCATACGCCTGCAGGACACGCCCACTACAGTCAGCACTGCCCTCACCGGGCCAGCTGGGCCAGCCACTTCCACTGTTCTGCTTCTCCAAAGCTTCAGGAAAAGTAATTTTTCCTCTACTGCTCAACAGTTTTCATATAGAGTTGGTGGTAGGGCTTGAATAGCGTTAAACTCACACTCACTGTGGGAGTGTTGTTAGCCTGGTCTGACACTGTTGATCGTTTAAATTGAATGGATACACTTTTGTTCTATTGTGATGGAAGTTGCTCTGGACAAGAGCGTCTGCTAAATGCATGTACTGTAACGTAACGTAACGTAACATAATACATTACATTATTGTCATTTAGCAGACACTGTTATCCAGAGTGACTTACACAGGTTACAGTTTTTACACATCATCCATTTATACAGCTGGATATTTACTCAGGCAATTCTGGGTTATCTACCTTGCCCAAAGGTACAGCAGCAGTGCCCGCGCAGGGAATCAAACCAGCAACCTTTCGGTTACGGGCCCTGCTTCCTACCACTATGCCACACCACCGCCCCAGAAGGTGGAGATGGGGAGAGAGCAGGAGAGGCTGGGGACTGACCTGGTTGAAGGAGGTCTCTTTGAGGGTTTGGGGACCCCTCTCCATCATGGCATGCAGGGGCTCCAGCACGGCGAACATGCCCTTCACGTTCCTCTCCCCGAAATAGAGGCGGGACGCCTCCTCCAGGCCCTCGTGCCACATCTCGTGCCACAGAATGGCCACGCGGATCAGCTCCTCGCTCACCTGCGGGCACAGGCACCGGTAAGCGAGCGGCTCGCCGTCACCCCCCTCACAGCGCTGTCAGTGTGCTTCAGCGAGGCACCCAACACGCGAATACAGCCAAACACTGCTGTATGCACGGGGCCACTACTGCACAATGACCACTCCTTACATTACACTCCATACACCATGTACCATTACCTGCATGCAGTAACCTGGTCGCTGTGTGTGTGTGTGTGTGTGTGCGTGCGTGCGTGCGTGCGTGTGTGTACTCGTACCATGATGGCCTGCTGCACCAGCGTGTTGCAGTGCTCACACATGTTCTTCAGGATCTTGTTGGCGGCGTTGTGGCGGGCCGTGGTGGTGGATTTGGAGGCCACGGTGAGCGGGTAGATCAGAGCCTGGGAAAGAGGGAGCGACAGAGGAGAGACCATCATTACTGCCCAACACACTCCATGGAGCAGGGCTCCAGGTTACAGCCTGTGACCAGAGGAACAGGGATTCATCTCCCATAGGGGGCTCTATCAGTGTGCCCTGACACTGCACGGCCCTCACCTCTGCTGCTCCAATCAGCAAACCAGAGTTCAGCTGTCCTGAGGTAAAAGGCTCCCCAGTCTGAACCAACAGTAAGAACACCTACCATGAACCTTTATGACAGTGCAGTGGTGTGTACCCTTCCATGAAAGAGAATTTCTTGTTCTAAACAATGCTCCAATTTTGAGGTCATTGGCTGAAAACCTACATCAGGGTGCAAATATCATTAAAAATCATTATAATCAGTGTCAGTCTGGTAAGTGTATGAGTACCAACAAAAATCCACATGATTAGCTACAGGCTACCTAGGCCATGCCGAGCCTGCCTCTGCTGTCACAGTGTATGGTAATTGTTACTGCGGTTGCGTGTGGCTCGCTGGGGTACCTGCGGGTGGTAGCGGCCGATGTCTGTGAGCAGCTGGTGGATGAGCCGGCCCACCAGGGCACGGGGCGTGTCAATGCGGGCGATCAGCTGGGGAATCACCTGCAGGGGGCGACAAGGAGCACCAGGCTGTCAGCTTCACTGCCGTTCATTCATCAGAGAAAACAAAGGAGACGCGCTGACTCAGAATGACAGGAGGAGACAGAGAGAAACCGAGAGGGACTTGCCTGAAGCCAGGTGTCGATCTGGATGGTTTTGATGCCCTCCACCAGGGCCTCGTTGACCTCCGGCCAATGGCCGTAGTCAAACCAGAGCGTCAGGACCCTGAGGGGGGAAGAGGATACAGTCAGCACTCCACCCAGAGCCACCGTGTCTCTATAGCCCATTCAAAACCTTTATGCCCAATCAATCATATGCCATTCTCTAGTCGCACTTACATTTCATGGCTGTGAACAAGGCAGCACATGAAACATGACCGTCACATCGTCACTAACATGAGCTGGTATGGACTAGTCCAGTGTTTCCCAACCCTACTCCTGGCGGCACACTGTCCTGCATCTATCCTTGCTACCTACCTGAATGAACTCATCAGTGTCACTTTTGATTAGCTGAGCACACTTATTTTAATCAAGCAGCAAGGATAGACAGAAGATATGCAGGACAGTGTGCCTCCAGGAGTAGGGTTGGGAAACACTGGACTGGTCCATGTGACTCTGCACCAGCCTATGTGAATACATGTTTGGCCACTTGGTGTCACTCTCCCTACACTATGCTAGGAAATGATGGGGACCTTCTGGGCCTCAGTCTGTTCACACTATAGTCCAGTATCTCAGTGCATTCGATGCTGTTCTCTATCTCAATGTGTTCGGTACTGTGGAGTATCTCAGTGTGTTCAGTGCTGTGCTCTATCTCAATGTGTTAATTGCAGTGCAGCATCTCAGTGTGTTTAGTGTAACAGTGCAGTATCTCAGTGTGTTCAGTGTTTGGAGCAGGGTGTGCAGACCCACCTGAGGGTGTCCTGCAGGTTGTTCCCCCGTGAGAGGGAGATGGATCGGAAGAAGCCCTGGACAGCAGGGACCGTGTACAGCAGCAGTGTCTTAGACAGGCCCTGAGGAGCAGACCAACAGCATCAGTCTATACACTGTACACCATACCCTGTACCAACAGCATCATCTGAGAAACATACTGTACGCTCCTCACATCGTACTCTGGAGTGGCAGCAGCATAATCCAGATTATAGTGTACACACCAGGCTCTGTACCAAAAGCATACCCTATACTCCATACTCTGTACAGCACAGACTACTTTCTACTCACAATGCTTTATACAACTCACATTATATTACGAAACAAACTCTGTACTCCACAAAACACTTCATCCAACACAACTTCATATTCCACACACACCATACTCTTTTCCCCAGCTACAATACTCTATATACCGCATAACATACTATACTCCTTGCAACATACTCTACACGACACACACCACATACTATCCTCCACACACCACACACTCTATATACCTCGTTGACCTTCTTGTGTCCGGGCGAGGTGACGGGGCTGTGCTCGCTGCTGTCTGCCTCGCTGTCGCTGTTGCTGGCCTCGCTGTTGCCGCTGGCCCCGCTGGCGTGCCGCAGCTTCTTCTTCTCGTCGCGGCCCTGGTTCTGGTGCTTATAGTGCAGCACCGCCTCGAAGTTCATCACCGCCCAGGCGTGCCAGGCCTGCCCCACACACACACACACACACACACACACACACACGCACACACACACACGCACACGCGCACACACGCACACACGCACACACGCGCACACACACACACACACACACACACACACACGCACGCACACACACACACACGCGCGCGCACGCACACACGCACACACGCACACGCGCGCACACACACACACACACACACACACACACACACACACGCACACACACACGCGCAGGCACGCGCGCACACACACACACACACACACACACACACACAAATGCAAACACATACAAACACCCACACAAGCTCATCAGCTATGGCATGTCCACAAGTCATAATTTATATATGAACTATACACAGGTCACAGAGGCCTTTATAATAAAAGCCACATGCTTACATTCTCAGAAATAATAAATGCCATCAACACTTTTCATCTCAATGTGAAGAAAGTGAGTAATACACAGATATTTCCTGACTGCAGACAGGCATTTCAGGCCTTTGTGGAGCAGAACATCAGAACACCAATTCCATGAGTCAGATGGCATTGGAGAAATGATTCAGATGGAGAGAGAGTGAATGCTTTGGGTTTTCACTGATTTCACTGAGAAAACCTTGTACCCTAAAGCAAGGCTATCCATCAGAGTTCCATGCATTTCTGGTCTATGTGATAGCTCTGAGTTACTGATTGGACAAGAACTCGAATGACCTGTTGCTCCACATCTCTAAAACCCCTACAGTCTGTGGATCACCCAGAGAGGACACCAGCGAGCTCCAGGTAGGCGAGCGGCTGGCCTCACCTTGTACCAGCTGCGGTCGTGCTCGGTGGAGTGGCTGTAGTACTGGAGCACTTTCGGGATGGTGCTCTCGTTGATACCCTGCAGGCTGAGCTGCCACTCACCCAGCTTGAGGAAGCACCTGCGGGGGGGGGTGGGGGTGGGGGTGGAGAGAGGGGAACGGTCACATCTCTGCCAACACTCATTCCTGCCCACCGAGCCACCAGCACGCTACGGCCGCCGGATCCAGCGCTCTGACGAGAGCCAGCTGCAGCTCTCGGGTCTCTCCCCTCCTGGCTGGAGGCCTTTCCTTCTTTAAAACCCGGCGATGCATTCCGGAGAATTCCGCGGATGCCCCAGAGGCCCTGCCCGGCCAGACGTCATGCCTGCCCCTGTTTAAAAAAATCTACCCCTTCCCTTTCATTTGGCAGATATAAAAGGATGAAACGGCACAGGCCTCAGGCCCAGATTTAGGAACTGAGCTTCCTGGTGAATTATGAATGGCTCTACTCCACTATCACTGTTCTTCACGGTGTCTGTTCCCAACGGCAAAACAAAAGAACAAATGAGATAACCTCGGAAATGAAATTACAGCTGCACCGACTGCAGCATGGAGCTGGAGTAATCAACATCAAGTTCACAACAGAGTCATTTCGACATGGAATCTCCGTGCGCATGGACATCCATCATACTTTTAACATCATTAGCAGTTTATTAGCTACTGAAAAGGAGGCTTTGGACAATGCCTTGTTCAATTACACATGCAGTGAGTTATTATCAGAGGAGTGGCGTTGTCCTGCCAACATCCTTAAGCTTTTCACCCTGTTACCATCAATCTTCGGGAAACTGGCGAAGGAGTCAGAGCTGCGGGGTTCATTTCGCTGTGCCAGACACATGAAGAATGACTGTGTTCTCCTGTCCCCTGTGGACAGACATCTCTCACAAGGCC